>CM060909.1:81112158-81712158 GCA_030737875.1 Allium sativum
GCTTTAATAAAGCTAAGTCAAGATTGGTAGGGTTAAGTCAATTAAGGAAACACTTAACCAATTCAACATGTTAACTAAACTGATGGGTGAGGTTAAGTAAATTTAGAACACTTAACCATTATAACATGTTAATTAGACAAGTGGGTGAGGTTAAGTAAATTTAGAACACTTAACCGTTATAACATGTTAATTAGACAAGTGGGTGAGGTTAAGTAAATTTAGAACACTTAACCGTTATAACATGTTAATTAGACAAGTGGGTAAGGTTAAGTAAATTTAGAACACTTAACGATTATAACATGTTAATTACACAAGTGGGTGAGGTTAAGTAAATTTAGAACACTTAACCAATATAACATGTTAATTAGACAAGTGGGTGATTTTAAGTAAATTTAGAACACTTAACCGTTATAACATGTTAATTAGACAAGTGGGTGAGGTTAAGTAAATTTAGAACACTTAACCTTTATAACGTGTTAATTAGACAAGTGGGTGAGGTTAAGTAAATTTAGAAACACTTAACCAATATAACTTGATTTATGGAAAGGTTAAGTTAAAATAAGAGGGCAACACTTAACCAATATAACTTGATTTGTAGTAGGGTTAAGTTAACACAAGAAAGCAACACTTAACCAAAGTAACATAACACGTAGGTGGGTTAAGTTAACTTGAATTGATTGATGACACTTAACCAATACAACAAGATGAATACGTGGGGTTAAGTTAACAAGAAACACTTGACCAATATAACTTGATGAACGAACGGGGTTAAGTTAATAGGGAAAACTTAACCGATCCAACATGATAAGTAAGGAGGGTCAAGTTAATAAGAAATGCTTAACTAACATGACATGATGAATGAGTGGGTTAAGTTAATATGAGCAGACAACACTTAACTAATATGGCGTAATGTGCAGGAGGGTTAAGTACATATCGGGTTGGTGGGTAATATTAGTAAATGTAGGCCTACAAAACTTAACCATTAAATAAACATGCTTGAATCAGTGGAAGGGTTAAGTACATATCGTGTTGGCGGGTAATATTAGTAAATATAGGCCCACAAAACTTAACCACTAAATAAACATGCTTGAATCAGTGGAAGGGTTAAGTACATATCGGGTTGGTGGGTAATATTAGTAAATATAGGCCCACAAAACTTAACCATTAAATAAACATGCTTGAATCAGTGGAAGAGTTAAGTACATCTCGTGTAGGTGGGTAATATTAGTACATATAGGCCCACAAAACTTGACTGTTTATTAAAAATGCTAGAATCGATGGGAGGGTTAAGTACATATCGGGTTGGTGGGTAATATTAGTAAATATATATGCCCACAAACTTAACCAATAGGAAACCCTAGTATCAGGGACCCATTTCAGCAGTAACCCACATGGATGTATCACGGTACCCTGAACTAGGCAGGGTGGGGCACAATTACTGGGCTGATTATAAGCGGTTAAAGCAGCGGTAGTGGGTACGTCAGTGTAGGTTCCGACGGTTTACGGGCGTGCACGTACTCCGGAGTGGGAAAAAGCAGGCACTGGGTACCAACAGTTATACACTGTGCATCTTGAATCGTGTCGGGTCGCTATCACAAGGATTGATACACCTTATGGTGGGACCAACACAGGGTATCTACACGCAACAGAGGGCCGACTGACACAGACACATGGAACATGAATACAAGTAGGGAGCTGATCGATAGGGTAGTAAGGGTACATCTAACATGTTCATGGCAATTAGGCTGATTGAGGTGGAATCCTCACAATAGATGTACACCTGAAGGCTACCACAATTACGGGGGTTGGGATCACGATTATCATTTTATACAGATTACTAGTTAGGACACTAGTTAGGTGGTGCAGAGATAAATATATAAATCAGATTAACAGAGTAGTAGCGAAGCAGAGAAAAAGTAGAAGCACATTCAGTTCACCTTGCAATTATCTTGTCTTTAGTTACCTTGTTTTTATGGTATTGTCCTATTTTCGGTTTATTCGTGTCATGATCCTTTATCTTGTTTGCATGCTAAAAGATCACTGGACTTACCAGACTTATGTCTGACCTAGTTTGTTTTTCGCCTCTTTTCTTCCGTTTCCCCCCAGGTAGTCAGGGAGGGAATAACTCAGCCTAACTTGGACCTCTTCTCTTTCCAAGCTTGAAGATTAGTTGGTGTATCGCTTTGGAATCTCTCTCTTCCACTGCTACGGCTGGTTCATGCTTTATCGGGAAATATCATTATTTTTATGCTTCTTTTATTCTTGGAAGTTTTTAAATCAAGACAGAAGTTCTGTGTATTACATTTAAGTATGATTGAGGAAATTGTTGTAAAAGCTTGACTGAATTAAGTTGTTTATAAAATGACTTTATTTTCTGCTGCTTTATTTGTCTATCTTGTAATTTATCTACCTATAATGCTCCACCGAAGTTAAGGGATTCTCTCTGTGAGTGACCTTAACGGAGGTGGGGTGTTTCAACAAATTTATCCAAAGGTGATTTTTGTCAAAATAAGAATTTTACAATATTTCAAATTCATTTTATTTAACCATTTGAGAATTTGGATTAAATCAATGTTAAATTAAATTTTAAATAAGGTATAAATGATAAAATAACTTGTTTAAAATAATGGAATGCAACGGTAAATTATACTGACAAAATATGTCAACTTTTGCTAAAACTGGGTTTTGTCAAATATTAAAAGTTTGTCAAAAGTGAGATTTTATAACTTGAAAAATTTAAGTTGACATAAACATTTATAAATGTTAATTTAGTGATGTTAAATTGAATTTTGAAATTTGTTTAATAGTTGTTCAAAGTTATAAAATAAAGCGGTGAAAAATATTGACAAAAATGTAACGACTTTTGTCAAAACGAAGTGTTTAAATTTATATTGACAAAACCACTTAAAGTATGATTATTTTAATATAAATTAGCGAATAAGATAAATTTTATTTGAGTTCTTAAGTAATATAAGATTGTTGTCACCGAAAATCGACGAATTCAATCGGTTTGTCGTCAGCTGTTGAAACGGTTAAAACGGTGAATTGGGGTTTGATTTATAGCAACCTATGTAAGTGTAGCTAAGTTGAAACACTTTGAAAATAGGACGGAAGTATCACAAAAGCGTCACAAAAGCTAAGGAATAAAACTCACATTCCTAAGACACATGGCTTTTGTCTTACTCGCCTTCCTAAGCACATGGTTTTTGTGGTCTTATTCACACATAAGCCATATGGTATGGAAGGTGCTTTACTTCCATGCTAAGGGATTATTTAGGATGAAGACACATAACTTAAGTGCTGTCATAATCCTGTGGCTCCCTCTTTCCTATATAAGGACCCCTTATCCCTCCTTTTCATTCATTCCACTCATTCTTTCTTTTCTCCTTCTTCGTTACCTTGGTAGCCTGGCTTTCAAGCTTCTTTGTAACAACCCGAAATTCTGAGCCAGTTTAAATTTTTTATTTTCGCAATTTTAGCGAATTTTGAATATTTAAAATAGATTATTTTAAATAATAACGACGAGAAATTTATTTTGAATAGAATTCGACGTATATATTTATATACGTCGTCGTTAGAATATAAATAATTATATATAATTATAAATAGAATTGAAAATGGCGCCGTAGTTCGATAATTCGATTTCAAACTTCAATTGAATATACCGGGTGCAAAACAATCCGGATTTTAGTGAAACCAAAAACCTTAGGATCTAATTGATGATACCTTTCCAACGAATCCGAAAGATCAAAATTTCATAGCGGGAATCAAAAGATATGTCCAGTTGAAAATTCTGAATAGTCGCTATGGAATTCAGGCCCTTAAAAATGGACATTTTGCAAATGACCTCGGATTTCGACGAAACCACTTTTGTTGGGTCCGTGATGTCAAATTATTTCTAGATTCCAAATTTCATAATTTTTCGAATCAATATGTGAGCGTGAAAAAGGAAAATGCGTTTGACCAGTTTTAGTTGATTTTAATCGACTAGAAATTGGCCATTTTTCCAACGGTCTCAGAATTCGACGAAACTAGTTTTGTTAGGACCGTATCGTCAATACGAGGCTAGAAAATATTTTTTTGGAATTTTTAAAGTTCGTATGTGACCCCGGTAAATTGAATACGCGTTCAAATTCAATATATAGAGTTATATGTTGATTTTAATGGAAACTGATCGAAACGATCAAATCAGCTTGCGATACATATCCCATTGTGTTCGGAATGGGGGTAAAACGCTATGGACGATAGGCGGTGGGCCTCGTTTCGAGGTCGTATGTGAAAGTCAACATTTGGCAAAATAAAATAATTAAAAATTAAAAAAATTCTCCCCTTCTCCTTAAATCATCGTTGGCCCCCCCTTTTTTCTGAAATCATTTTCGACTGAGAGAAAAAAAAAATGGAAAGAGGAGGGCGACGGGGGGGAGAGCCGCCGCCACCACATCGCGCCCACCCCCCCAGCGACGCTGCCGCCACCGCTGCTTCCTCTTCTTCCTCCTTCCTTCTTCTGTTTCCATCTCCTCCATCGAACCCCCCCCCCCCCCAGGCGCCGCGCGATGCAAGCAGCCCCCCCAAACCCGCATTCGACCACCTCCGCCTCCCTCTCTTCTTCTTCCTCCCTCTCGCGCCTCAATCTCCTCCTTCTTCTGCCTGAAAAGTCGCCGCCCCCTAAACCCAAAGCCGCCGATCCCTCCCCCTTCCACCGCGGCGTTGCTGAGACCACCCACTCTCTTCGAAAAGTGAGTTCTTTCTTTTATATTTAATTTAAATCAGTTTTTATGTTTAATTTAAATCAGTTTTGTGTGTATTTACATAGTAGGAAAATCAGTTTTTAAAATATAAAAGACGTGATTTTTAAAGGAAGAAAGACGATATTTTTAAATGGAGAAAGGTGAGATTATTTTTACATATGTAGTGGGTTAAAAATATGATTTTTATATATTGAACATCGTAATAAAAATATGATTTTTATATATTGAACATCGTAATAAAATATGATTTTTATATATTGAACATCGTAATAAAAATATGATTTTTACATAGTAGGAACTATAAAAATATAATCTTTATAAGATAGATAATATAAAAATATCATCTTTGTATATGTAGCGAAATAAAAATCTGATTTTTATTATATATACGTTGAAATAAAGAGGTGATTTTTATAATGATGAAATCTTTATATTTGAAAAGGCGAAATCTTTTTATATAGAATAGTGGGATAAAAATAGAATTTTTATCTATATAATAGCTGTGTAAAAATAGAATTTTTATCTATATAGTAGCAGTAGGAAAATATGATTTTTTTAAATTGAAAGTGAATAAATAAAAATGTGATTTTTATTTTAAAGACATCAGTATATAAAAATGTGATTTTTACATATGTAGTGAAAGCGGACAACGAAAGCGACAAAAGGCGAGAATGGCGAAGATTTCTATAAAAGAAGAGTCAAGATGATTGGATAGCTATTGGTGAGAACTTCTCACTCTTCAATTTCTTTTTCTAGTTATATATATATACTAGGATGTAGACGGTGTTTAGTAGCACCCGACACCCGTCATCCACAGACCATGTATGGCTTGTTTGTTAAATTGTTTGGTTGTGTAGTTGGTTAGTCTATTTGGTTTGAATTGTTTGGTGAAATGGAAGGGATTTGATTGATGTGTGAATGGCGTGGGCCTTCACTAGACCGGGGATAAGGCTAGGCCTCGTCCCGTTTCTAGTATCGTGCCGTTATGCCGCCGAAATTTTCTAAAATATGTTAGAAAAATGAAAATATCATTTTTATGGTGTAAATGAACTGAATAGGAATTCATGTGTTGAAATAAAATATTTTATCGTTAAAAATATAAATTTCAACGTGAATGTGAATTAATAAATATTTATAAACAAATCGACCGATTTGTTTATATACACTGATTTGACTGATATTGATTGGGTCGATAAATTTTACACATCGCCCAACTGCACAAACAAAAATATGTGTTTGTTGATTTGAAACCCCACACGGGTGTTGGGATGATATTTGGCGTACACTAATCCCAATTATTTAATTATTGTCGATCGATTGGTCGACAGACTGTGTAAGCGTCGATTATTTATATTTGATGCTTATGCAGTTGTGTGGTGCACTTTGGATGATGGTTGATTGTTTATCAATGCTATTATATACATGTGTTGTATGGAATCCATATAATTAACGTTATATGGTGATTGATTGGGCCTCATTCCAATCGGGAAAATAAGGAATATTATAAAAGAAAATTCATGTGTTGAATATAAAAATAGTCATGTGTTGACGATGCTCATGTGTTGAGTGAAATATTTTATACAATGAAATTTACATCTTCATCATATTTAAAATTAGAACTACTTTACGGTTGAAGTCTAATTGAAAATCAAACGATAGATACCATAGTTTTATAAAATATTTTACATAACAAAAATAGTGATGTGTTGACAGTACTCATGTGTTGAGATTAGTCATGTGATGAAAGAAATATAGATTCATGTGTTGAATGGGATAAATATTCATTTGTTGAATAGAATAACGCATTTATTGAAATATATAAAGCCGTGTTGATTAGAGTTGCGCTATTTTGACGTGAACGATATTTATATCGATTATATTCGTTTTTATATTGAATATAGAAAAGAAGTGATTTCAAAATATAACGTTTTGAAAATATTATCATTTATGTAGTAATGATATAAAGTATTCAGTTTTGATTAGAAATTGAATATAGTGTTGAAATGGTTTTGAAACGAATTTAAAACGATTTATAAAATACGTTTTAAAAGGAAATTGACGAAATATATATAATATATATATTATATATAAAATTGCCTGAATAGAACGCGCCGCGCCGCGGCAGTTCGTGAATTTCGACCATTGACTTCGAATTGACGTTGCGGGAGATCCGACCGTCGGATTCTCCTAAAACCGGAACCGTTGGGTTCGTATCGAAAAGAGCTTTCCAATGAATATTAGAAATTTGAAATCTAATGGTTGGATTTGGAATTATGTCCAAATCAAATTTGGAAAAGGTCGTTGTAAGTGTAGTTCGATAGCCGTTGATGGAAATCGACTGTACGGGCCTTGATAAAATTATTAAAAATAATCAATATTCCCAATACGTGGATTGGACTGGAGTTGAATCGAAATTATCTTCGGGATATTTCGATGTTGGATTTCGTGACTATACAGATATTGTTATGGGAATTTGAAAGATATATCTAATATCGTTATTTCCAATACAATATGTGTTGGTTTCAGAATTTGATATTGAATATAAACCGATATATTTTCTATTCAGAGCCTTGTATTTAATATCAAATGTGATTTGGGTTTATCGTGAATCGTGTTTTAGAGGACATTGGTTCTTTAACCCAGTTAAAGGCAAGATATCGATTTTTGAAAAGATTAAAACTAAGTGGAGTTTTAATGAATCCTTAATTAGATTAAAATGTAAATTGATAATTTAAATTATCAAATCTGAAAAGTGATCGAGAGTGGAGTATCACCAGTTTTGCTCCAAAGCGATAGTTAAATCTTTAATTGGATTTGAACGTGAAATGGTAATTAATTTTACCGATAACACCGTGGTGTTAGATGTGGAGTATTACCAGTTTTCTCCATGGGATATATAGGTTGGGATTGGGAAATAAAATAAATAATTACTTCGGTGTGGTTCGTTAATCCCAACTAGTTTGAAATGATATCCAAAGGAAGATAAAGAATAAATTTAGAAGAATTTATCTTGGATAAAATTAATGGGAACCTTTCCCTAAAAATGTGATTTTGTGAATAAAAGAATATTCTGAATTGGAATGAGGCGTTTGTTGTGTTTGTGTAACATTTGTTTATCATATACGTGGGTTATTCAGAAAGGCCGGGTTTATACCCATTCTGAATAACCGATTCGACGAGATGTCGAAGATGAAGACGGTGGTTGAAGACCGGAAGTCTTCACATCGTTTGGGTGATTGCTGATGATCTCGATTGGGCTGTACACCCAAGATGAGGGAAATAGTTGGTGATCGTCCAGACGTACTTGGAGATCGATGGATATGCGAGGAAAGTGCCTCCGGTTTCGTTCAGACCCAGAACGAACTAGTAAATGGATTGTGTGTCTGACATTGGATTTTATTCTGTGTTGATTGATCTCTATTAAATATACATCTGTTTGGCGGCAGAGAATTTATTCTCTTGCTTAACGCCCTTCTCTGAGACGTACGAGCTCAGAGGTTGTATATCGATGGACATCAGTCGCATGGAGTGAATTGCCAGTGTGGCATGCGTAAGTGGCAATTGATCAAGGCTTCTGTTGAAAAGCAAAATCTTGTGGTTGATGATCAAAGCACGGCCTGTGTGGCGTAGCTTTGTGTATAGCGTGAATTCGCGAGCCTCACACCCCGGTATGAGTCAAAAACGGGAGACGGACCGCTGGGAGAGCACGACGTTCCTTTCTAGCTAGGGTGGTGTCAGTGACCTACCAGCCCTGACATTTATATACTTTTCACCTGTGTGGTTGTTGGATACGAGGCGCCTCGGATATAGGTCTGTAAGGACCGGGAAACGTGTGTTCAGGAATAACTAATCCTCAAAAGTAAGAGAGGACCGGCCCAGCCGATTCCAAGGATCAAAGTGGGGTCCTGAGGCATTGCTAGAGTGTCTCGAACGCGGAGAGGAGCTTGCCCCTTGCCTCGACTCATGACGGAAATCCAATTTCCAATACGTGTTAGTACGGTTTTATTTGTAGAACCTAGTATGGCGACATAGTGGTATGGGTCATTAATGCCGCCTATGATTGATATTTATGATTGAAATTGTTTTGACACTATACACCTATAATAGTATCAAATAATGTGTTTTAAACGTATCAAGCATGCTTTGGCTGTTATAAGGTAAAAACCCTATCCTCCGGCTTGCGTTGCATTGTGTGATGGGACCTGGGTCTTATAACAGCTTCATTTTTCTTTATTTAGCATTGCGCTGTTTGTTTTATGCACTGGTATTCTTGGGAGGAAACCCGTTCCGTGTTATACGGCGTGGTCCCTTGATTTACCTAACTTTAAAAATAAAGATTAATAACTGTTTTAGTTCTCACACCAGTCACATGACTGACCTGGAGTTTATTGTTTTAACCTAAACTCTGGGTGCCCCTATTTTCCGCACGGGCAGCTAGTAGTTTTGGTTTTGCAGATTTATATCCACAGGGTCCTGATTTACAGCTGGAACGATGCTCGGAAAGCTCTGTATCCGTGTATCACTTCTAGTTGTGATTTTGTATTATTTTCCGCTACTTTGTAATTTATTGTAATCTCTGATATTTGTCGAATGTAATTTATTCATTTATACTCTGTATATTCTTGTATCTGATGGAATTGTTGTAATAACAATGAAATGTTCTTCCGTCTGTGTTCCGATGTGTGTTGTTCTCAAAGTATCCGCTCTTTCCTTCACGGGGAAGTTAGGGGTCCTCACAGTGGTATCAGAGCTTTGGTTTACAGAGCTCGAGAACAAGACACATTAGAACCATACGAAAGAATTCATCAGATATTGGATTAGTAATATCCAATTAGAATGACTCGTTAGAGATAGGATCAGTAGTATCCTAGAGCGAGTGTGAAGAGTATATTTTTCAAATGAAAACAATTTTGTTTTGAAAATTTAAACCCTTTTATACGTATTTGAATATTTATTTATTTTGAATATGGACAATCGAGTATATAAAGGTTTTGCATATACGCGTCATGAACGTATATTCGAAGTTTTAATATATTAGATAGATATAGAATCACATTCTAGTCGCCCAGACATGATTCTGATGATGGCGCGCCATCACCAGCATTTATTTTCGTGTTTCGAAGGTTTGATATCTATATATTTCCATTAGACTGGTGTGAGAACCAAAACCAATATAGCTAGAATACATTGTTGTGAATTGGCATCAAAAACATGATTTTTGTATATATATCCAATTATGAATTTGAAAACTCTAATTCACTAATTGATAGTTGTTTGTGTTGTTTGTTTATTTGTTTGATAATTTTGAACCATTTAGCCTAATTGAACCAAATATTGAATAGTATTGAAAATTGGTTGCATTTGCTTGCATATACATATACTTACATTGAACAGGTCATAGCAAGGAGGCTAGAGCAGAGAATAAAATTTGTTTGCCCGACAAATAGGTACATGTTTACTACATAATTTACTGTTTTGTTTGGGTGATGATGATTTTATGAGCCTATTGGCTAGCCGCTTGGCTTTTTCTTTTTCTTTTTGAGATTAGAAGGACCGGGGAAGCTATTTGAAATTCCCCGATGCTCCCGGTGCAGGGGAGGTTATGGCGAAATTTTTCGAAAATTTAGGGTGTTAGCCAAATTTTTGAAAATTTGAAAATTCTCAGAAACTGAAAAGTTGGAGGATGAAAGTCAGATCGAACGTAGAGTTGATTAATCAAACCACTTTCGACATTGTTCCTTTTCGGGGACGAAAAGTTTTAAGTGGGGGAGATTGTAACAACCCGAAATTCTGAGCCAGTTTAAATTTTTTATTTTGGCAATTTTAGCAAATTTTGAATATTTAAAATAGATTATTTTAAATAATAACGACGAGAAATTTATTTTGAATAGAATTCGATGTATATATTTATATACGTCGTCGTTAGAATATAAATAATTATATATAATTATAAATAGAATTGAAAATGGCGCGGTAGTTCGATAATTCGATTTCAAACTTCAATTGAATATACCGGGTGCAAAACAATCCGGATTTTAGTGAAACCAAAAACCTTAGGATCTAATTGATGATACCTTTCCAACGAATCCGAAAGATCAAAATTTCATAGCGGGAATCAAAAGATATGTCCAGTTGAAAATTCTGAATAGTCGCTATGGAATTCAGGCCCTTAAAAATGGACATTTTGCAAATGACCTCGGATTTCGACGAAACCACTTTTGTTGGGTCCGTGATGTCAAATTATTGCTAGATTCCAAATTTCATAATTTTTCGAATCAATATGTGAGCGTGACAAAGGAAAACGCGTTTGACCAGTTTTAGTTGATTTTAATCGACTAGAAATTAGCCATTTTTCCAACGGTCTCAGAATTCGACGAAACTAGTTTTGTTAGGACCGTATCGTCAATACGAGGCTAGAAAATATTTTTTTGGAATTTTTAAAGTTCGTATGTGACTCCGGTAAATTGAATACGCGTTCAAATTCAATATATAGAGTTATATGTTGATTTTAACGGAAACTGATCGAAACGATCAAATCAGCTTGCGATACATATCCCATTGTGTTCGGAATGGGGGGTAAAACGCTATGGACGACAGGCGGTGGGTCTCGTTTCGAGGTCGTATGTGAAAGTCAACATTTGGCAAAATAAAATAATTAAAAATTAAAAAAATTCTCCCCTTCTCCTTAAATCATCGTTGCCCCCCTTTTTTCTGAAACCATTTTCGACTGAGAGGAAAAAATGGAAAGAGGAGGGCGACGGGGGGGGGGGGGGGGGGGGGAGCTCCCGCCACCACATCGCGCCCCCCCAGCGACGCTGCCGCCACCGCTGCTTCCTCTTCTTCCTCCTTCCTTCTTCCCTTCCTCTGTTTCCATCTCCTCCATCGAACCCCCCCCCCCCCCCCCCCCCCAGGCGCCGCGCGATGCAAGCAGCCCCCCCAAACCCGCATTCGACCACCTCCGCCTTCCTCTCTTCTTCTTCCTCCCTCTCGCGCCTCCATCTCCTCCTTCTTCTGCCTGAAAAGCCGTCGCCCCCTAAACCCTAAGCCGCCGATCCCTCCCCCTTCCACCGCGGCGTTGCTGAGACCACCCCCTCTCTTCGAAAAGTGAGTTCTTTCTTTTATATTTAATTTAAATCAGTTTTTATGTTTAATTTAAATCAGTTTTATGTGTATTTACATAGTAGGAAAATCAGTTTTTAAAATATAAAAGACGTGATTTTTAAAGGAAGAAAGACGATATTTTTAAATGGAGAAAGGTGAGATTTTTTTTACATATGTAGTGGGTTAAAAATATGATTTTTATATATTGAACATTGTAATAAAAATATGATTTTTATATATTGAACATCGTAATAAAAATATGATTTTTATATATTGAACATCGTAATAAAAATATGATTTTTACATAGTAGGAACTATAAAAATATAATCTTTATAAGATAGATAATATAAAAATATCATCTTTGTATATGTAGCGAAATAAAAATCTGATTTTTATTATATATACGTTGAAATAAAGAGGTGATTTTTATAATGATGAAATCTTTATATTTGAAAAGGCGAAATCTTTTTATATAGAATAGTGGGATAAAAATAGAATTTTTATCTATATAATAGCTGTGTAAAAATAGAATTTTTATCTATATAGTAGCAGTAGGAAAATATGATTTTTTTTAAATTGAAAGTGAATAAATAAAAATGTGATTTTTATTTTAAAGACATCAGTATATAAAAATGTGATTTTTACATATGTAGTGAAAGCGGACAACGAAAGCGACAAAAGGCGAGAATGGCGAAGATTTCTATAAAAGAAGAGTCAAGATGATTGGATAGCTATTGGTGAGAACTTCTCACTCTTCAATTTCTTTTTCTATTTATATATATATACTAGGATGTAGACGGTGTTTAGTAGCACCCGACACCCGTCATCCACAGACCATGGATGGCTTGTTTGTTAAATTGTTTGGTTGTGTAATTGGTTAGTCTATTTGGTTTGAATTGTTTGGTGAAATGGAAGGGATTTGATTGATGTGTGAATGGCGTGGGCCTTCACTAGACCGGGGATAAGGCTAGGCCTCGTCCCGTTTCTAGTATCGTGCCGTTATGCCGCCGAAATTTTCTAAAATATGTTAGAAAAATGAAAATATCATTTTTATGGTGTAAATGAACTGAATAGGAATTCATGTGTTGAAATAAAATATTTTATCGTTAAAAATATAAATTTCAACGTGAATGTGAATAAATAAATATTTATAAACAAATCGACCGATTTGTTTATATACACTGATTTGACTGATATTGATTGGGTCAATAAATTTTACACATCGCCCAACTGCACAAACAAAAATATGTGTTTGTTGATTTGAAACCCCACACGGGTGTTGGGATGATATTTGGCGTACACTAATCCCAATTATTTAATTATTGTCGATCGATTGGTCGACAGACTGTGTAAGCGTCGATTATTTATATTTGATGCTTATGCAGTTGTGTGGTGCACTTTGGATGATGGTTGATTGTTTATCAATGCTATTATATACATGTGTTGTATGGAATCCATATAATTAACATTGTATGGTGATTGATTGGGCCTCATTCCAATCGGGAAAATAAGGGAAATTATAAAAGAAAATTCATGTGTTGAATATAAAAATAGTCATGTGTTGACGATGCTCATGTGTTGAGTGAAATATTTTATACAATGAAATTTACATCTTCATCATATTTAAAATTAGAACTACTTTACGGTTGAAGTCTAATTGAAAATCAAACGATAGATACCATAGTTTTATAAAATATTTTACATAACAAAAATAGTGATGTGTTGACAGTACTCATGTGTTGAGATTAGTCATGTGATGAAAGAAATATAGATTCATGTGTTGAATGGGATAAATATTCATTTGTTGAATAGAATAACGCATTTATTGAAATATATAAAGCCGTGTTGATTAGAGTTGCGCTATTTTGACGTGAACGATATTTATATCGATTATATTCGTTTTTATATTGAATATAGAAAAGAAGTGATTTCAAAATATAACGTTTTGAAAATATTATCATTTATGTAGTAATGATATAAAGTATTCAGTTTTGATTAGAAATTGAATATAGTGTTGAAATGGTTTTGAAACGAATTTAAAACGATTTATAAAATACGTTTTAAAAGGAAATTGACGAAATATATACAATATATATATTATATATAAAATGGCCTGAATAGAACGCGCCGCGCCGCGGCAGTTCGTGAATTTCGACCATTGACTTCGAATTGACGTTGCGGGAGATCCGACCGTCGGATTCTCCTAAAACCGGAACCGTTGGGTTCGTATCGAAAAGAGCTTTCTAATGAATATTAGAAATTTGAAATCTAACGGTTGGATTTGGAATTATGTCCAAATCAAATTTGGAAAAGGTCGTTGTAAGTGCAGTTCGATAGCCGTTGATGGAAATCGACTGTACGGGCCTTGATAAAATTATTAAAAATAATCAATATTCCCAATACGTGGATTGGACTGGAGTTGAATCGAAATTATCTTCGGGATATTTCGATGTTGGATTTCGTGACTATACAGATATTGTTATGGGAATTTGAAAGATATATCTAATATCGTTATTTCCAATACAATATATGTTGGTTTCAGAATTTGATATTGAATATAAACCGATATATTTTCTATTCAGAGCCTTGTATTTAATATCAAATGTGATTTGGGTTTATCGTGAATCGTGTTTTAGAGGACATTGGTTCTTTAACCCAGTTAAAGGCAAGATATCGATTTTGAAAAGATTAAAACTAAGTGGAGTTTTAATGAATCCTTAATTAAATTAAAATGTAAATTGATAATTTAAATTATCAAATCTGAAAAGTGATCGAGAGTGGAGTATCACCAGTTTTGCTCCAAAGCGATAGTTAAATCTTTAATTGGATTTGAACGTGAAATGGTAATTAATTTTACCGATAACACCGTGGTGTTAGATGTGGAGTATTACCAGTTTTCTCCATGGGATATATAGGTTGGGATTGGGAAATAAAATAAATAATTACTTCGGTGTGGTTCGTTAATCCCGACTAGTTTGAAATGATATCCAAAGGAAGATAAAGAATAAATTTAGAAGAATTTATCTTGGATAAAATTAATGGGAACCTTTCCCTAAAAATATGATTTTGTGAATAAAAGAATATTCTGAATTGGAATGAGGCGTTTGTTGTGTTTGTGTAACATTTGTTTATCATATACGTGGGTTATTCAGAAAGGCCGGGTTTATACCCATTCTGAATAACCGATTCGACGAGATGTCGAAGATGAAGACGGTGGTTGAAGACCGGAAGTCTTCACATCGTTTGGGTGATTGCTGATGATCTCGATTGGGCTGTACACCCAAGATGAGGGAAACAGTTGGTGATCGTCCAGACGTACTTGGAGATCGATGGATATGCGAGGAAAGTGCCTCCGGTTTCGTTCAGACCCAGAACGAACTAGTAAATGGATTGTGTGTCTGACATTGGATTTTATTCTGTGTTGATTGATCTCTATTAAATATACATCTGTTTGGCGGCAGAGAATTTATTCTCTTGCTTAACGCCCTTCTCTGAGACGTACGAGCTCAGAGGTTGTATATCGATGGACATCAGTCGCATGGAGTGAATTGCCAGTGTGGCATGCGTAAGTGGCAATTGATCAAGGCTTCTGTTGAAAAGCAAAGTCTTGTGGTTGATGATCAAAGCACGGCCTGTGTGGCGTAGCTTTGTGTATAGCGTGAATTCGCGAGCCTCACACCCCGGTATGAGTCAAAAACGGGAGACGGACCGCTGGGAGAGCTCGACGTTCCTTTCTAGCTAGGGTGGTGTCAGTGACCTACCAGCCCTGACATTTATATACTTTTCACCTGTGTGGTTGTTGGATACGAGGCGCCTTGGATATAGGTCTGTAAGGACCGGGAAACGTGTGTTCAGGAATAACTAATCCTCAAAAGTAAGAGAGGACCGGCCCAGCCGATTCCAAGGATCAAAGTGGGGTCCTGAGGCATTGCTAGAGTGTCTCGAACGCGGAGAGGAGCTTGCCCCTTGCCTCGACTCATGACGGAAATCCAATTTCCAATACGTGTTAGTGCGGTTTTATTTGTAGAACCTAGTATGGCGACATAGTGGTATGAGTCATTAATGCCGCCTATGATTGATATTTATGATTGAAATTGTTTTGACACTATACACCTATAATAGTATCAAATAATGTGTTTTAAACGTATCAAGCATGCTTTGGCTGTTATAAGGTAAAAACCCTATCCTCCGGCTTGCGTTGCATTGTGTGATGGGACCTGGGTCTTATAACAGCTTCATTTTTCTTTATTTAGCATTACGCTGTTTGTTTTATGCACTGGTATTCTTGGGAGGAAACCCGTTCCGTGTTATACGGCGTGGTCCCTTGATTTACCTAACTTTAAAAATAAAGATTAATAACTGTTTTAGTTCTCACACCAGTCACATGACTGACCTGGAGTTTATTGTTTTAACCTAAACTCTGGGTGCCCCTATTTTCCGCACGGGCAGCTAGTAGTTTTGGTTTTGCAGATTTATATCCACAGGGTCCTGATTTACAGCTGGAACGATGCTCGGAAAGCTCTGTATCCGTGTATCACTTCTAGTTGTGATTTTGTATTATTTTCCGCTGCTTTGTAATTTATTGTAATCTCTGATATTTGTCGAATGTAATTTATTCATTTATACTCTGTATATTCTTGTATCTGATGGAATTGTTGTAATAACAATGAAATGTTCTTCCGTCTGTGTTCCGATGTGTGTTGTTCTCAAAGTATCCGCTCTTTCCTTCACGGGGAAGTTACGGGTCCTCACATTCTTCCTCCTCCTCCGTCTTCCTCCCTCCTCCCCTCTCCTAGGCCATGCGCCACCACCCTCCTCCCCTCCTCCTCTCGCTACAAGAGGCACAATATATAACAATAGAGCCTAGCAACGACCGCCAACGACTCCTGGAAACGGCTTTCAACGGAAGCTTATTTCTAGAATTTACTTCACGTTGTATAAAAAAAAGTCGGAAGTCGTTGGTTGTAAAGCCGTTGGCGGCCATTGCTAGCCATTGCTTAGTCGAACAGAAATCAACTGACCTGCTTTCTTCCACCCTCACTACGGTTTCTCCCCCAAATTTCTTCATTTTCCCCATTTCCTTCCAATCTGTAATAACCCAGTTTCATAGATTACCTTTATATTAAATTGTGATGGAGATTATAATGTAATAGTTACTCAATAATAAATTGGAATTTTAAGATGTAATTTTGGGGAAAATCAATAAAATTGAGAAATTGTTATGAAAATAAAGTTTTGAATACTTTATTTGAGATTTAGATTGAAAATAAAACATAATGGTAATTTACTAAGTCAAATACAATGATAATGAAAATTTATTCCAATATTAGCCTTTTACTGTAAAATAAAAGGACAAATGATAAGAAAATAATTTTTTAGAAAGTATAACATTAAATATAAATATTATTTTGATGTTTGAAATATGTTAAAAACACTTTATTGCATTTTATTTGGCTAATAAATTATTTTATTTAGCCTAACATTTCAAAAATGATGGTTTTGTCTAAAAGTGTACATATTGGGAAATAATAAGTGTGGTGAAATATTGTTTTGGAAACAATAAATATGTAAAGATATTAATAAATAGAAGTTCGAGAAACTCCTAGAAGCTTTAGTATGGAAATTGTAATTTATCTTTTATAAGGAAAATTTTGTGTATGTGTGTGTTTGAAATAAGTCTATGTGAAATAAATATTAAAGGCTTATTAAATTTTGTTGTAAAATATTTATAAAAGTGTTAACAATAATAAT
Source organism: Allium sativum (assembly GCA_030737875.1). Taxonomy (NCBI): domain Eukaryota; kingdom Viridiplantae; phylum Streptophyta; class Magnoliopsida; order Asparagales; family Amaryllidaceae; genus Allium; species Allium sativum. The sequence goes on from CM060909.1 coordinate 81,129,760, forward strand.
TTTGAGTTAAAGTACTTATTTGGGTTTATAATGTATGTTATAAAAAAAATATTAACATGTTTTTTTAATGTGTAAATGAATCCAAATTGCTTATTTTTTGTGAATAATGCGTAATTTTGTGAAAATACTATTAAAAACAAATATAAAAAAAGAAAATATTTTGAAATACATATTTTGTTTTAATAGTGGTCATGTGTTTATTTCATAATTTTTAGAAGTAAACATAAGTGTATTTGTGAAGGAATTGTGTAAAAACTTGGGTAAATAAAGCTTTGAAGCCCCTAATTACCTTTCCTATGCTAAACAATGACTTAATCACTTAATTAAGCCTTAACGGGCCAAATTAGTAAGGAAGAAGTGAGGAGTTCTTTAGAAGGGTACGTAATTTTCATTTTCCATAGAAAACTACATCTTCTTCTTCCTCAAAACAGAAAAAACATCCATAGCCATCACCCTCTGAACCTAATTTCTCAAACTCTACATCAAAACTAAGAAGATTTATCATTTTAAACTAAATCTACTACAGCAGGTAATTCATCTCTAAAGATTGTATTTCTTTTCTAATTCATCAAATTTGTTTTAGATTTGACAAATTTACCTTTTCTTCTTTGTAGCATGTTTCTATAGTGTGATCTACATGTGTTCAAACATTAAAATGAGCTGAATGGTTCAAGTTTTGATCAATTCGGAGGCTCTTCTTCAAATCCTTGCTTGCAAAATTCATCAAATCGCTGTTCAAGCTAAGGTAAGCAGTAAAGCTTATAGTAAGCTAGTATAAACTCTCAAATTATTAGGAAGAAATGAAGTTTTTGTGTAAAATGTTGCAAAATTCGTGTATATTGAATTTGTTGAAAATGCACTGTAGTAAAATAGGCATAACTTTTGCGTTTCTTATCCGATTGAGATCAATTTTTTTTTGTTTGAAAGCTGATTCAATAAGGATTTTTTTTGTTTAGGTCATTTTTTGATGTTTTTCAATTTGATTGGCCTGAAATAGGTTTGAACAGAGTAGTATAATTATGACTTTGACAGAATTTTCTGAGTTGAATCTGAAATTGTTTTGCCATGTCTTTCATGTTTTTGATCGGAATTGGATAATCTATTATGTTCCGGAAAGCTAATAACATGAACTACATGTTTCTTTCTTTGAGTTTTTCAAGATCTTGAAGTAAAGGTAGTCGAAATCTTATTACTTTGTCGCTGTCCTGGGAATAAGCGACAACCACAGTGAATTTCAAAATCTGAAAATTATATTCATCATATCTGCTTCATACTAAGTCTAATTTTGATGATCTATATATCGTCAGAAATCTTAGACTTAGTGCAACAACTTTTAATTAATAAGTATTTCCAGATTTTTAAGTTTGTTATGTTAAAATCTGAATTCTCTACAGTAGGGCTGAAATTAGTATAATGTTTAATTTTTAGATTTGATGAAATTTTGTCATTCGACAATTCCGTTTGTGATTTTTTTTGATGAACTTGATATTATTTGATAGAAATGATGTCCATCAACGGATAACTCAGATTTGAAGAAAATTTTGATTTAAATTTGATTTAAATCCCATTTAAATTGAAAAATCGGTTAATATTGACATTGAGTACTATTGATGATTTCGAATGGTTTTAACTCTAGCTAAATTTCAGGGAATTCTTAAAAAAACAATGGTTTGGAAAATAAATGTTTTTTATTCATTTTAAAAGTCTTTTTAATCAAATTATTTAGTACTTTAAAGTATTTTATAAACAGATAATCTATTTAAATAAGGGTTTTTCTTTATAAAGCTTATACATATGTTTCTTAAAATCGTTTAGTCTATAAAATTATTTTAAATATAAATTAGCATATTCTTCTGATTTTCGCCATATAAGATGAGAATTTAACGGTTTAGTAAAAATATGTGGTATGGGACATGTGTTTTTACTTTATCACTTAATATCAAACATATACGATCGAAACCCTTTTAATGCGATGTTTTGAGATGTTCCCAAATTTGGGTGAAGGCCACTAGTTCTAGAACTACTAAATTGGAGTATGCTTGATGATAAACCAACCCCGGGCACGAGGCAAGCTATTCTATGATGATTTCATGATGATTTTGAATCCACGATGTTTTACTGTTTATAAATTTATGATGGATTTTTACTTGTCGATGAGGTGAGACAAGTTAGATTGCCACTTAGTACTCGTCGGAAAGAGAGAAAGATGAGACGAGTTTGGTATCTTTACACTTGCCGATGAGATGAGGCGGCGTATAATTGATGATGTTTCCTAGTGTGGTATCAACTAACGACTAGTAAACCGTTTGGTGCAAACGTTTGGTATAAGACATACGTTGACACCTCATGGGTTGCTAACTAAGTGGCTGAGACACATTCAAGATGTCACAAGTACTATAGACCGAATACTCGAGTGGAGTCATCACGATGTTCATGATATTATTATTTGACTCCAATCATCATGATGTTATTACTCGGGTTTTTGTGACTGGGTGTCATTAAGATGTTTCCGACTATAGTCAATCACGTTGATCACGATGTTTTGATATTATGTGACCCTAAGTCATCACAGTGTATAGTACCAAAATTTAGTACTAGCCAAGAAGTTATGCACGTGCGGTTTTCTATGATATTTTGATGTTTCGAATTCACCTTTTTGATGATGATGTTCGAATAAGGCCTTGAGTATGAAAAAGGCTAAGTATATATTATGTTTTATGGTGATTTCGAATATGACATTTTGAACCCTTTTTAGGTGCTATCAAGATAGATTTGAGACATTTTTATGATTATACCGATGAAATGAGGTATAGATTATGATATCTTTTATAATAAGTATTAGTAATAGATTTGAGATGTATTTATATTTATACCGACGAGATGAGGTATAATAATTAAGAAGTCCTATTTGACAAGTTTTGTAATATATTGAATTGTGTTGGGATTGAATATATCTCGATGAGACGAGGCATATTTATAAGTGTATATCCTTTATTTAAAGATTATGTACTTATGGTGCATGATTACCTTATTACCCTTCTTTATGGAGATAATTGATTCTTTAGAAGTTTTAGTCGATGTTTAATTGGTACTACCGATGATATGAGGCGAAGGCAACAACAAATTGGGCCTTGCCTTCATGACCTAGTTTGTAGACATTTTATATGCTTAAGTGTTCCTTTTGTCTCTTGAGCACAGTCATAACTTAGCTATCTCTTATAGTGTCATGAAGAGATATTGTTTCTTTTCATAAAGAATTGTCCCTATATGCCAAGGTATCCTTTTCACAAGAGGATATCACATCTTTCGATCGCTCGACATTATCTAGTGATCTAGTATGCTAATGAATGTAACTAGTCTAATTATAGTTTTACTACGATCACGAAGTTTAAATTGTCTTATGAAATCTCCCTTTGTGGTTTACACCTTTACTCATTACATTTAGTTATATTAGAATTAGATGAACCACGTCTAAATAAGATATATTACATTCCTTTATGCAATCATGATGAATATTTAACATACCACCCTAGAAATACTTGATGACATACATTAGTAATCATGAGATGACCTTCCCTTTCACCTCTTATTATCATTACCTTTACTTATGATAATTTCTAGCCTACCTGACCCGTGTGTTTTCACTTGGGTCAGGCCGAGTTTGTTTCAGGTTTAGCTGCTCTCTTATTCTTAGTTGGTTTTGGTACTATCTTTTGAGACTGAATCAACACTTTGGGATTGTTCACATTATTGTGACATATTGTCGAGAGTTTAATCTTTACTTTTCGTATATTGAGTGGTTTCCCCATATCAGTTTACCGTATTATTTTTATTATATTGAGATGTATCATTGTATATGTAAGCATGTATATATATGTATATGTATTTTTACTGTTCTGAGATGATATATTCATTTAGTTATAGTGTTTTGTTCTGATATATCCATAACCATCTATAGCTTTGTCTCAAGTATTTATTGAATACGTCGATGCACTTAAGATAAAAAAATTAGCATTTGCCGACGTGTTCAGTAGATAGTTGAACAAGGTTATAGTTGGTTACCCCTAACCAGCCCTATTCTCTGCATTAGCAGACGGAATTACCATGTAATTCTCTTTGTTAATGCGGGTCTCGGGGTGGGGTACTACAATTTGGTATCAGAGTCGGATTTCAGCACAAAATACAAAAAACACATAAACATATATAACATACATCCAAATATAGTACAAGTGTTGCCAATCCCTCGTCTTTCAGTTCTTTTCCATTCTTGATTTGTTGTTTGCAAATGAAGGATTTGTCTTGGAATTTATTCTTTTCGTAATATCCCAAATCTATTCGTTGATGTCTTCTCTTAAGAGTTGTTCTTTGAAATTAACCAAATTGACTCTTTTTACCGATCCGCATCAAAGAAGTAGTGGATGATCTTTGATGTTTTTTCATGAGGATTCTTTAAGAATTGGGAACTCGACCGAGAGAGAATCTGCAATATTCAATTTGATGTTTGGGGATCATGAGATTTTTTCCTTACAATTCGTTTTTTCGTACGTATTAGCATGGAAATTTTCTGTCTAGAATCCTTATGTAGTTTTCGATGTCTAGGAAGAGTGGCTTAGGTGTTGCTAAACCTCAATCAGTGTTATATAGGTTATTACTTTTGATATCCTTATCCTTTAGTTTTATGTTTCTATTTTCAAACCAAAAAAATTGATTATGAATCTGAAATCAATGAGCTTTCCTTTGGGTGTCGAGATGGGAATGATAGATCTTGAATTTAATTATTGCTGACTTTGTTTTTTGAGTCCGTTGGGGTTTGTCACCCATCGAGCGAATTAACATTTTGTTTTTCCTCATTTTTATCTTTGAATTTTTCGATCATTATACCATAAGAATGTTCCCTAGGAAAGCGAAGTGATGTTCTAAATTTGTTCGTTTGAGCTATTCTTGCATCCTTTGAGTTGTCCCCTTGGATATCTATATGATGAAGTGCTTTGAAACATTACTTCACATGGAGTAATGATATGTATTTTGGGTCCTTTCTTCTCTTTAGCTGGTGACTAACTTTTATTTTATGACTCAGAGATTTCTTTCGATCGATGAGAAGCGTTGGACTACTATTATAGCTTGACTTTTCAATGATTCCCATAGACTATGAGCCACGAGGAATAGGACGGTCTATACCATACCCTGTACTCGAGTGATTCTCCTTTGTAGTTCGTTATAAAGTGCAGAATGATGAAAATTCTAGTTTATTCTATCAATCCTAGAATTGATTATTTAAAGAATATCTCAACGGCTTCTTTTTGTGATTCTGATTTTATAAGTTGAATCTTAATGGAGTTTTAACATCTATTAAAGTAAAGAGTTGTTTAAAGAGGACTGAAATTTTATTTGAGATAGGAAATGAATTGAGGTTTATATGGAAAAAATGACGAGTTTCCTTCATGTTAGGTCATTCGTCGAGTGTTTAAGGATTCTAGTCGATACGACTAATCAACTTTATCGATAGGAATTTTATAAACACTAGATGAGACTACCGGACATGATAAGTAAAATATAATAAGACTGAAGTGTAAACTTTTGTATCTTTAAGAATTGAACTGAAAGTTTATTTGAGTGAGTTTTGTATTACCTTTTTTATTCAAACTTGGAATAAAAATTTCAAAAAAAAAAGTCTCATTTTTGGAATAGACTCAAAGGAATTGGTTAAAGGTTTAATCTTTATGTAGTAAGAATGTATAAAATTAAATTTACTTCTATATTAAAAGATTAAGAAAAAAAATCTAGCAAAGGAAAGTCGTGCTTTTACTTTCTATGTAATGAGTTTAGAATTACAAATTTTTTGAGTCTATACCCATATTTCTAGGTATCTTGATTCCTTGAGCACCTATTTGTGCAATAATCCAATGACTTGCATTTTTGCGACCATTGAGGTTGGTGGCCTATGAGAAAACAACCTTCTTTTGAGTTTCTCTATCCTTCTTGGTATTCTTTCTTTCATTATAGTAGTTTTTCATTGTGCAATATGGAACATTTACGCAGTCAACCTCTTTTATGTCTTGAATATTAAATGAAGTTGAGTGAAATCTCAACCTTATTTAAGGAATTTTGTGGAATCTTTCTTTTTATATTGATTCTGAGAAGTACTTTTTTGCCTTTGTGTTTTTTCTGAAGGTGAGGTGCCTTCAAAATTTTGAGATGTCGCTTGGAAATTTTCTATATACTGCTTCTCCTATAAAGATGTTCAAAGAAATTTATAGAATTACCAATCTATTATCTTTTTCCTTTTCTTTATCTTGACTAGGAAATGAGGAAATTTCGGGTTCGTGCTTGTCTAGATTCCATTTAAATGGTGAGATTAAGATGTTGAGTACATACTCTTCTTCAAAAATTGCGAGGACACAATTTTATTAAAGGGGAGAGTCTGTAACAAACTTTTTTCATAGATTACCTATTATATTAAATTGTGATGGGGATTATAATTTAATAGTTACTCGACAATAAATTGGAATTTTAAGATGTATTTTAGGGAAAATCGATGAAATTGAGAAGTTATCTCAAAAATAAAGTTTTGAATACTTTATTTGAGATAGATTGAAAATAAAACATGTACTAAGTAAAATACAATGATAATGGAAATTTATTCCAATATTAGCCTTTTATTGTAAAATAAAAGGACAAATGAGAAGAAAATAATTTTTTAGAAATTTGTATTCATTATAAATATTATTTTGATGTTTTAAATATGTTAAAAACATTTTATTGCATTTTATTTGGCTAAGAATTTTTTATTTTATTTAGCCAAACATGTCAAAAATGATGATTTTGTCTAAAAGTGTACATATTAGGAAATAATAAGTATGGTGAATATTGTTTTTGAAACAATAAACACATAAAGATATTAATAAATAGAAATTCGGGAAACTATAAGAAGCTTTAGTTTGGAAATTGTAGTTGATCTTTTATAAGGATTTTTTTTTGTATGTGTGTGTTTGAAATAAGCCTATGTGAAATAAATATTAAAGGTTTTTTAATTTTTGTTGTAAAATATTTATAAAAGTGTTAACAATAATAGTTTTGAATTTAATTACTTATTTGTGTTTATATTGTATGTTATAACAAAAAATATTAACATGTTCTTTTTTGGGGGTTTACCCTAAAGGACAAAAGGAACAAAAAATTGTTCCATAAGGACAAAGAGGCAAAATTTTATGCTCAAGGACAAAATTTAGTGTAAAGAGAGGAATTCAAGGGCCCACTATATTTCCTCCCTTTACACTAAAACTTTTCCTTATGGACAAAATTTTGTCCTTTTATCCTTATGGAACAATTTTTTGTTCATTTTATCCTTCAGGGTATTTTCCTGTTCTTTCTTTTTTTGTATGTAAATGAATCCAAATTGCTTATTTTTGTGTAAAATGTAAATAATGTGTAATTATGTGAAAATGCTATAAAAAATGATGTGCACGTAAAAATGCAAATTTAGACTCACATATTTATTCTTGTTTAGCTGAATAAATGAACGTTTTTGTGTATTATATATGATCAAACCATGATTTAAACGTATCATCACTCTTTTGGGAGGTTTAATGGAAAAATGTGCATGTTCTTGTTTAAGATTGCATTTACTTGTTCCTTGTAAATTATCTCTTGTAGGAATCTAGGAGCAAAAACGATACATCTACACATGAAGATATGAAGGAAGCATGCATATACACAGAAGGGGACAAAGAAATAATGCATTCTATGGATAGTGGAGGACCCCATCTCTCAAGTAACCCACTTATTCTAAAGCTTCATATTAAAGACTAATTGGATGAGACAAATGACTTCATGCATTCTACATGACTTCTTAGTGGCTAAAGACAATTAGAAGCTTCATGAAGTGGGTATTTTGGGGAGTTCCCAAAAAGAATGATTAGGGTTTTATGGTTTGTGATCATGTATATATACCTGTTAATCCCCCAAAAATCCATACGCACATTGAGTTACAAAGATCGGGCAAAGGATACGAAACAGACATAATCAGGGTCGGTCATGCACAATGTTATCCGAGGCACTTAAACGACTCACAATGGATAGGACGCAACCGTGCAGAGCGAGATCCAAACATCAAACCCAGGACAAGTCAATCATCCAGTACGACCGAGAATAATGGCATGACATATTATGAGTAGTGCGGCTCAATGAAGATAAAGGCTGTATATCCTATAAAGGCCGCCCACAGCGCGGAAGATACTTGGCTTGATGTCAAAGTTCGGCCGTACATACCAAAGTGGGAAGTAAAGATCGCGCGTATATTTGACAAACCACGCATGGGTGACAACTCCTATCGCTCGTGTGTCCTTACTAACTGAACATCAACACTTTGGTCAGATACCACCTACCGCTCTGTCATACGTCAATTATTAGAAAGAGCACGCTTACATCTAAAAATACAAGCCCTAGTCAGTCACATCCAGGTTAAAAGGATCGTCGCCCGCTCACTCCGTGTTTATCCATCAAAAGACCGAGCCTGTGATAGAATTGCAAAACAAGCACCCGCGACATCTTAAATGACCATGTCTACAACCAAAGTTGGACGCAAATCGTGATTCAGGCGCGGAAGCAAAGGTCGATCATTCATACTGGAACAAAGCCGAGCAAATACAAAAATAAAGCAAGTCGCCCATTCAACATAGGCGGTAGCGACCTCACAACATAGCCATAAGGGTGAACGACGCCATACAAAGGTGGAAAAAGGACGAATGCTCTCGAGCTAAGAAGGTCGGTCGCGCAGGGTACGAAGGAGAATTGATTCTAGTCCTACATTCTGCTCTTATAAGGCTACCCAAAGCGTTCGCTACGATAAAGTCACCCGCTCGGCTATCCGAAGCAATCGCTCCTGTGGAACCACTCGCACACGACAACTGGATACAACTACGGACAGTTGGCTACAGATAGGCAGGGGTATGATTGTAGTTAACGGGATTACAACCCGCAGCCTGCATATACTGATTTCAGATCATTTCCTGAGGGGTGCTCACCTATAAATACGTCATAGCTGCCAACATAGATGGGATCGAATCTTTGGAAACACTAAGTGCTGCAAAATTCTGTCCTCAATGAATCCTTAAATATTCTGAAAATAAATCAGCATTTCCATGCCTCAAAGTTCCATCACTCATCTAGCCATGGCGTTAAGCACAATCTTATAATCAGGGGAAACGAAAACATCTACATTCTCAACCACTTACCCATCCTTCTCCTCTGCAGATTCCATCATTCCGTTGCAAAACTCTAAGGTGGAAATGTGTGAATGAGAGTATGTTGGTGGGATATAAAGATATATGAAAAGAGAGAGTTGATGTATTTTGTAATCCTCATTATAAGAATGCAGACTATCTTCATAGTGGACGTGGGCCTAGTTTACGGCTGAACCACTCTAAATCTAGTCTCTGTTTTAACTTCCTTGCATTTTCATTTTCAATTGTTGTTAAACACGGATCCATTTATTTCCTTACCACATTGGTGAAGTACAACTTTAGTACCTTGGGTGTTTAGACTAATTTTGGGGTAAACATTTTGGCGCCCACCATGGGGCTGTGTTTGCTTCTTTCCCCATTCAAATCCGACAAGATTTTCTGAGAAAAACTGTGTTCAGAATCAAGAACATGCTTAGGGAAGTCATTGACAAAGTCAACAGCCTTGACAATAGTATTAACACCATCACGCCATCCGCCACCCATTCCAGGGGAGGAGGGCCGCCTGAAATTGAAGAAACTGTAACCGGGAAGGAATTGGAAAAAGTGACGCCAGGATTGACGAGTCAAATAACTATTGCAAACAATGCGATGATGAAGAAACTCGAGTCAATACTCGCCATTCAAGCGGCCACCGCAAAAGCCACGTTGAGTGCCACTTGTTCCTCGCTAGCTCGAACGAACTGCGAGCTAGAAGCAAAATTCTCTGCTTCAAGCTCAAGACAGTAGGATTCCATTCAAAGAGTGGCGCGTCGCACCAATCTGAATTATGAAGAGACAAAACACCTGTGCACACTCACTCTGACGATGCAATCGTGAAACAGAAAGACATCCCCACTATCATAAGGGTGTCCCTTCCAAAGAATGCCCAAATTCCTTGAATCCAGTTCACGAAGACACATCTAGATCAAAATTTGGTAATGAAGAAGGCACTCAATCCATGGAACAGAGCAAGGAGCGGAAATACATTTTAGGAATGGCGCGAGCAATCGTGAAGGAAAGCCTAAAGGAAAAGGATGATAAAAAAGAATGGGAGTCCTTCTCGACAAAAACCCTTCTCACTGAAAGGGTTAAGAAGACTGTATATCAACAAAAATTCGAACCTCCAACATTACAGTCTTATAATGGGACAAGCGACCCTAACATATTCTTATGTAAGTATGACCAGTATATGAATGGGGAATGCGCTACTGATGAAATCAAGTGCTTATATTTCCCAACTTATCTAGAAGGGGTGGCTTATCTATGGTTCACAAAGCTGCCGCCACAGTCTGTGGACAATTTTGCGACCCTAGTTAAACTATTCAATAAGCAGTTCAAATCCCAGGCGCTTAGAACTCGGGATGTTATGGAGCTAAGTGAACTATAACAAAGACCAGGAGAGTCCATCAACGCCTTTCTCACCCGCTTTGATACGACAGTAGTTGAAGTCAAGAATTTTGAACTCCGCCTAGTCTTAATGGCTCTGAAGGGGGGCATATTTAAAGAAACCGAATTGGGGCAGTGGATCAAGAAGAAGAAACAAAGTACACTCGAAAAATTACTCAACAAAGCTGGAAAATATGCAAGTATTGAAGAAAAATCAAAATATGGGCAGATAGAGAAGAAAGGAAATGCGCAAAGTAGCTCTGATAGTCAAAAAAGGAGCAATGAAGGAAAAGAAAGTCGAGCAAAAAAACGAAACTACGCTTTTTCAAGAATTCTGAATTCACTCCCCTTAATGATACCATTGGAAATATCTTTATGGCAACTAAGAACACCAAGAGATATCCGGTCCTGAAACAAAGGCAGGTCAAAGATGTCGCTAAGAAGTCAGGAAGATTCTGTCAATTCCATGAACATACAGGACATGATACCAACAACTGCAGGCACTTGAAGTCAGTAATCGAGGGATTAATCAGAAAGAACCATTTGCAATAATATGTAAAAGATCATGAATGTTATTCTGACTCTCCGCAAACAAGGGGCAACATGCCTTGAAGAAAAGGGCTAAACCGATCCAAAGCGGACACTCACCTTAAACACCGGCCACCGATGTCTTGATAATGGAACATTAAACTAAAATTCCCATTACTTTTCTTTAGTACCGTGGTTTTATCTTGTTACTAAAATTGTTTTATCCTGCTTTGTTATTCACTATGTTCATGTTAAGCAATGGTTCATTTGCAAAAACTTTGAGCGTCAGAAATCCGTTATGTGTCCACCTGAGTAGCATGCTTATTGGTCCATACTAAACAAACGATCTCTTGGAATGTAGGCATGGTGAAAGCAATCCATCATACTCAACAGAACTGTGATGAAAAGTCCCAAAGCACACCTTAAACAAAGCATCCTGGGAATCAAAAACATCGGGCAAGATCAAATAGGAATGAGTAGATACATCACCTCAAAAGAACAAGCTATTCTAAGGCAAATGACAAGTCGAAAGGCTGCGCCTCTCATTATGGAATATGCTGAATTCTTAGCAAACACCCATTTAAGGGATTGGCGTCGGCCTTCATCGAAAATACATGAATATTACCAAATCTATCCCTCGGATAAAAATTGTTAGTCCCAAAGAGGCACCTTATCAGGTGTAGGACACAAATTCCTTAAAACTGAAACTAAATTCGGTGACAAGGATTGGTGTCCACCTCCTAAGGGCAATACAATATAAAAACACCTGGGCTGGAAAACACCAGTCCTAATGTCGGAAGGTCCCATAAACATGCCAGAAAGACCAGCACAAACATAAATCCTAGCCGAAAGGGGTAACAGAAATCCTAGCCGAAAGGGGGTAACAGAAATCCTAACCAAAAGGAGGTATCCAATAAGGTCTTTTCGGTCCTAGAAATATCAGGACTAACAAGACCAAACTTGGATCGAAAATTGGAACCAAGACCACCCATGGGGGCACCCCAAAAAAAAACACATAATAATTACGCGCTTTAAAAAAAAACAATCTCCAAAAAAAAAAAACTTGTACAGTCAAGTTAGCAGGAGATGTGGTTGAACATCAACTCTAAAATCATGAACTGATCAAATGAAATCGTGATTCAAATTAACAAAATCTATGAAATTATAAAGAGCTTTGGTAATGGGACATCACCATTGTGTAAAAATCACCAATGCCCACTCAAAACATACCACAGACTCGTCATAACTTTATTGCGAGAATTATTCGAACGATAAGATTCGCGCGACCAACAAAATAAATTCCTCATGAAGGGCGATCACTCATAAGAGTGGGGTAATAAAACTGTTATAATATCCAAACGATAAAAACGTAGGCGTACAATAATAAGAGAGGCTGGCTCCCGCATACACAAGCCAGGCTAAATGTATCATCCTAAATTGAAACCAAAAATAAGAAAAGGATAAAACATCAATAGGCCACAACATTCAGATGAGGTAAGCAATGAACTTCTCCCTGGATTCAAGAGCCTTGACAAGTTTGAGCCTGTCTTTTTCTAAAGCATGAAGTCAATCAACATTTTCTTTATTTGCCTTCCGAAGATCTTCAACAAGAGAATGTCAGGCACCTAATTGCTTTACAACATAATCTCTGACATTTATGATAAGGTCTTCGACCAGACTCGGATGTGCCTCCAACTGATTGAACTCAGCCAATATGAAATCCTTCATGGCATCCATTTTGCCTGCAATAATCCATCTATCAAATAGGTCTATGTACACATCAGAATGCGTGCTAGTTGGGCACCAACCCTCAAATTACCTAGCAAGCTCAGGATAGCAAGGGTTGGGAACACAAAGAGGTCTCTGAACGATTGCAGGATCTAGAGTGATAGACGAAGAAGCCACAGGTGGACGACCAAGAGCAATCTGAACATCTGGGACAGGAATTTCATTCAATGAACGATGACTTTGAGTACCAGTTGAACCATGGATCTTTTTACCTTGAAGCATTTTTTTGTTACCATCCCTCCTCATCGACTTCTTCTTAAGCCTCATGGACATGAAGAATTCCATCCTCGGATGACCTATTTCAAAGAAAGATCAATATGTGCTCAAACAACAACCATAAAAAACAAGCATGGCCCAGCCAGACTCAGATACAAATGGAAGCATTTCGACTAGAGAATCCTGGGGCATTTCATCAAACAACTTGTGAGCAATATCGGTATCAAGATTTCAAAAAACCATCAGACGGTTCGGGTTCCTCAAGATAATTACAGAAATTGTATCCTTGCCAAAATCCCAAATTTACATCTAACTCAGTCAGGCCACACTTAGACCATCCTATCTTGGAAATGTACGAATACTCATACAAAATAAGCCAAAGTAAAGGGAAAACTCACCCAAAAAGATCATGGCATCTCGAAGCCAAAAGGAAGTTGCTCAAGATAAACAAGTTTTACTACAAACACTAGGCAAATAATGAGATAGGGAAGCCAAAACCTTCTGAAAAAAAGTCAAGGCAGAAACAACAAACAAGGATTACCTGGTAAAACCTTCGGGGAAGCACGACTACGATCGAAAAATTTCTCGAAGAAAATAAAAGTAGAATAAAGAAGGTTAAAAGTAAATAAGAAGGAAGATTAAAAGGCATATATCCATAGCATTCTCACCACGTCAGCTTAGTGCTCGATCGTACAAATAGGTGTCCCATCAAGTTCCAGCTGGCATCCCATAATTCAACTATGCATACAATAAAGAAAAGATACATCAAACTTCTCACTCACAAAAATGGACAATACCAGTCCACCACAACGTAACAATCCAAAGTGTCGCACAAACGACCCTTCGACGAACCAAGGGAAACCTACCATGCCACATTGCGATCAGCCATGTCGAAGCAAGTAATTCCTTGATAAAAGGATATTACTGACTTTAAGGGGCAAGTGTTAATCCGCAAAAAATCCATACGCACATTGAGTTACAAAGACCAAGAAAAGGATACGAAACAGACATCATCAGGGTCAGTCGTGCACAATGTTATCCGGGGCACTTAAACGACTCACAATGGATAGGACACAACCGTGCAGAGCGAGATCCAAACATCAAACCCAGGACAAGTCAATTGTCCAGTACGACCGAGAATAATGACATGACATATTATGAGTAGTGCGGCTCAATAAAGGTAAATGTCGTATATCATATAAAGGCCGCCCACAACGTGGAAGATACTTGGCTTGATGTCAAAGTTCGGTCGTACGTATCAAAGCGGGAAGTCAAGATCGCACGTATATTTGACAAACCACGCATAGGTGACAACTCCTATCGCTCGTGTGTCCTTACTAACCGAACATCAACACTTTGGCCAGATACCACCTACCGCTCTGTCATTCGTCAGTTATTAGAAAGAGCACACTTACATCTAAAAATACAAGCCTTAGTCAGTCACCTCCAGGTTAAAAGGATCGTCGCCCGCTCACTCCGTGTTTATTCCTCAAAAGACTGAGCCTGTGATAGAACTGCAAAACAAGCACCCGCGACGTCTTAAATGACTATGTCTTCAACCAAAGTTGGACGTAAATCGTGATTCAGGCACGGAAGCGAAGGTCGATCATTCATACTGGAACAAAGCTGCTTAAATACCAAAATAAAGCAAGTCGCCCATTCAATATAGGCGGGAGCGACCTCACGCCATATCCATAAGGGTGAACGATGCCATACAAAGGCGACAAAAGGATGAACGCTCTCGAGCCAAGTAGGTCGGTCGTGCAGGGTACAAAGGAGGATTGATTCCAGTCCCGTATTCTGCTCTTACAAGGCTACCCAAAGCGTTCGCTCCTATAAAGTCGCCCGCTCAGCTATCTGAAGCACTCGCTCCTATGGAACCGCTCGCACACGACAACTGGGTACAGCTACAGACAGATGGCTACAGATAGGCAGGGGTATGACTGTTGTTAATGGGTTGAGCAACCCACATCCTGCATATACTGATTTTAGATCATTTCCTGAGGGGAGTTCACCTATAAATACGTCATAGCTACCAACATAGAGGGGATCAAATCTTTGAAACCACTAAGTGCTGCTAAATTCTGTCCTCAATGACTCCTTAAATATTCTTAAAAGAAATCATCATTTCCATGCCTCGAAGTTCCATCACTCATCTAGCCATGGCGTCAAGCACAATCTTATAATCAGGGGAAACGAAAACACTACATTCTCAATCACTTACCCATCTTTCTCCTCTGCAGATTCTATCATTCTCTTACAAAACTCTAAGGTGGAAATGTGTGAATGAGAATATGTTGGTTGGGCATAAAGATGTATGAAAAGAGAGAGTTGATGTATTTAGTAATCCTCATTATAATAATGCAAACTATTTTATAGTGGACGTGGGCCTAGTTTACGGCCGAACCACTCTAAATCTCGTCTCTTTTTTAACTTCCTCGCATTTTCATTTTTAATTGTTGTTAAACACGGCTCCATTTATTTCCTTACCACATTGGTGAAGTACAGCTTTAGTACCTTGGGTGTTTAGACCAATTTTGTTGTAAACAATACCCCTTTGTTTCATGTATTTTGGATCTCCTTTTTAGCATATGAAAGTGTAAGTGATCAAGTAAATAAAAATGGCTTCCAAGCCTATTACTTTTATGTCTATCTTATATCTCTTTTAATTTCTATGCTCTACTTTATGTTCATAGTTTAGATTTATTTACATGCTCTCTACTTCATATTCATAGTTTAGATTTATTTACATGCACTTAGTTTAGTTCTTTTCTTGTTCTATTTAGATTTTCTTTCATTTTGCTTTATTTTCCAATGTTGAAACTTACACGTGTTAATATGATAACATGCATTAGAAGCTAAGCCCCTACTATTTAGGGGGTAATGAAGCTCTCTAAGTTTATGTAAGTTCAACATTTATATGATTTGTGATCTCTTAATTTGTGCTTTATGATAGTGGATTTTGATGTAAGTTTATACATATGGTTTGATAGCTTATGTTGCATTTGCAAATGAGCTATTCTTATTCAATATAAGCACATGTTACATGAATATTTGCTAAGTGGTTTTTGATTATGAAATATAAGCAAGAACAAAATTTGATGATCTATGTTACTAATTACAATAGTGAATTGATCATACTTAAAATAGATTTTGCTTTGTTGTCATTTTCATGAGAACAATGAGTGGTTTAAGTGTTGTGTTATAGTTTGATAGTTTATGCTAAGTTAACTAATAACACAAATAAACTACACTTATGATTAATGCAACATTTATGTCATTTAATATTAAAACTAGAGATCATAGATTGTATGTTTGTTGATTTACAAAATTATGAGGGGGGATTTACCTCTAAATTGCTCTCTAATATCATATTTAGCCCTCAACTTAGTTTCTAGTTTTCTTTAGTTTTTGTTAGTAAATAATCCAAAGTTTGGTTTAATTTGATTGATCAAAATTGAAGTATCTTTCCCCGTGGATTGGCCGTACTCACTCCGTACTAACAATTGTACGTTGTGCGCTTGCGGTCTTATTACAATATTTTGTGCGACGGCTTTCTAAGTGATAGAACAACCATTTTGCGAGCAAACAACAAATAAAAAAGAAAACATTTTGAAATACATATTTATGTTTTAATAGTGGTCATGTGTTAATTTCATAATTTTTAGAATTAAACATAGGTATACTTGTGAAGAAATTGTGTAAAAACTTGTGTAAATAAAGCTTTGAATCCCCTAATTACCTTTCCTATGCTAAACAATGACTTAATCGCTTAATTAATCCTTAATGGGCCAAATTAGTAAGGAAGAAGTGAGGAGTTCTCTGGAAGGGTACGTAATTTTCATTTTCTAGAGAAAACTACATCTTCTTCTTCCCTAAAACAGAAAATACATCCATGGCCATTACCCTCTAAACCTAATTTTTCAAATTCTACATCGAAACTAAAAGAATTATCATTCTAAACTAAACCTACTATAGCAGGTAATTCATCTCTAAAGACTGTATTTCTTCTCTAATTCATCAAATTTGTTTTAGATTTGAGAAATTCATCTTTTTTTCTTTGTTGCATGTTCCTATAGTTTGATCTACACGTGTTCAAACATTGAAATGATCTGAAAGGTTCAAGCTTTGACCAATTCGAAGGCTCTTCTTGAAATCCTTGCTTGCAAAATTCATCAAATCGTTGTTCAAGCTAAGGTAAGCAGTAAAGCTTAGAGTAAGCAGTAAATCGTGTATATTGAATTTGCTGAAGTTGCACTGTAGTAAAATAGGCATAATTTTTGCGTTTCTTATTCGATTGAGATCATTTTTTTTTATTTGAACGCTGATTCAATAAGGAACTTTTTTTGTTTTAGATCATTTTTTGATATTTTGCAATTTGATTGGCCTGAAACATGTTTGAACACGAAAGTATAATTCTGTCTTTGACAGAGTTTTCTGAGTTGATTCAGAAATTGTTTTTCCATATCTTTCATGTTTTTGATCGGAATTCGATAATTTATGATGTTCTGGAAAGCTAATAACATGTACTATAAGTTCCTTTCTTTGAGTTTTTCAAGATCTTGAAGTTAAGATAGTCGAAATCTTATTTCTTTGTCGCTGTCTTGAGAATAAGCGACAACCACAGTGAATTTCAAAATATGAAAAATGTATTCATCATATCTTCTTCATACTAAGTTCGATTTTGATGATCTATATATCGTTAGAAAGCTTAGACTTAGTAGAACAACTTTTATTAGTAAGTATTTTCATATTTGGAAGTTTAATATGTTAAAATATGAATTTTTTACAATATGGCTGAATTTTTTTATAATATGGATTTTGATGAAATTTTGTTGTTTGACAATTCCATTTGCAATTTTTTGGTGAACTTGATATTATTTGGAAGCCATATTGTCCATCAATGGAACTTCGGTTTGAAGAAATTTTTGATTCAAATTTGATTTAAATCCCCATTGAATTTAGAAATTGGTCAATATTGACATTGAGTACTATTGATGATTTCGAATGGTTTTAACTCTAGCTAAATTTCAATGAATTCTTAAAAAAACAATGTGTTGGAAAATAAATTTTTTTTATTCATTTTAAAAGTCTTTTTAATCAAATTATTTAGTATTTTAAAGTATTTTATAAATAGATAATCTATTTAAATAAGGGTTTTTCTTTAGAAAGCCTATATATATGTTTCTTAAAATTGTTTAAATGTCCTATTTTCTCAATAAAATTATTTTAAATATAAACTTGCTTATTCGTTTGAATTTCGATGTATAAGAATGAGAATTAAACGATTTAATAAAATACATGGTATGAGACATGTGTTTTTAATTTATCGCTTAATATCGAACTTGTATGATCGAAACCCTTTTGATGCGATGTTGCCAAATTTGGGTGAAGGCCATTGGTTCTAGAACTACTCAATTGGAATATGCTCGATGATGAACTAACCGTGGGCGCGAGGCAAGCTATTCTATGATGATTTCTTGATGTTTTGATGTTTATGAATTCATGATGTTTTATTATTTATTAATTTATGATGTTTTGCTGTTTATGATGGATTTTTACTTGTCGATGAGGTGAGACAAGTTAGATTGCCACTTAGTACTCGTCGGAAAGAGAGTAAGATGAGACGAATTTGGTATCTTTGCACTTGCCGATGAGATGAGGCGGTGTATAATTGTTGATATTTCCTAGTGTGGTATCAACTAAAGGCTAGTAAATTGTTAGGTGCAAACATATGGTATGAGACATATGTTGACGCCTTATAGGTTCCTAACCGAGAGGTTGAGAAACATTCAAGATGTCGCTAGTACTATAGACCGAATACTCGATTGGAGTCATCACGATGTTCACGATGGTATTATTTGACTCCAGTCATCACGATGTTATTACTTGGGTTTTTGTGACTGGGTTTCATTAAGATGTTTCCGACTATAGTCAATCACGTTGATCACGATGTTTTAATATTATGTGACCCCAAGTCATCACGATGTATGCTACCAAAATTTAGTACTAGTCAAGAAGTTAAGCACATGCGTTTTTCTATGATGTTTTGATGTTTCTAATTCACCTTTTTGATGATGATGTTCGAATTAGGCATTGAGTATGAAAAATGCCAAGTTTATATTATGTTTTATGGTGATTTCGAATATGATGTTTTGATCCCTTTTTGGGTGCTATCAAGATAGATTTGAGACATTTTTATGATTATACCGATGAAATGAGGTATAGATTATGATATCTTTTATGATGAGTATTAGTAATAGATTGGAGATGTATTTATATTTATACTGACGAGATGAGGTATAATAATTAAGCAGACCTATTTGATGAGTTTTATAATATATTGAATTGTGTTGGGATTGAATATATTCAACTGAGACGGGGCATATTTATAAGTGTATATCCTTTATTTAAAGACAATGTACTTATGGTGCATGATTACCTTGTTACCCTTCTTTATGAAGATAATTTATTCTTTAGAAGTTTTAGTCAATGTTTAATTGGAATTACCGATGATATGAGGCGGAGGCAACAACAAATTGGGCCTTGCCTTCATGACCTTGTTTGTAGACATTCTATATGCCTAAGTGCTGCTTTCGTCTCTTGAGCACAGTTGTAACTTAGCTATCTCTTATAGTGTCATGAAGAGATATCGTTTCTTTCATAAATAATTGTCCCCATATGGCAAGTTATCCTTTTCATAAGAGGATATCACAACTTTCGATCGCTCGATCTTATCTACTGATCTAGTATGCTAATGAACGTAACTAGTATAATTTTAGTTTTTTTAGTGTCCCATATTTTTGGTAGCCAAATATATTATTTATTTATTGTTTTAAATATTATATTTGGAATATTATTGGATTTTTAATATTGAATTCATTAATTAAACGACGATTGAACATTATATTTATATATTATAAATTGAGCTCGAAATGGCACGGCAGTTTGTAATACGGAGTTTTGAACTGTAATTAAAAATACTGGATCCGATATAAGTCGGATATCTGTGAAACAAGAAACATTTGAATCTTGTTGATAATAATTTTCATATGAAAGAGAAAAATTTATATTTCGTATTATAGATTATCAGTTATGTCCAATTCAAATTTCAAAGTAGTCGTTATGGAATTCATTATAAATTATAACATTAATTTAATATGGAATTTCTATATATTTGAATACCGTTCAATTCGAAAATATTAACATCGAGTTATAAAGCCATATTGGGTGGAATTGAAGTGATATATATTTTTATATTCCATAATAATAATTTATTTTTATTTAATTTAATTGTTTTGAATTAAATAAATAATTTATCGATATTATATAAGCATTAGAAATATTTATTTTTCAAAAAAACCCCGTTCTCGATGAAATGAATTTTATTGGAATACGTATAACTAGTTGTTGAAACATTTCCAATTTGGAGCTAATTGGAGTTGTTTTGTCAGTGTACGAAATTTAAATGTCAACCGATGAATAAATCAAAATTTAAAACAGCGTTTAGGTGCAAATAGAGCCGGTTTTCAACGAAATTAATTTCATTGGATCTGGACGTCAAAATATAGCGGTGTGTATATTTTCATTGCATTTAGAGAATGTGTGCGACGACGCATATATTTAACCTTCGTGGTTAAATAGCGGTGAATATTAAAATTAACTGTATAAAAGATTCTACCCTAAGCAAAACAAAATAAATGAAATGACAAACCTACCATAAGAAATCACACGTGCACAGTTAATCAAAAATCAACGCAGGCCTACAAAATTCAGTACAACAGATGCCTCAATAGTGTGGTTAAACAACTCATAGCTGCTTCAAACTCTAGAGTGTGCCTACCCTAAAGATGTAACAGCACATGCTAATCAAAATCAAGTCACAGCTAAATGAATGAACAACACACATCGCTACTTACTGATTTAAAACCCACGTAGCCTATTGAAGAAAAATCAAACATATACTATCCTACACATTTTAAATCAAACAGGCCGTACCCTAGTAAATAAACACATACTTCTCTGTTAAGTAATAACCAAGAGTACACCCTATGTTTGTACACAGCTTCAATTCCAAGGTTGTGCATCTACCGTAGACCATATTGACCAGTGACATTGTTTCTGTCTTCTTATTCTCTTCTATTAAATAGGAAGCAGTTCTTCCATTTTGCCTGCAAACAAATTGAAACCGAAACCGTTCATCTTTTCTCCTCGGCAACTAAAAATGAAACCAAATACTTCCTTTTAAAAATAAAGCCGCCTATTCCATTTCAAAAACAAAATAAAAAGTGAGATCTTTCATTGTATGAAATCAAACCCTTTCGAAACACCCCAAGTTTAAAATGAAAATCTCAACGGTGTAGGGTTGGCACGTGCTTGAGAGGGGGAGGCTGTTTCGAGTGAAAAATGTACTGCACGTTTTTTTTCTTTTCTTATTTGAAACCGAAGCATGTGATGTAGTTCGAGAGTAAGATCTCGCGGGTGGCAGAGTGGACCAGGTTTGAGCAAGGCGGTAGCAGTGGGGACGGAGCTAGTGGACGAGGTGGTGCAGTTCAACGTGGAGGTTGGCGGAGCTGAGTTGTTCAAGGTGGGTGTGGCATTGGTGAGCTGGCGTCGGTCTGGAGAGGTTGGCGGCAGTGTTTGAAGAAGCGTCATGTGAATCTTGTTCGTAAAGGGTGTTGAATGGTGCTTCAATGTTGTCCCACATCGGGAAATGCTGAACTAAGATCCTGGATATAAAGTAAGATGTTCCCCATCACATTGCCAATTGGTTTTGTGATAATAGGGGGATTAATAAAAAAAACTAACATGATATCGGAGCTTAGGATTTCAGAATAGAGTTGAAGAGAAAGTGCTTCATTGAATGGTGCTTCAATGTCCCACATCGGGAAATGCTGAACTAAGATCCTGTATATAAAGTAAGATGTTTTTGTGATAATAAGGGGAATAATAAAACTCCAACAAAGGGTGGTCGGAGAAGTAGAGCGAGCGGGTGGTAGGTGCGGCATGAGAAGGGGATGAAGATCGCTGTTGTGTGGCTGGCATGAGATAGATGCGGTGATGGGTGGTGATAGTTAGTTAAGTGAGATGGCAGCAGTGACGTAGCCGTGCTTTGTTGGTGTTGGATTTTAATTCTCTGGAGACCATGGTGTTGCAGGCTAGTACAAAATAAAGAAGAAGGAAGTGCACAATACAAAGTGAAAACGTGGCCAATCAAATAAGGTTAATGTTATATGAATAATGGACATTAAGTTTGCCTAATGTATAATTAAAAGTGCTTTATTTTGTTTTAAAATATGCCAACGTAAGGGTTGAAGTGAATTGGTTAGAACATTATAAAGCCTAAACTAATTTTAACGATCCTAACCCTCAATGAACAGTGATGGAAAGAATAACGTGGCTGGGACACAAGCCTAATCACTAATTATCTGCCTAATTATTATTTATTTAAAAAGCCTCATCTATTTTGTATTTCCTAATTAAGTTTTTACGGTGGCAGCCCTGTTTATGCAGTGTCTCAACAGATTTGGATTGCTAGGTTTCGTTGCTTCGAATAAAAACCTTTTTACAAATCATTTTGTCCCTAATCCTGCAAGACCTAATCAAAGATGTATTAAATATTAATTACTAATTAGATTAATAAAATATTATTTGGTTATTAATAATACTAATTTAAATTGTTGAATACCGTATTAAATTTACAACTGTGTTACACAATAACAGAATCAGATGAAACAAGTGATGACGTATCTGTATCGACGGACGTAATTTCATGAAGTTGGGTTGAGCGGAGTTGGATCGAACCATTTTAACATTAAATGGAAAATCCAAGGTGAGTTTAACTCACTCAGTTATCCCATTTATATTTTATATAAGTCGGGTTTATTGCTTGTGTGCTATGTTTGCAAATTGTTGATTGATTGTTGATTGTTTGAATGTATGCCGAATATTTTTATATAACCGATTTAAATTAAACGTTCATTTAATTTAATTGACGGAATCGAACCCAATCGTTATTTTTAACAATTATTTCCAAACGAGGTAACTTACCTTGTTGGTTACGTTTATAATAATATAAACGTTTAAAATTGAATTGGATGACTGAATTGTTGCTAGCTGATTGTTACCAGTTGAATTAATTATTCATGTTTATTATAAATTGTCGTATTGAATACAGGGAAGAACAGGTTGGAGGAATCCAACAGGATTCCTCGAATTTATTGTTTGTTTTCATGTTATATTACATGTACTGTTTAAGAAACCTGATTGGACGATGGATTTATTATTGATTGTGAACCCTTGATATTAACCAATGGACAATATTGGTTGAGAAACTGACAATAGATGGCCTAAATTATATATCGTTTATAAAGATCAATTTACCGTCAGGCGAATCGTTAGAAATGAGGTTATAAAATTATTTTATAACTGAATATAGATTTTTAAATATATTCTTTTAAATGAAGTTTACAAAAAAGAAAAATATACCTTGTGCAAAGCACACACATATATTGATTATTTTAACCACAAATATCATTTTTGTATCAAAATATACCGTGTGCGAAGCACACACACATATTGATTGTTTTAACCACAAATATCATTTTTGTATCAAAGTATATCGTGTGCGAAGCACACACATATATTGATTGTTTTAACCACAAATACCATTTTTATATCAAAAATATACCGTGTGCGAAGCACATGCATATATTGATTGTTTTAACCACCAATCACCTTTTTTGTACTGAAATCTGCCGTGTGCGAAGCACGTGCCTCATCATATTTAATAAATGATTTATAAAGCTAATTCTTATATTACTAAGATTGATAAGCAAATGAGCAGTGATTTATGTAACGACTAATAAAGGAGATTAACTGTTTTTAAGAAACAATTAAATGGGATTATTATGAAATCTATTACTATTTATTTAATAATAATCGAAGTAAATGAGATTATTTAAATTAATAATATTATTTATTAATTTAATGAAGAGACAAGTTAGAATTGATCAACGAGTTAATCATGTTTTAAAATTGATCAAGTCAACAGTTTTAACAAAAATCGATTATTAAATTAAAGTAATTTGTGCAATGAAATAGTTTAACGAAAAATGTTTAACATAATAAGAATAAAAAGGGGAATGTTTGAAGGGTTTAGAAAAGGAATTCTTTTAACTGAATTTGGTAAAAGATCGAGCAATAAGCTTTGTACAAAGATCCAGATAACAAAACAAATAGTCTGAAGAGGTTAAAAGTTGATGTTTTAGTAACCTTTTACTTAATCAAAGAGTTTAACCATAACTGTATATTTGAAGGGATTTATCATGTGAAATAATAATGCAACATTATTTGAAGAATTTGAAATAGATATACAAAGATTTCAAATAAAGGAAATAAAAGAATTAAGGAAATTTATGTTGATATTTCCAAAGTTTCAGAAATAAGAATGAGCTAGAGAAATGAAATGATATTTTCATAATCAAGGTAATAAAAGGAGTTGCGAAAATATAATGATATTTTTGAAGTAAAGAAATGAGTTCTAGAATGAATTATTCTAAAAGGATAAGTGATGATTATTGTTTTCAAATAACGAAACAAAGGAGATTTCGTAACGTTTCTTTACGAATGGTAAGTTGAATCGATTTCCTCGATATTGATAATAAGTAATGTTGTAACAATTGATTTGAAATGATAATTAAATGGGGAAATTGGATATGATTATAAGATACTTTTCAAATAATATGTAGAAATGTTTTCATAATATTAGTATATTAAAATAAGAAGTGAATGCTATGGAAATATTTAAAAGTTTTTGGTTAACAAATCATTAATTATTTTAATTAAAAAGGCCAATTATGCTGTGTACTCAACTAGTAGACCCATTTCGTTTTTTGTTTATTTGGTAGTTAAATAACCGACTATCAAATCTGACCAATACGATTGTTGGTACGGAAAGACCGGGATCGAATGTATATTCGAAAACCATTCCGAACTAGCAAATTCGTAGAAGACGCTGATTGAAGATGGAGCAATGAAGACCGTCGATCTTCATAAAATGGAAGAACCACTAATAATCTCTGGTTCGCGCCGAGAGATAAATTGTGATTCTGTCATTGTTGGAATCTATGGATTGCAAGGACTACTCGCTATTAATCTATAGGGTGATTCCTAGGATGTGGTAGGAGGGTGCCTTCGGTTCATCCTGTACCTGGATGACGTGTATGGATGGATGTCTGATAGAGTATTTCCAGAAAGGTCACGTACATTGATTTCTTCAACCATACCAAGAGTGGAGGCGGAGAAGGAAACTTCCTTCGGCCAACACGTAAAGCATTGTTGTGGACGCCAATTAGTGATTTTGATGGATTTGACGATGTGGCATTCGAAGTGAATATGATATGCTGATTATAAAGATAAAGCTTAACCTCTAGCCTCATCAACCGGGAAATGGCATAAAATAGGGTAGGTCGCATGGCTATGTTGGTCGCACCCAACAAAAGTGTATATCATTACCTGATCTCGTGAAATTAAATGCCTTCGGTTGTCCCTTTTATTTTTGTATGTATGCTATCAATTCGGTTGGCTGGCCCCCAACCGTGGTAATGATATATTCGGTACTCTCAAGTAAAGTGAGGGGTCGGTCATGTTTAGCCTGGGTTGCAAGATGTTCTTGTTGAACCCAATGTATTCATCTCCAGAGGTACATTGTCGGGAAGGTGGTCCTATACCTTGCTAGGAAATCCATTCTCCAATAAGAGCCCGCGGTTTTGATTGTATCCTATATATGTAGAGTGTGAGATGCAAGCGTTCTGCTAGATTGATATTTATTTGTATTTAGACACTATTATAATATCAGAAAAGATATTGATTTCAACAATGTTTTGGGTTATCGTAAGGTAAAAACCGTCCGTATTTATTTGTGGATTTGGTCTTACGATTATCCTTTTCTTTCAAAAGGATTTTGACTTTAAAATCAACTTGTGTGATACCTATAAACATTATGTTTTTTTCTCACTCTGGTTCACCAGACTGACCCGTTGTTTGTAATGCTCAGGTTAGACCGGGTCATACAGGTTCAGGTTATCGGATGCTGTAAAAAGACGAGTTGAAAAAGTCCAAACGTGTGATGTATCGAGGGCAAATTATTATACATGTCCAGATGTATTGATGTACTCTGATGATTGTAAGTATTTTTCAAAGCTCTCAATAAAACATTTATTTCTATATTATATTTGTTCCGCTGCGATGTGAGACTCTAATTCTATGTTGTTCTTCTTCTTATTCTTCTATTTTAATATTTCTTTCTTTCTTGTCTCACCCTCTAATATTCTTTCTAATAACGTTCCGGTGTTTTCGGTGCTTAAAAGGTCGGCATGTTATACGTTAGATGTATTTATGTCGATTTTCGAGGATGAAAATCTCTAGGGCCGTTACAGTTTTACTATGATCATGAAGTTTAAATTCTTTTATGAAATCTCGCTTTGTGGTTCACACCTTTACTCATTACATTTAGTTATATTATAATTAGATGAACCATGTCTAAATAAGATATATTACATTTCTTTATGCATCCATGATGAATCTTTGACATACCACCCTAGAGATACTTGATGATATACATTAGTAATCATGAAAAGGCCTTCCCTTTCACCTCTTATTATCATTACATTTACTGATGATAAGTTATAGCCTACCTGACCCATGTGTTTTCACTCAGATCAGACCAAGTTTGCTTCAGGTTTTCTCTTTGTCCTAGCTGGTTCTTGGTACTATCTTTTGAGACTGACTCGTCACTTTGGGATTGTTCACTTTCTTGTGGCATATTGTCGAGAGTTTAATCTTTACTTTTCGTATATTGAGTGGTCGCCATATCACTTTACTGTATTACTTGTATTATACTGACATGTATCATTGTATATGTAAGCATGTATATACATGTATATGTATTTGTTACTGTTATGAAATGATATATTCATTTAATTATAGTGTTTATTTCTGATAGATCCATTGCCATCTATAGCTTTGTTTCAAGTATTTATAGAATACGTTGATTCACTTGAGAGAAAAAATATATACACTACAACAAAACAGTCATTTTACAACGGGCAAAGACCGTTGTTATATGCTTTTCACAACGGGCGCATGCCCGTCCTAATATGCGTCGTCGTAATAAGTCCTTACTATTTTACGATGGTCAGTGACTGTTGTAAATGACCGTTGTAATAACTTTCTCTCTCACGTGCAATGACTCTATGACGATGGCTATAAACCCGTTGTAATAGCTAATAAATTACAAGCGGCTTTTGCCCGTTGTAATACATTA
Organism: Allium sativum; assembly: GCA_030737875.1. Lineage (NCBI taxonomy): Eukaryota > Viridiplantae > Streptophyta > Magnoliopsida > Asparagales > Amaryllidaceae > Allium > Allium sativum. Next base: position 81,157,225 of record CM060909.1, read on the forward strand.
TATAACAACAGTTGTCGACCATTGCGAATTAAATGCAGATTTAAATATAATTACTACCATATACATCCATAATAATAATAAATATTTTAACATGCAATAAATATTGTGATGCAACAATCAAAATCACATGATAATAATACATAATAAAAGACTAAAGTAAGAGTTCATAAAATTCCAACACATTTCAAAAAGTTTGATAAATTTACATTTCAAAAGATTTAGATAAGTTTACATTCTAAAAGGTTAGATAAGTTATAACAACATAGTTCTAACATAAATTACATAACTAGTTTCATAAGCACCAATACTAGACTAAGGAAACGTAATCTTTGTGCTGCGCGACGGTAGATACAACGGCCCGTTTGATAGTGGACATCTTCGAATTTGGCCTAAACAGAAAAGCTTCTGGTTCACCGCTACATTCACACATATCTTCCAAACATCAGCTCCAAGCTTTTTAAAATATACTAAAGCATCGGGATCAGTACTTGCTACCGTCCCCTCTGTAACTACATTTTTCTCCTAACCCAATAGCTTGCACTTTTTTTTACCAAACCGTCCGAAATAACATGATCTCATTGATCTGCCTGCATACTGTTACTAGCATGGTGTGACTGCAAAAATAATAAAATAAAAATAAAAAAAATCTGTAACCAAATGTAGAGAGAATATATTGTTATACACCATTCAGAACTTATTATACATCATTTAAGTCTTGCATTGATGTAACCTTACAGCATTACACTAAATTAGGAATGTGTACAAAAGTAAACTGTTTTATTCCCAATTTTTGTAAGCATATCACCAGATATTATTATACAGCATTCGAGCCCTGAAAGCAAAAAAAAAAAAAATGATTTTCTTTTTAATAAGTAAGAAATTACCTTATAAAAGCCAAATTTTTATGTGCATCCATAACTTGCTGCTTCCCCCCTTAGATTTTGACATGAATTTAGCAGCAACTGTGGGGGCACTAGCAAATCATCATAGTTCCTGTATATATCAGAAAGTGGCACACCCCTGTATATATCAAAAAGTGGCACACCCCTGAATGAGTATATAATCTATGAATATACATAAACCCGGCAATTTACTAAAAAAATCAATAAGTTGTGTATCTTCCTCTTCTATTAAATTTTTCTGATATTATCATTAAATAATGATGGAGGGAATTAATATTTTATTTTTTTGAAAATTGGTACACTTTTTATTAATTAGAAAAATAACAGTACATAATACAGGTTAGCATACTAACCGAAATACATGCAAGAAGTAAAAAGAACTTGAAAAAAAACTGAAAGCAAATGCTAAGTTAAACAAGCTAGGCCCATGATAAGGCCGCAGACTCCACGATTGCTGATGCAACTCTCTCCGCACTTCTAAACAAATGGTTTGTGAATACGTGCTATATGATGAACAGCAACATCACGGTTTCTTTGAAAAAAATCCAATGTCTTACCAAGTAATACCCTGATCTCTACTTTCTATGAATTTGTCATTTACCCTCCCCTTTATTAACCATGATCTTGCGAAATGATTTTCCAAAGTCAGTTTCATTGAAGAACTAAGAAAGCGCCCCACATTCTTACTCCAAATAATTTCTCAAATTGAAATTTCCAATCAAATATCTGAGAGGGATTTCAAGATAATAACATATGAAACTGCACAGGCATGGTTCTACGCGGTTATTAACCATTTTTGTTTAACCAATGTCTTTATAGTTGAAGAACCAAGGTGGCATACGCAACGTTGAAAACAAACTGTACACGCGATGAAGTCAGAAATCACTAAATTTTAAATGTTGAGGCCCTATGGCTTCACTGTCGACTAAAGTAGTATATCAATCATCTCAATCTTTTCCTAGGCTGATACTATAACTCACAAATGGACATAAGAGTTAGAACGAAATCCCCAGTACGCGAAAAAGGAGAACACTTCAGTATGAAACAACTGGACGGATTCGTTAATCTATGACTTCACTGCTGTATTGAATGATGTTCTCAAAAGTATGGCACTTTGGAGAACTACTAATTTGTGAAAGCAAGTTTTACTCAATGATCAGCACCAATTTTCCTTGTGAAACCATATGGATATACTAAAACATCTCCATTAAATAACATATTGATCAACAAATGAATGACCAGTTGTGCAGTATCACCATGAAACCCAATAATAGCAGAAAAAACAGTAAAACCAGAAGACTCCATCACAAAAACCATTTATAATCTCCGAAAAAATCCCAGTATAATTTGGTGACAACAAAGCATTAAAACAGACCCAAATTGCTCAACTAGCATTAGAACTAGGAATTAACACACTGATTCATATTGGATTTCAAAACAATTAATCTCTATAAACAGATCCGAAATATACAAGCAGTAAATTCATCACTAGTCACTTGTGTGAAACAATCCCCACTACAAGTAACCAAAAACCGTCGATGTAGAAACAGGGGAAAAACGAACAAAAACGAGAGGAAACGGTTTGAGAAATTGGAAGTGATATGAACCCTGATGCTGGAGCAACGAATATACAAGCTTACAGATTTGAGGGAATTAATTATAACAAACAATTATAAATTAAACTCAAAACGGAGAACCGGGTACCCTTTGTCAAAAACACACATTTAAACAATATACATACATGATAACAATAATACGAAAACATAGAAACCAAACAAGCATGTAATGTTTGCTGCCAAAATAATTGCATAATTTGAATCAAGAATAGCAAAAAGTGTTACTCTACGACTCTAAGCAAACAATGTACTTAATTGAGAAGAAAGCAAGATCAACTCATAAATAGTTTAGATAGAAATGGTAACAGTAGAATGCTAGCCAACGACCAAAATCAACTAAAGTGCAAACGCACGTTGTCCCCACCGATTGTACTAAACGTACATATTAATAATAGATGGTTAAAATAAGATAAATGAAAATTTTGGTAAGGTAGAAAGCCTATTGGTAAGGTAGAAGTGCTTGTGTCTACTTAGCTTTGTCATTGATTTGGATGTTGTTTACAAATGTTTTTTCTAATGAATCAGCAAGGACCCCTGGGACTACTAGAGATAATATAGAAATTCATAAACAACTAGTAAAGATACCTCAAAGGAAGCCTCTCCTTGTCTATTTACAGCTTAAGGTCGTCAAAATTATCTCATCTACATCCTCAGTTCCGGATCGATGGACGGAATTCAGATTGGCTCACAAGAGGAGCAGTAGTCGCAGATCGACCGAGAAGAGGACCGAGAGGCTACTGACGATTAAGGATCGATGGAGTCTACCATCTGGAGAAGATTGACAATTTTGGAAGGAGAAACTGTTGCGGCCTGTGGATTGGATGAGCGGATCTATTAAAATTGAAAACAAAATGTGAGAATGAGAACGGGAAAAGAGAAGTAGATAATCCTTAACATATTGTAAGAAATAACACTTAACATCATATTACAAAGACACATACAGGCCAACTCTGCATATAAAAGAGGAACCGGGAACATATTGATATACTCATATAGCATATGCCATATTATAAGAAACAACACTTATAGTACAACATATTGTAAAGATACATAGTACCTATAGCATAGCATATTTCCATATTATAAAGTTACATCATAATAACTTAAAAATCACAGTTCACGACTTCATGGTCTTGTTCTTAAAGTTCCCATGGACTGTTAATCACAGAGAAATCCAAACAAGATATTATTGTTGCAATTTTCTTAATCTACCATTTTACTTTTGTTAAATATATTCAACCTCAAAGCATTAAGCAGCGTCAAATACTACGGGAAATGCTAATATACTACTAATTCCAGTGTCGACCTTTCTCCAAAGTAGCAAAAGTAGCTGCTTTGGGCCCAAAAATTTCAAGGGCACCAAACTATTCATTTGAATTGTACAAAAAAAGTCTTCTGAATATAAAACATAGCTACACAGGGAGAAAATTGAAAAATCAAAAAGCAACGAAGCACAAGTAGAAGCATTGAGGAAAAATAGGCAAGAGACAAAGTCTAGAAATCAGCAGTGAGCAATCCTTTTAGATTTCTGTTTTTTCCTTTCAATTTCCTTCCATTTTCTTTCTTGAAAATTGGATAAAAGATTAGAGTTTTATATGTATTTTAATTAAGTTGATAATTGATCTTGGATACTTCTTGTAGTTATCATTCCTTTTAATAGCATATCTTCCTCATTTGTTAAATTGATTCAGTTCGGTATTATTAAATGGAACTGAAGGCTGAAGGTACAAATGAGAATTTTAGCATAAAAATAATAGTAACATAACATAAAAATCAAACTAGATTTAATTGAAAAGTAAGTAGATAAGAGAATTCGTAGCTAAAAATATATGTAGCAATGCTGATGCATGACAGTATAAAATTTTGTCTACTAAACAAAAAATATAATCTTTATTTAATGCTTTTGATACCTTTCAATATAGACAAATACAGGCAAATGGTGTAGATATTTAAATAGTACATGAAGCAAATGTGAAGTATTGTGTTTTTTAAGCATTTAGAGTGTGGTACTGCTACTCATTACAAATATGCTTGTTATATTTCAAAATTTGTAAGCAGTAACTGAATATAACATCTTTGGGTCTTTAGATAGTAAACAGTTGGAAATCAACATTCTTGCCTTTCTTTAAGTCTAAGTTGAAATCATCTCCTCTATATGCTATTGATAATCTATCAAGTTTATTTTGATGCTCTGGTTTTTAATCTAATTAGCATATATAAGGGTCTTGATTTATGATTGGTTTTAGGTAACAAGAACCCTAGGACCGGCCCTGGCTAATACTATCATTTAATTAAACTGAATGAAATATGAATCAGTGGAAAACAAGAACAAATATCGAATTATCATACTCACCTGCTTTCTCTTTCTTGTCAATCTCGTAGTCAAAGCCACGTACTGAACAATCGTTGACAGGTGATGCGACGACCTTCAAGGAAGTAGTGGCACGCGGAGGTATTGAAGAATCGGATTAAAATACAAAAGGAAAAGTAGGGATTTTTATTATTTTCGTTTGGTATGGGTAATTTGGTGGAGTGAAGTGAAGTTGCCGAAGCTACTTTTCTTTTTCGTGGAATCTCTGGAATAGGGTTTACTGGTTTTGCGGCTTAAGCTTTAGCCGGTTACTTCTCTAAATTGGGCACGACGAAAATTTGGGTTGTGTTATTCAAATTGGGCCAGGCTTTACAAATAAAATATTATATCTTTTAACTGTTAACCGACTGACCAAATTTGGTAAACCGTTAACCGAAGTGAAAATATTCGGTTAAGACAGTCTAGCAGTTAAGTCGATTCGGTATAGATCGGCTAAAGCGGTATGGTCGGTTAAATCCCCACCGCTAGTCAAACGTGCTTCTAGGTTTTAGAAAATTTCACATTTTTTGAAATATATAAAATATAAATATTAATTATATTTATTAAATATCAAAATACAAAATTAAAAATATAACTTGTTAATTATTATTATTAATTACTTATTGACTAATAATTATTAAATATTAGTCATAATTATTAATTATTTGACATATATTATTAAAAAGCAATTATTAACATCTTTTTTCAATCATTTATTATTAATTATAATATTTTAATGATTAGTTATTAAATATTAGTAAATAATATAATGTTATTAATGACTAGTAATTAGTAATAAAATATTATAGTTAATAATTAGTAACATGTAATTAATATAATACTATTAAATATTAATAAATAACAAATATTAATTTTAAAAAAACATTGTAATTATTAATTATCGAAAATTGGCAATAGACGTTTATTATAGTAGCGATTTTATGATTATTGTATAATTGGTAAAGTTAATTACTCGATATTATTGACTAATAGTAAAAATAAACCCGTTGGAATAATATTGATTATATACAATAATCAGTAATTAGTGACTATTTACCAATAATCATTAATTATTATAAGTTATAAATGATTAATATAATATTATTAATGATTAATTGTTAAATATTATTAAATAATATAATATTGTTAGTGATTAGTAATTAGCAATATATGATTATAATTAGTAATAATTTTTTGACCGTTGTAAAATAGACATCTATTACAATTGACATTTGTGAACATTGTAAAATTGACATTTATTACAACGGGCATGAAATGATCGTTGTAATAGCACTTTACTACAACATGCAGTTTTTACCAGTTGTAAAAAGAGTGTTGTATAGGATATTTATTACAACGATCAACCAATGACCGTTGCAATAGTATTCTATTACAACGGACAGTCTTTGCCCGTTGTAAAAGGATGTTAAGTAGGCATCTATTACAACGGTCCAGAATGTGATCGTTGTAATATCATTCTATTACAACGTGCAGTTGTTGCTCGTTGTAAAATGGACGTTGTAATAGGGTATTTCTGTTGTAGTGATAGCATTTGTCGGCGTGTTCAGTAGATAGTTGAGACATGGATATAGTTGGTCTCCCCATACCAGCCCTATTCTCCGCATTAGCAAACGGAATTATCATGCAATTCTCTTTGTTAATGTGGGTCTCGGGGTGGGGAGTTACACAACCCTTTGCTGAAATCGGCCACCGCCGCCTCCATAGCTGCCGCTACTCTCCCTAACGCGTTTAAGCCTCTCTCTCCTCTTCTCTAGGCTCCAACTCATCCTCAATTTTCTTGGTATAAATCCCTAATTTTAATACCCTAAATTTGCTAATTTATGCTTAATTTGCTTGTTAGATTATATGTTTGTATGTGTAGTGTTGTTAATATGTGCGTATATAGGTTGAATTAATTATATTACTAATCTAAGGTTAATTAGTTTATGTTGTATATATGTATATGTGCACATATAGTGTTGTTAATTAATCTATGTACAGGTTGAATTAATTGAGGCCAAATTCATCGAAAACGATGTTTAATTTTTCAAAAACGTTTAGTGGAAATGGAAATAATTAGTTTATGTTTTATTAATTTTTATCGAAAACGATATTTAATTTTATGTATAACGTACGGTTAGTTCGATTGAATGTTGAAAATATACATATATGTGATAAAAGTCATATATGTACAATTAGAAATTGACGAGCATAATTCATAAAATATTATATTCATAAAGCCTTAGAGAGTTTTTTCGGCCCCGTTTGATAAGTATTGTATATGATCGTCATGTGAATGTTCGTTTTATTAACAGAACAAACATTTATATTCATCATAAACAATATTTGTTAGATTTGTCATTTGTATTGGACAAACTACGAACATAATAACGAAATTAAATCTCGTAAATCATTTCATTTTAAATAGTTCTCAAAATTTCAAAAGTGTTTCCTTTATGTTCCCTATGTACATGCAATTGTGTACTATTCAGGGAACTAAAGCGAAGTGCTATTGAATTTTTTTGAATTGTTTAAATTGAAAAGATTTACGTGATTTAATTACGTTATTGTAATTGTAATGGGAGGTAGGATGACCCACCAGCGTAAGTGTAAATGATCAATTAACATAACATTCAATAATAAAATTGTTTTAATAAAATATTAATGTAAATTTTATCATACTTTTTGATTATATATCTACTTAGAAAAAATGGACAATTATTTTACTGATCGAAACTTGATGTACAAACGAAGAGAAGCCGATGGCACATTAAGTGAACAATTTATTAATGGTGTTGGTGTGTTTATTGATTTCGCTTTAAGTAACAATGGAAACGACATCGAAATCCATTGTCTATGTAGTAGATGCAAATTATTGAAGCATTTAACACTGCAAATGGTTAGAGTTAATTTGTGTCACTACGGTTTTGTGCCAAACTATTTGGTTTGGGATCGTCATAGGGAACCGTTAGAATCAACTTTTGTGCAAGTTGAGGAGGTAGTGGATAATGAAATTGCTACGACGAATCTCATAGAACGTACGGTTGAAGATGCTGCACGTTCAATGTTCCCGGTTCAACAATTTACCGATGACGATGTTAATGATGACAAGGTTTTTTTTTATAGCTAATAGGCATGAAACTTTGGGACCACCTACGATATGTTTAGTGAAGATATTTATGAACTTGTAAAGGATTATCCAAAGATACATGAAACCGGAGAACATATAGAAATTCAGGATAAATCATCGATTCACGATTGGTGCAAACAAAGCATATTTTGGGAGTTGCCTTATTGGAAAAATCTCTTGATTTGTCATAATATTGATGTGATGCATAATGAGAAAAACGTGTTTGACAATGTATTTAATACAATTTTGAATGTCAAAGGGAAGACGAAAGATGATTTGAAATCAAGACGTGATATTGAAGTAATATGTAATTGTCCCAAGCTTCATCTAAAGCCAAATGAAACCAAAAAACGAAAAGCGTGCTATGAACTAGACAATAATCAAGTTAAAGTACGTTTAAAATGGGTGGAATGTAACACCCCAAAATTTAGTATACCATAACCATACATTAAAGACAATAAAATGAATATTATATAATTAAATATTCAAAATTAAGGAAAACTGACTTTACCTTGTCTTGGAATTATGGTTCAGATGGACCCTAAGTTTGTATGAATCAAATAACATATGAAGGAGATATGAGCTTTTAAAAGTTTGAACACATTTTGAAATTCAAACAGAAAAATAAATAGCATGAACTAACAGTCACGGGACGACCCATAACTGACTTGGGTCGACCTATGGGTCGACCCATATCAAGTGGGGTTGACCCGTGGGTCGGCCCGGTAGGTGTGGGTCGAACCAATGACATGCTGGCCCGATTCTGAATGATGTATTTGGACTATTTTGTATATTAGGTTCATTGGACGAGTTGTATGGATAAAATTAAAACCCTAAAATCTAATCGTTAAGAATAGGCTCTGTTAATCTATAAAAAGGGGATCCCTCTCTCATTTTATCAACTATTCTTTACCCCTCCCTGCCTCCATGACATATTCTAAATTAAATAATAAAATGGGGAGATGCTGCTGAAATTTGGATTAACAAAGAAGATTCAAGATCTGCATACAACCCTGCAATCACCCTACAACTCTGCAATCAACATTCAACCTTTTTCAAGAACTATTTCCGAACCTAATACCTAGCCCTGTGGATTTAAGTTACTTTCAAATCTGATACCTAGAAATATATCATGACAATAAATAAAATTGGATCTAGAACATACAGTATAAGTTATTTTCTATACCTGCACTTTTACTGTTATACATCTACGCAGTTGTTAAAGCAATATATGTTCTTTTACTGTCAGTTGATTAATCATTTATGTTCATACATATCTATCTTCCTTTTCCCTATTCTACTATTTTAATTTATTTCCAGTCTTGTTATATGCTTATTTTATACAATCTGATCTGATTCCATTCTTCTCCTTCTATTTTCCCCTTTTAATTTAAGTTAAGCCTAGGCCTAGGACATGTATGCTTTAAGATTATATATAATTTAATTTGGGACAATATATGACAATAAAAAAGGAGAGTATGGGCATATTATAAATTGAGGACTTTGTGACTATAATTTAGGAAACGGATAATATGCATATATGTATACATGCCGTAATTTTGGAACATAATAAAAAAGGGATAATATGCATATATGTATACATGTTAGATTAGACTTAATACAGATATTAAGTAAAGGACATGTTATGAAAATTTAAGTACCAGATGTAGGTTAAGTAAATCTGAATTACCATATATATACACACATCTGGGCAGGTGCTTGTTTTAGGGAAGGGTTGTACACACATAATAACGTGTAATATCACAACCATGCTTATTAGTGAACTTAAACCTGCCAAATTAAACCTGATTATTAATAAGCTAAGAGGTCTCTCGTTCTGCTATTGTATCGTGTTTTGGGGACTCTTAAATCCTAGTTACTTGGGGGCACAAGCTTAGAGGGTTTGGCTTCTGTCAATCTTGTTGTATAGAACCCATATCAGTTAGTATCCCTACTGGTATCTTGTTAGGGGGCCTCACACTAGGTATGGGCCAGCACATGCTTTGCTGAACTGGATAGAAAGAGGTTCATAAAGAGGAAGGTGGGTACGGGCGTGTTCCGCTAGAGTCATGAGCGTGGATCAGTCCGATTAGAGAAACTAAGATGTTGTAACACGAATAAATAGGTTTTTTTCTTTAAGTTGTTGGGTTAGGGAACGTTACGCCCTACTACCGGGACTAATGCAGGATATTTACGTAGTAGGGAGCCGATCGCATTGGTAGTAATTGGGGTAACACCTAATCTTGTTATGTAATTAGGATAACACCTAATCCTGTTATGTAATTAGGGTAACACCAAATCCTATTATGCTAGTATTGGTGTAGAGAAAACTTGTTTCTGGGATATAAATGAGATGCTTTACTCGATCATCATTTTATCTTGTTCTATCTTGTTTATCTTGTTGTCTTGTACTCATATGTTACTATACTTTCTCCTTCAGTCTTATTTACCCGTCTTGACACCTCTATTTTATGCATATATAAAATTCACTTGAACTCACCAGGATTTATGTCTGACCAATTTTGTTTCACTTCTTTCTCTTTCTTCCACCCCCTCAGTTCCTTAGAGTGGTAGTACTCCGCAGTGATAGGATTTTCTTTCAGCTTAGATCAGGACGCTTTTGCTTTGATGTACCGCTTTGATTATCTTTCTACTTTTCTATGGCTTGTAAAATGGGATATGATTTTGCATTACTATACTCTAATGATTGGCATGATAAGACAGATGTTTTTATCTGAAGTATTTGGTATTTGATGATGTAACTGGTTTGAAACATGTTTTTCTTTTAATAGTAAAAGTTAATTTTCCGCTGTCTATATAAATCTGTCCTGTGAAATTTTGTTCTTATTTACATATTGCGCTTCACGAAACTTAATGCATTCTCTTATGAATGACATTAACGGATGTGGGTGTCACATTTGGTATCAGAGCTAAATGTTACAAGATCAGAGAATTTTTTTGAAAAATGGTTTTCAAAAAGCAAAGTATTTTCAAATAAAACCCTATTTTGAAAAACATATCCCCTCAAGCCATATAGAATATTCTTCCGATCTGTTGTTGGATCTTTGTTTCTTCTCTTTTCAGCAAGTCTGGGGAACCCAATCTTCCTGAGGGCATTCCACTACCGACATGGTTCCGTAGGTATTTAAAGGAAACAACACATGTTGGAGTTCAAGAAGATGCCCCACCCCTAGCTGCAGCCACAGTAGCTCCACCTCCTCTTGTAGTCAACTTTTCTAAGCTTTGTAAGGACTTCTGCTCAAGGGAGGTAAGCCCTTCCATGGTACTAAGAGCTTTATTGAGGTGGGCAATTGGCCTAGAGAAACACAGAATGTGTTTGGTCTTTTCGAGCTCGATGATAGGAGGAAGATACAGTTGGCCGCTTGGCAATTAAAGGAAAAAGCTCCATATTATTGGGAGGTGACAAAGGCGGAACAACCAACAGATAGTTGGAAGGATTTCAGACAGAGATTTGAGATGAAATTCTTATCTCAGAAAGAAGAGAGAATGCAGATGGAGATATTTCTGGCTTAAAAGCAAGGAAATATGTCTATTACGGAATATGTCAATAAATTTAATCAGCGAGCAAGGTTTGGTCTGGATTTGGTGAATACGCCTCATAAGAAGGCTCTTAGGTTTGCGAGAGGGTTTAATCAACCTCTCCAAGGACAAGCATCGTCACGTATACCGATGGGGGGTGACATTCGAAAGGCTTGTTGACAAGGCACTAGTGCACGAGGATGGTAAGAGTGAAAAGAAAGAGGTCAAGACTGAGGAAGCATAGCCCAAGGCTGACGAAAAGAAATGATGGCCCAAGAAGGGAGCACAAAAGAAAGGGAAAAGCCTGATAAGGCTCAAATTAAGACAAAAGTTAAGTGCCATAGTTGCGGAGCTTTGGTCATTTTGTGAAAGACTGTAGAAAGACAAAGAAAGTTTGTTTCAATTGTGGTCACATTGGACATTTCACTGAGCATTGTCTGTAACAACCGAAATTTCGATAAACTATTTTTTTTTTTCAAAAATCCCAATCTATCGAAGCTCGAGTCGGCTTGTCTGGTATCTTGCAAAAAAGACAGCGATAATAAATATATTAGAGCTCAGGAAACATCTCACAGCAGAATGGATAAAACATAATATAATTAAATATAACATTATCGGTGAAACAATACTGCATGACCAGAATTCAAAGCTTTTCTATCTCTGCCACGAACCTAACCTGCGAGTGTGTTATGAGGAGGGGATCATAACACAAAAGTTCTGGTGACTGGACAGATTACACATTTTGAAATAACCCTACATATACTATTCAATTATATTTTCTTACTTATTAGGTTGTTTGGGTTAACAACACTCAAGGCTCTATACTCACGTCACACCCATCTACATCCCAGTTTAACCTAACATAGTATATATGTAGCTACCCCCAACAGATCAAGGTACTTCCTAAAACAACCCCCTCACACAATCCCTATCGTCATGTCATGGAAGCGTAATCTACGACGAACAACGTACGAAAATTCAAATCATAATGCCTTATTACCGGACAAAACACTCCTCGCTATACCACGTAAGCGTAAAGAGTAATGCCCCAACGTCTACGATACACCACCCAGTGCGGTGTGCATGTACCTATATCCTCACACGTACGTTCTTCCTACTGCATCCCGAGTCCTATAATAAGGCTGGATCCAATGCACGAAACTCGCTCGAGAGCCTTTCCATATCTGGATAGACCTGCCTTTAAGGGATTACGATACAAATATCCAGTATGCTTTAACTTTTCACGGTGGCTATGGCCCCACCCAGGCCCCTCCCTCAACTAGTAGAAGAATACAAGAGCTAATGACGTGCTTGTAACAACCAATCTAGCATCTAATTTGGTGTGTCCCTCAACCACCATGCCTCGATAGTGAAAGGTCGATGGTATCTTGGTTTAGCATTAGTCTTTCCGCATCCCACTGACTACCGACGACAGGTACCCTACAATTACTATCTTGTATTGGTCCTGACCCAACCTCCTTCCGAGGTAATCGTCGAATCGCACAATTCCATCTTCCATAAACTTCTAACTGTCAAGCTAGTGTTGTAGTTAAGGAATACCCACTAGGTGGTATCGCGCAAACCCCCACATCTACGTGTACATCCTGAGCGTGTACCGCAACAGAGGAGTGCCACGGAGTTCCCTACCACGTCCTTTAGAGGCCGTGTGCTTCCATCCAGTCCCACCAAGAATCACGCCGCATGTCGAGCTGAATAATCAAGTGGACGTGCTCCTCCCATGTCTCTGGACACCCTGATGATCTACCCCATCGGGCTCTTCACCTTCATTTATGAGAACTGGTCCAAGCGCATTATGCAAACATGTTATTAGACCGTATGTCTAATATTGTAATTGCACTTTCTTTAATGACAGTAATCAACACCTCTTTTTCCTCGGATTGTAATTAACGAAAGTAATCTACAACCCCTTTTCATTACCATGTCATTTACTGCCAATTACATGTTTACTAGTTCCAATAACCCATTCTACTTAATGTATAATTAAGTATATATTGTTCCAATCCACATGTTTTCTGTTAACATGTTACCTAATATATATGATTAAATATACCTTATTTTATTCCATAAGTTTACCTACTTCTTTCTTATTTAATCATAACCTCATCTTACACTGTCATTACAAATTGTTGTTGTTTACTTATTAACTTAATTCCCTTAACTAAGTTTGATTAATAAGTTCCCTTATTTATTCATTATAACCTGTGTTATAATTCCACTTGTCCCTAGGACAAGCCTACCAATTATATTTCATTCTCATTAATGTAATTAATTACAATAGGTTATATTCTGCATTCATCACGTTTCCCTTTTTAACCAAACTTTTAATGCTGTAACTTCCATTTCTTTATCGACTTGTATATTTTCACATGTAACATTTATTTCCATTGATTACAATCAATGTCATTTACATATTTATTTATTTCATGTTGCATACATATATTTTTCTATATGTTTGTGCACCTGACCTCTCACATTAGCTGATCACTTATGGATGCTCGATTTGATGGGCGGTTCCACATAGACTTCTACTATAAGTTGGACTTAACCTCGTGTCTTAGCGCAATTATCTACAATTTCCCGATTACTGTAGTTTTTACATATAAATTGGGCATATCTATTCTTTTTCGCTATTCCTAAATTTTACTGTAATTCTATTTACAACCTTTTGACATAATAATTCTCTTAAGAAAATATTTATATTTACTGTAAATTCCATAATTACGGTGTTTACGGTAATACCCAATTCAGATAGATGATTAATAGAAATAGGCTTTATATAACAGAAATGTTCTTAACATGTTCTACGAAGATTGAATCTCAATTACCACAATTACTCCCAATTTCACTATAATTTGATTTACAATATCCAATTTGTCAATAATAATATTTTTTGTAACATATTCACTTTTATTGTAAATCTTACAAATTCAGTATTACAGACATTTTTAATGGATTCATAGAATAGATATATACAACAGTGATATTCTTAACATAACTGAAAATGAATTATACCGCAATTATCACAACTTACAGTTATTTAACATGTTAAGAATGATGGGGAATGTAGACAGTAAATATACCATTATTTAAAAAGGTATAATTTGAATCCACTCACCAGACAACTTTCCAATCCTTGAATCTGATCCAGATCTATTATTCCATGGCTTTCCTAACTGAATCTATTATCCAAATAACAACGATTTCACAAATCCGATACAAAAAGAAGTGGAAAATTGAGATAAACCTATACAAATCAGATTCAAGAACTTACCTCACATTGATTAGAATTCTGAACACTTGTTTGTAGATTTACATTCTTTTATACCTTGAATCAGAATTACCTAAAACTAATATTCTAATTTTCTGAAAAGACTTGGAGGAAGAAGAGAATGGCAGAGCTTAAGCTGCATCTCAGAAAAAATGAGTTTAGATCTATCAAGCAATGACACCACATCTATCAATCACTAAAATGGAGGTCTGGGTCCCTGCCCAAAAATACCATGGAGAAATGAATCCAACCCACCTAGGGTATCCTCCGCCCTACCTAGACGCTCCTCCTGACGCCTAGTACAATCCCTAACCTCTAGATGCATATCCCACATTTCTTCCAGCATTTAATCGAACTATTATTGAGCAGCATATATCTCTTACAAGCTCTGCTACTGTGTCTGTGCAACCTCTATCTGGGTATGTGGCATCTCTTGTTGTCTAAGCAAGATTTTCGGATGCTCCCTAACTAGCTGAGCCCTGCCTCTCTGAGATTGTCCTAACCTCAGCCCTCAAAACCCAAGGCTCTCTAGATGACCATGTGCCCCACTTACATGACTGGGATGACCCGACACCTCCCAATACTGCTCTGTGCCCTGCTACTGATATCCCTTCGAGGAATAGAAATATTGATACTGCTCTTGCTCCTCGGGCGGAGCAAACTGTGGCTCAATCCATGCCATGGGCTGGTATCCAATCAAATGCCTATATGGCAATCCTGATGGGGCAAACGGCTGCTTTCCCTGACCCTATTGGCCCCTGGTCTGGATGATCTGTATCCACCACATCTACATTTAGAAAATGTTCTCCTCCATCACCTCCGTCAAACTCATCACCCAGGTCACCACCAACATCACCCTTATGCTCCATCGGCTACGGCACCACCCCCGTATCTCATGTAACTCAATACGCATCCTAGTTAGCATCGATAGGTCTATAAGATGGTGGGGCCGTGAAATGTAACTCTTATTCTCTAAGGGAACCCCAACATGTCGGAAAACTGTCGTCCAAAGGTGTCCAAACGGAATGGTGGACTTTTTCGTCTCAATGGATGAGGCAAAATATTGCATAATCAAATGAGCCCAATTACCCATGAGCATCGTAAAAACTACATATGTAGCCATCCTAACCAAGGGAGAAACTTTATCGAAGCTGCATGTCTTCCCTGCTAGGTTATACTATAGTATGCGCATAACCACTCTAGCTAGTGGATGCAAATGTGCCATCTTCGAAACCCTAACATTCTCATCCACAAAAATCCCACGTATCATTATCGAACTCGTCATCTCTACTTCCTCCAAATGTAGGCCCTCACCTCGTATACCAAGCATATCCCCAAACCATGCCTCAGTGAACAGAATATGTGTCCCCTTTACTTCTGACTCAAAAAATGCTATTCCATTCTCTTCCCTACTCACTAGATTAGCATTGAAGAGACGTACTAAACTCGGATAAGCTTTCTTGTTTACTATGTTGTGATTTAGGATGTTACCTAACCCCACGACATTAAATAACGCCTCTAAAGCGGTGCGAAAAAAGTGCGCGAATTTGATCGGTCTTCCTATCAATATACTATATCCACTAGATTTCACGTAGTCTTCCACTATATCCCTACGGTTGTTGCACCAAGCGATCTCTTGAGGGTTTAACTGGGGAAAATCGGCGGCCAGAGATGATCATGGAGGTTTGGAGATTTTCCTTCGAATTAGCAAGAAACTCTTGTAGATCTTGATAGAGAACGTTGAGAGCTTTGATTTTGCACCAAGTTTGCGCAAAACAGTGGAGTTTTGGAGTGGTGGTGACTATTTGAAAATTGGGAAAGAAATGGGTTTTGACTGTTTTTAGGGAGAGAGGAAATAAAAATGATGAAGCCTCTCGGCTTCAACTTTTCATTTTTTTTTCCAATTTGAATGCGTGGGTCAACCCACTATAGGGGGTGTGTCGACCCGTAGTTTGACCCCATATGGGTGTGTCCACCCATATGTCGACCCACCTAGAAAATTGGCGACCCAACCTTCAAAGTTTTTTTTCATTCGCCCACCTAATTACCAACCACGTTCAAACCCAAGAAAAAAAGAAAAAGAAATGGGTCGGTCGACTGTCTATATTTCCTTTCCAAACGTCCTCTTTTATTGTACCGTCATTTTTCAGTGGTTTATTTTGAACTGGTCTTCTCCATTGTTTTCTTTTCCAATTTATCTTGTACACTCTTTTAACCAAACTACCAAATTGTCCAATTTCTTAGGTTTCCTTACCATTTTCATTCAGTATACAAGTCTTGACAATTCAACTTTTCACTTGTATGGAGGCCTATATATATATAACTATATACACTAGTCTTACTATATATTAGAATATACAAGTACATGCTCTCATTACTTATACAGGAATCCTAAACCTAAGCTCTGATACTAGATGTAATAACCCCAATTTTGACAAACATTTTTTTCTTCAAAAATCACAATCTATCGAAGCTCGAGTCGATTGGATAAAAAATAATATAATTAAATACAGCCTTACCATTATAACAATACTGCCTTACTAGTATCCAAAGCTACCCTATTTCTGCCACAAATCTAACCTGCGAATGTGTTATGAGGAGGGGGTCAGAATTCAAAAGTTCTGGTGACTGGACAAATTACATATTTTGAAATAACCCTACATATACTGTTCTGTTATATTTTCTTACTTTTTAGGTTGTTTGGGTTAACAACACTCAAGGCTCTATACTCACGTTGTACCCATCTACATACCAGTAGATTAACCTAACATATTATATATATAGCTACCACGAACCTATCATGGTACTTTCCAAAGTACCCTCCTCGCACGGTCTCCACCGCCATTCCATGGAAGTGTAACCCGCATTGACGACGTATGGAAATCCAAATCATAACGCCTTATCACCGTACAAGACCCTCCTCGCTATGCCACATAAGCGTATAGAGTAATTCCCTAACGTCTACGATACACCACCCTGTGCGGTGTGCATGTACCTAAAATCTCACATGTACGTTCTGTCTACTGTATCCTGAGTCCCGTAATAGGGCTGCATCCAATGCAAGAAACTCGGTTGGGAGCCTTTCCATATCTGCATAGCCCCTCCATTAAGGGCCTCGATACAGATATCCAGTATGGTCTGCTTTTTCATGGTGCCGATGGCCCCACCCAGGCCCCTCCCTCAACTTGTAAATGAATACATGAGATAATGGCATGCCCGTAACAACGAATCTAGCGTCCAGTTTGGTGTGTCCCTCAACCACCTTGCTTAGATAGTGAAAGGTTGATGGTATCTTGGTTTAGCTCTAGTCTTTCTGCATCCCATTGACTGCCGATCACAAGTACCCGACGATTACTATCTTGCGTTGGTCCAGACCCAGCCTTCTTCCGAGGCAATCGTCGAATCACACAATTTCATCCTCCATAACCTTCTGACTGTCAAGCTACTGTTGCAGTCAAGGTATACCTACTGGGTGGTATCGCGCAAACCCCCACATCTACGTGTACATCCTGAGCGTGTACCGCAACAGAGGAACACTACGGAATACCCTACCATGTCCCTCAGAAGTAGCGTTCTTCCATCCAGTCCTACCAAGAAATCAAGCTGCATGTCAAGACGAGTAATCAAGTGGACGTGCTCCTCCCGTGTCTCTGGACACCATGATGATCTACCCGGTTGGGTTCTTCACCTTCATTTGTGGTAAGTGGTCCAAGTGCATCACACAAACATGTTATTAAACCCTATGTCTAATCCTTTAATTGCATTTGCTTTAATGATAGCAATACACACCCCTTTTTCCCCGGATTGTAATTAACGAAAGTAATCTACAACCACTTTTTATTACCATGTCATATAATGTCAATTACATGTATACAAGTTCCAATAACCTGTTCCACTTAATGTATAATTAAGTATATATTATTCTAATCCACATGTTTTTTGTTAACATGTTACATAATATATATGATTAAATATAAATTATTTTATTCCATAAGTCTGCCTCCTTCTTTCTTATTTAATCATAACCTCATCTTACACCATCATATAACTTGTTGTTGTTTACTTATTAACTTAGTTTTCTTTGTTAGGGAATGCGTAATGCGGATCTTAAGGCTAGATAACACTAGAGTGGAGGTGAATAGTGTTTGAAAGAAATTTACGAAAATCTAAAACTTATACGATCTACTGTATGAGTCACACACTAGAGATGATCACACACACAGAATCAAACACAAACATAAAAATAAACAAAAATAAAATGTAGAAAAAAAGAGCACACCGGATTTTAAATTTGTTTATATTACTCCTACGTCCAGTTCCACGCAACGCTAGATTGCGCAGAACTTTATTACTATATCAATATCCAAGTATAATGTCCTTGATTTCCCGGCTATAAGGTTAACACCGCTCCTAACAATCTCGATTTCACAGCTACAAGATAACCACTGCTCCTTTTCCTTGATTTCAAGGCTACAAGGCACATACCTTTTCCCAAACACTTCCCAAATGATTACAACAACCCTATAACTCTTCAATAGCACTTCAATTCAGAGAGTAATGAGTAGAGAGTGAGAAAAGAAGTAGTTTTATGTAATTAGAATAGAAATTGGAAAAGTAGATGTGTAGAATTAAATAAAATAAGAAATATTAATGGAGGGATGAAGAGGGGTGAAGAAAGAGAAGAAGAATGGTTAAAAAATTCGAAATCAACCCTTGTTTATAAAATTTGAAAGGTTGCAACGGTTCTGGAACATTACAAATAGTGAAAAGACACTTCCTTTGAAAATTGGAAAAAATGACCGTTGTATGTCGACACAGACATATATATATATATATATATATATATATATATGTCGACATAAGCACATGTAAAATGTTTTTAAAACTATTTTTTAAGTGTTTAATTGTAAATATTATTCTAGAAATTATTGAATTAAAACTTAGTGATATAAATGAGTATTCTAATTATAAAACCATATGAAAACATAATTATATATTATATAAAAATATTTATAAATTTATAAGGTTTAGAACTATATAAATATAAAACTATATAACTATATAAATATATATAAACTTATATACATAAACTTTAAAGCTTATATTTGAAATCAATAGAAAACAATTTGAATTTGAATTTGAAAAACAAAATTTGAAAAACAAAATTTCAACTTAGAGTTCTATTCAGGGTCTTACATATAAACTAGACTATATTACTGTATTTGGCTTGAACTCTTGAAATGTTGATTACTTGATTACTCATGAGTCTTGAATCTCCTTTTGAATTTATGAGTCTTGAAAATCTAAAACTGTACAGTCTTCGGTATTAATTCCTGTATACAAAGCGAAATGTGGCAAAAGGAAAATCCGTGGACCAAACCCATCGTCTCCACCCCGTAAGAACTGACGTCATAGCTCCGGCAGAAGTAATAACAATCAAAGCCATAGGTGGATATTCAAATAAAGGAGAGCACCTTGTTATCATTCTTGCACATATGTGTATATATATTCTAGATAAAGATGTTAGTATATATTTTATAATCAGTGATAATTGAAATAAGGGTTTTGTCATCAAAATTTCATTTTCCAACAATCTCCCCCTTTTTGATGATGACAACCTTGATTTATAAAATATTCATACCAGTTTATACTGGTTGACTCTGATCCTTCTCATACTCCCTGTCATCATGAATTTTATATACTATGTATAACTTCTGCTTATTTTACAATTTCTCCCCCTTTGTCATTATCAAAAAGAAATTCTAAATGTACTCCCCCTAAATCCTATATATATATCTATACATATCCTATAATAAAGTACTCTTAAATTCATGAATACAAAAATAAACCAATACCAAATATATAATATTTGCAAGTGTATTAATTCATATACATACAAATTTTGTAAATCCAAGCAAACTAATCCAAGGAATACTTACATATGTTTTATTAAATATATATATATATATATGTGTGTGTGTGTGTGTGTACAGGTTTTAAGTCAAGCGATCCAAACAAATTCAAACAAATCAAATCATACCAAACAATCAAAAGTCTCGTGGAACTTCTACCCATTCATCTTTTCTAGTGATTGGGTTCTTCTTGATGTCCTAGTCTTCTTCATTGGTGGGCACTGCTTTGTTGTTTTCATCTCTGAAATGAGAAGAGATTGACCAAACGAATTATATTAAAGTGCTTCTCTTGGTATTCAACCATTCGCATCTAAATTAATTCTAGATGACGCTGATTTCGTAGAATTATGGAAAGGATGTTCTTGAAGGAATTCAAAGTCACTTCGAGATTTTTACTCAAATTATGAATTGGATTTGCCATATTTTTGATAAGAATTGAATAGAGAGGAAGGAGGAATGATATAATGAATTTTTTTGGAAGAAATAGGCTTAATTAAATAGGGTCTGGAATTCGTTGGATTTGAATGGACATGAATTAGTTATTTAAATTATAATTTTGAACAATTCTGAAAAAGTGGCAGTTATATGTCAACATATTGACATATGTTTGTCGACATACTATATATTTTTTTTTTAAAATTTAACTTTTAAGTTATTTGTTATTATGTTATACCAATATACTTAATTCTAATGTTTTCACAGTAACTTAAAGATGATTTGACATAAATAGAACTCCATTCATTACTTCTTAAAAAGAAAATACATCCAACTAATTACGAAACACTAAATACGAAATTTGAAAGCAAATACAAGAAAATACTAAAGATAACTTAAACTAGATAGGCTAGCTTTCAGCGATGATGAGGAGGAAGAGGAAATTATAATTTTCTTCCTATTTTGCCCATGAACTTAGTCATTTTGGTAAGAGTCTTTTTGAGCTTCTTTTGATTTTTGACTATTTTCACTTTATTTTGAACAAGCATATGTTTGGAAATTGTTTTAATGTTGAGTGGACATTCTACACTTTCCAAAGAAGTTTCTTCTTTTTCTTGTTCGATTTCCACAGGCTCCTGTTCTTGTTGCATTCGAGCTTGTTTAACTTTGAATGTATCATAATGTTTGATAGTGAGTGGAATTTGCATAAGGTGTATATTTGTGGAGTCAAACACCTTTCTTGGTACAAACTCTTCTCTTTTGAGATCAACTTTGAAATATTTGAAAATTCCGTTGAGATAAACTCCATAATAAAGAGTTCTTTTCTTGTTGATGTTTCTATGGGCTTGAATTCTTTTAAGATCATATCGGCCTAATTGATGTCATAGCCACAAATAGTAGCAAAAAGTGCCTTTTGGACTTTGAGAATTAGGTTGTTAAAGTTTCCGGAATGAGGAGTGATAGTAAGTTGAAGAAGGAGGTTTACGATTCTTGTTTTTAGGCGGAAAAAGTGATTTTTGAATTCCATATGAGCATCGCTTTCAAATATGTAATGATAGGTTTCTAAATCCTTTTTTTCGATTTCGAATTCCAAAAAATCTGAGCCTGTACTTTTGTAATTTAAGATATTGCCTAAAATTTCACAATCTAAAATAATTTGTGTGCCTTTTACGCTACTCCAAATTTGATTTTCATCTCCTTTATAAAAGCCACGATTAAGATTTGCATAGAACATTTTGATGAGTTTCGGGTAACACACTTCATCGTTATCCCGAGCATCAATCAAGCTCAATACTTCATCGTGACTAAAAAGAGAAGTAAGGGCATAGGACGGAAAATCTTCAAATATGGCGAAAAAATCCCGTACTGACTTTGCATTTGCTATATAGTCAACATAGGCTTTGATTGCTTCTTTATCATTGTAGAGATATCCTTTGATGGTTTTGGATAATCTCATAGTTTGAGGATTGCTAGAGGAAGCCATTAGACATTTTTTGAAGAGTATAGATATGAATAAAGTAGTTTGAATTTTGAATGAGAGGTAGAGAGAATAAGATTGAATAGATATATAAATAGAGATTGGATGGGCATAACTTTTCAGAATTCAATGACACCTTTCCAGACCTTGGGAGCTGGTGAAAAGTTAGAGGGAAGTTTGAAAGTTTTGAAATTCAAAATTTGGATTTCATTTCTGGTCATTATGTCGACATACATGCAAAAATTCAAAGGACATCTGGCTTTTGAGTTTTGGATTTATATTTATCGATTTCTATTTCAGGTTTTATTATTTCCTGAATATTAATCCTAACTAACATCCAAAATTTATTTTTTATTACTTTTATTTTATTATTATTTTGAATTTCAAATTTCAAATTTTAAATTTCAAGTTTGAATTTTAAAGTTTAATTTTCAAATTTAAAACAAAGCAAACAAATCATCCATTCAACCAAAATTTTTTAAAAATTAATTAAGGTGTAGTTGGTTTTTAGATCCGTTTCTTCGACAATCTCTAAATTCTGAATTGCTGTTTAACACATATTTGAATTTCCGGTTTGTGGCTCTTCATTGCTTGATGATGAATCTGAATTGTCTAAAGTCGCTGCATTTTGAAAAGTCGGTGTGAATACGACTTAAGGATCTTTCTATATGAATATTACGGAATATAAATGTGATACTAACTAGTTGATTCTACAATAGTTATGCAAATAAATAGAGATTAATATGATATACCACAAATAATAAAATGTAGTAAAGTAAGCTAAAAAGACACCAGGAGTTTTATACTGGTTCGGACTTCCCACCCTACATCCAATCCCGAAGCTCCACTTCGGAATTCACTAACAACGCCCTTTCTTAACCTGGAGGAACCGGTCAGTACACCCGAGCCCCAACAAGGTTGCCTTTCGCCTGAGCAACTACACAGGTCTTCAATAATTACATGAGTTTGACTTCTGAACTGTGTTTTCGAATCAACATGGATAGCCAATATTTTAAGTACAACCTTCCTATAATCTGATCCTCGAGTATATGCTTTGAATGCGAAGATTTAAGAAAGTAAAATTTGCTTGTTGAATAAAATGATATTAATATGATTCACAGATTCGACAAGTATTGAAATTGGAGAGCTTTTAATTGCAAAGAATGTAAATGGAGAGATTAGACCGATAATCAGAAAAATCAGTAAAATTCGGAAATATTAGATTGTTATAAAACATGATTGTAATTGTTTATATAATAGTCTAATAGTAGCAAACATTCATGAATAGTTTCCATAAAAAGATATGTCCATTTCCTTTTATTAATGAAGAGAAATCTCTTCATGAATGGAAGCAACTCTTAAGAAAATAAAATCCAGGTCGAATCTGTCGATTAGTTAAAAATCATCAGTTGATTGGTAGAATTAAAACGTATATATAAAAAAATAATTAAAACTAGCCATTATATACCAAAATAGGTCGACCAGCCAACTAGTCCATTTCCTACCAGTCGACTGGTAGGCCAGTTTTGGTATATTTCTGGCTTTTTGATGGCTTTATAAATAAATATATATAAATAACTTTTATTAGCACATTCTTGTATACTTGAGGATAGATTTTAACATAATTCTAACACGAATCAATGTATGTATGCATGTATGTATGTGTGTGTGTATATATATATAACCTTATCTTTATGATTCGATTCCCATTGTAGCTTTATTCGTTGACATCGATCAAAATCTCGTTATTCAACATTCTCCCCCTTTTTGATTGACGAAAACACTTTGGATTTTCTCCCCCTGAATATATAGCTCCCCCTGAATTTATTGCCTTTGCCGATGATGTATCCTTTCGAATTACCCCAAATGTGACAGTTCCTCCTTTTGAGTAAGTAATATTTGTTAGCATTTCCTTGACTCCTATCATGTGTTCTGAGCCACCACTGTCTAATATCCATTTTCCTCTGTTTTTGTAAAGTGGAACCTGCAAAAAGTAATTAATTTTTTTATTGGTACCAGCTTCCTCTGTTAGGTTCCTAAGGGTTAAATCTTAGGAAGCCAAACCCAAAAGGGCTTAGGTTCCTTTTTGAAAAATATAATCACTATTATAATGAACCGCATCCAAAAAGTTTTTAATATATTTATTCCTAATAAGAATATTATTTGTTTTAGGAATCCATATACTAATATTTTCTAAATATTTTTTCCTAGTAGAAGTATTTAATTTTCTCTTAGAAATTCTTGGTATATTGTTAGAATTTTCAAAACTGGATTTCCTTTTTGAATTTATTTTATTATCATATCCAAGTCCTTTTTTACTAAAATCCGATTGAGAATTTTCTAAAATTTTAGATAAATTATTCTACCCTAATTAAAATTATTTACATTTCTAGAAATACTTTCTAATTTAGTTTTTGAACTAGAATTTTATAACTATATAATTTTAACTTTATTATTCGAATCATGATTTTCAGAAAGCAATAAATCATTTTTATACTTTTGAATTTCTATTTCTTGACTTAATAAAGAAATTTGAGAATATGCATTTGAAAGAGAATCTTGTAATCTTCTAATTTCATCTTCTAAGATTTCTTCTTCATCTTTCAAAAGGTCTCTCTCAAATTCAGCTTTGTTTTTGTCTTCATTAGTTTGTTTAAATTTTCTTTTAAACATTTTTCTAGATTCTAAAATTTTCGTATCATCAAAACTAAAATACTTACATCGTTGTCTTTAGCCATAAAGTACACATTTTCTTGCTCACTATCGTTGTCGCTATCACTTTCATAAGATGAGTCTGAATTATCACAAGTGACTGAAAAGCTCGTTTTCTTTGATTTTTCACTTTTTCGATTTCTTTTTAGCTCTGGACAGTTCTTTTGATAGTGTCTGGTCTTGTGACAGTTGAAACATTCTACTAAAGCTGGATCAGGTTCTTTTGATGAATTCTTCTTTAAATTTTTGCTTTGACTCTTTCGGTATTTTAGAAATTTTCTAATTTTTTTAACAACAAATGCTATATCTTCTTCATCTGAATCGGAATCTTCTTTTTCTGCATGGAAAGCTAAATTTTTCTTATCTTGTACCTGTGCTTTCTTTGCCTGCAAGTTCACTTCATATGACATTAGATTACCGATCAATTCTTCCGGTTTTATGGCAGAGAGGTCATTAGCTTCTTTGATCGCTAATACTTTTCTCTCCCACTCATCGTTAAAGATTTTAAATTTTTTGAAACTATGTCAAAGTCGGAATATTTTTCTCCAAGTCCTAATAACGAATGATAAATATTTTGAAAATGTTAATACATATCATTTATGGATTCGTTCTCATTCATTTTAAAATTTTGAAAATGATTTTTGAGCTTAGAAATTTTACTTTGTTTAACTTAGTTAGTACCTTCATGAGTAATCTTAAGTGTTCTCCAGATTTCAAATGCAGTGTTGCACATACAAATCCAATTGAACTCATTTTTATTAAGTGCACAGTGTAGCATATTCATGGCCAGCATTTGCAGTAGCTTCATTTTTCTCAGTGTTTGACCATTCAATGTATGTAGTAGTAGGTGATATATATTCTTTTTGAGTAATATTCCATGTATCTAGCTATTAGCTTGCATGTATATTCTCATTCTAGTAGCCCAGTAACTATAATTCAAGCCATTAAAGAAGGGTGGTCTAGCCGTTGATTGGCCTTCGAAATATCCAGTGTTATTGCTAATATTAGTGTTACTATCCATATTATCTAATTATCAAATAACAGTTTTACGGTTATATGATAGCCTCTCACTGATACCAATTGAAAAGTCGGTGTGAATACGACTCAAGGATCTTTCTATATGGATTTTGCGGAATATAAATGTGATACTAACTAGTTAATTCTACAATAGTTATGCAAATAAATAGAGATTAATATGATATATCAAAAATAATAAAATGTAGTAAAGTAAGTTAAAAAGATACCAGGAATTATATACTGGGTCGGATTTCCCGCCCTACGTCTAGTCCCGAAGCTCCTCTTCGGAATTCAAAAACAATGCCCTCTCTTAACCCGGAGGAATTGGTCAGTGCACCCGAGCCCCAACAAGGATGCCTCTCACTGGAGCAACTACACAGGTGTTCAATAATTACAAGAGTTTGACTTCTGATTTGTGTTCTCAAATCAACATAGATAGCCAATATTTTAAGTACAACCTTCCTATAATGTGATCCTCGAGCATATGCTTTGAATGCGAAGATTTAAGGAAGTAAATTTTACTTGTTGAATCAAATGATATTAATATGATTCATGGATTCAAAAAGTATCAAAATTGGAGAGCTTTTAATTGCAAAGAATGTAAATGGAGAGATTAGAATGATGATCAGAAAAATCAGTAAAATTCGGAAAGATTAGATTGTTATAAAACATGATTGAAGTTGTTTATATAATAGTCTAAGAGTAGCAAACATTCGTGAATAGTTTCCATAAAAATATATGTCCATTTCTTTTGATTAATGAAGATAAATCTCTTCATGAATGGAAGCAACTCTTCAGAAAATAAAATTTGGGTCGAATCAGTCGACTAGTTAAAAATCATCAGTTGACCGGTAGAATTAAAACGTATATATAAAAATTTAAAACTAGCATTATATACCAAAATAGTCGACCAGTCGACTGGTCTATTTCCTACCAATCGACTGGTAGGCCAGTTTTGGTATATTTCTGGCTTTTTGATGGCTTTATAAATATATATTTATATATAACTTTGATTAGCACATTCGTGTAAACTTGAGGATAGATTTTAACATAATTTTAACACGAATCAATGCATATATATTTGTGTGTATATATATATTTTTAAATCTTATCTTTATGATTCGATTCCCATAGTAGCTTTATTCATTGACATCGATCAAAATCTCGTTATTCAACACGTATGCCCTCTTTCTTTTCTTTGTTGAATTGCTATTGTCCATCTGTTGAATTGATTTATCTGGATATGGACACATTCTATTTATATGGCCTGGTTTATTGCAGTTATAACATCGGTCATCATTTCTTCCTGAACTTTCTCGGTTATTTCTTTGAAAGTTATTTCTCCTTCTGTATCTCAGAAATTTTCTAAAATGTCTTGCCATTAAGGCTGTTTCTTTATCATCTTCACTACTTTAATCAGAACCATTTGTTGTTGGTTTAAAGGCTATGTATTTCTTTTCAGTTGGCTAAATTTTCTTTCTATTCTGTAATTGAACTTCAAAAGACATCAAATTTCCGATTAGCTCCTCAATCCTCATTTCACCGACATTATGAGCTTCTTCAATCGCGAATGTTTTCTGAACTCATTTTGAAGTCAACGAACTCAATATTTTTTGACTTGATATTCTTATGAACAAGTTTTTCCCAATGCTATTAATGAATTCACTATCTCTTGGAATCTGAAGTACATATCGGAGATAGATTAATTCTCATTCATTTTGAACTCAAACCGATTAATTAGCATCGATATCTTAGTATGTTTAGATTTATTGGTTCCTTCATGAGTAACTTGTAAATTTCTCTATATTTCTTAACATATTTACAAACTGGCACTCTGTTAAATTCATCCTATCTAGTGAATAGAATAGCACATTCATGGCTTTAGAATTGCTTTATACAACAACCTTTTGTTCATTAGTCCATTGTGCAAAATTGGTTGTGGGTTCTACATATTCAGTCTGTGTGATATTCCATGTGTCTAATCCTACTGACTATAAATATATTTTCATTCAACATGCCTAATATGATTAATTACTACCATTAAACAGTGGTGGTCTAACAGTGGACCTACCCTGTATAAAAGAACTATTATTACCAATGTTAGTTTCCATTTAATATTTTAAAAAATCAGATTATGAAATTTTTGAAAAACCTTGCTCCGATACCAATTTTTAGGGAATGTGGAATGCATATCTTATTGCAAGACTAACACTAAAGGGGGGTGAATAGTGTTTAACAGAATTTTGTGAAAATCTAAAACTTATACGATCTACTATATGAGTCACACACACTAGAGACGATCGTAGACCTAGAATTAAACATAAATAAATAAATAAACAAAAATAAAATGTAGAAAAGGAAAGAACATGCAGAATTTTATACTAGTTCAGATTAATCCTACGTCTAGTCCTACGCAACGCGGGATTGCACAAAGTTTTTTACTTTATCAGTATCCAAGTACAATCCTCTGGATTTCCCGGTTACAAGGTTAACACCGCTCCAAACACTCTTGATTTCACGGCTACAAGATTACCATCGCTCCCTTTCCTTGATTTCAAGGCGACAAGGAACACACCTTTTTCCAAACACTTCCCAAATGATTACAACAACCCTATTACTCTTCAATAACACTTCAATTCAGAGAGTAATGAGTAGAGAGTGAGGACAGAAGAAGTTTTATGTAATTAGAATAGAAATCAGCAAAGTAGAAGTGTAGAAATCAATAAAATAAAAAATATCAATGGAGTGATGAAGAGGGGTGAAGATGGAGAAGAAGAATGGTTAAAAAATTCGAAATCAACCCCTATTTATAAGATTTGAAAGGTTGCAACGCTTTTGGAACGTTACAAATAGTGAAAATACACTTCCTTTGAAAATTAAAAAAATGACAGTTGTATGTCGACGTAGACATATATATAGGTCCACATAAGCATGTGTAAAATATTTTTAAAACTAATTTTCAAGTGTTTAATTGTATATATTATTCTGGAAATTCTTGAATTAAAACTTAGTGATACAAACGAGTATTCTAAAGTATAAAACCATATGAAAACTTAATTAGACATTATATAAACATGTTTATAAATTTATAAGGTTTAGAACTATATAAATATAAAACTATATAACTATATAAATATATATAAACTTATATTTGGAATTAAGAGAAAAACAATTTGAATTTTGAATTTTGAAAATCAGAATTTGGAAAACGAAATTTGAACCTGGAGTGCTATTCAGAGTCTTAAATATAAACTAGACTCTATTACTATATTTGTCTTGAACTCTTGAAATCTTGATTACTTGATTACTCATGAGTCTTGAATCTCCTTCTGAATTTTGAATCTTGAAACTCTGAAATTGTACTATTTTCGGTATTAATTCCTGTATACAAATCCTACATATATGTATATATATTCTGGATAAAAATGTCAGTATATATTTTATAATCAATGATAATTGAAATAAGGTTGTTGTCATTAAAACTCCATTTTACAACACTCTTAACTATGGTTTATTAGTAAGTACCTCGTTTAATTTATTTTAACCCATGTTATAATCCCCCTTGCCCCTAGGACAGGCCTAACCTATTATATTTCATTCTCATTAATGTAATTAATTATAATAGATTATATTCTATGTTCATCACGTTTTCCCTTTTTAACCAAACTTTTACTGTTGTAAATTCTATTTCTTTACTGACTAGTATATTTCCACATGTACCATTTATTTCCATTTATTACAATTAATGTCATTTACATATTTATTTATTTCATGTTGCATACGTATATTTTTCTATATGTTTATGCACCTAACCTCTCACATTAGCTGACCACTTGTGGATGCTAGATTTGATGGGCGGTTCTAGGCAGACCTCTAAGATAAGTCGGACTTAACCTCGTGTCTTAGCGCAGTTATCTACAATTTCCCGATTACTGTAGTTTTTACATACAGATTGGGCATATCTATTCTTTTTAATCATTCCTAAATTTTACTGTAATTCTATTTACAACCTTTTGGCATAATAATTCTCTTAAGAAAATATTCATGTTTACTATAAATTCCATAATTATGGTGTTTACAGTAATACCCAATTTAGACGGATGATTAAT
This sequence comes from Allium sativum, assembly GCA_030737875.1. Lineage (NCBI taxonomy): Eukaryota > Viridiplantae > Streptophyta > Magnoliopsida > Asparagales > Amaryllidaceae > Allium > Allium sativum. The sequence goes on from CM060909.1 coordinate 81,187,714, forward strand.
GGAAATCGGCTTTATACAATAGAAATGTTCTTAACATATTCAATCTCAATTACCACAATTATTCCCAATTTCACTGTAATTTGATTTACAATATCCAATTTGCCATTAATAATATTTTTTGTAACATATTCACTTTTATTGTAAATCTTACAAATTCAGTATTACAGAAATTTTTAATGGATTCATAGAATAGATATATACAACAGTGATATTCTTAACATACCTGAAAATGAATTATACCGCAATTATCATGACTTATAGTTATTTAACATGTTATGAATGACGGGGAATGTAAGCGGTAAATATACCATTATTTACAAAGGTATAATTCGAATCCACCCACGAGATAGCTTTCGAATCCTTGAATTTGATGCAGATATGTTATTCTATGGCTTTCCTAACTGAATATATTATCCAAATAACCACGGGTTCACAAATCTGATACTAAAAGAAGAGGAAAAGAGAAAACCCAGCACAAATCAGAACAAGAACTTACCTCATGTTGATCAGAATTCTGAACACCTATTTGAAGATTTTCATTTTTTATCTTCAAATCTTGAATCAGAATTCTGGCCAATTTATAGTTGTACAAGAAAGTTTGAAACATCAGATTTAATTAAATAAAATCTCAACTGTGCATATTTAAAATTCAACATCATAGAAAATAGATCTGGACCTGCTCAGGTCGACTCCTGTATCGACCAGCCTATAGGTGGGTCGAACCCTGGGTTGACCCATAGGTCGAACCCTGGGTCGACCTATAGGTTGACCCAGTCAGAACATGGGTCGACTCAGGCAGAACATGGGTCGACCCATACGGGTCCAGACACTTTTTGTGCAATGTTGAAATGTCTGAATTTAATGTATTAATTAACAACATTAATAACTTGCTTTGTATGCTTCTCTTGATTTATTTTATTCCTATTATAAACCATGGTTGAGTTTAAATTTCCATTCTACACGTATATATATATACATATAATTTTCTGATTATTTAATTCATTGATAACTTAAGCATACATTTTTCGTTTTGGTCATGTCGTCTATTAAATTTAAACAGAAAATTACCATGAATACATTAGTAAATGTTTCGGAGTCAAATTCTATAAATATGATCTTTGATATTTCCATTTTATTATTAATGTAAAAATACGAGGTCTTACAATGCCCTAGCAAGCAAGTATAAGTGGCAGGATTTTCTAAAGGACAAGTGCATGCTCTTGAGGCTAGTGGACCTGATCGAGATAGGAAAGTCACAAGCGAAGGTTTTATTTCCCTTTTTAACTATCCTATTAGGACTCCCTTTGATTCTGGCGCTTCTCATTCATTTTTATTCAACTCTGTGGTAGATAATCTGCACTTAGATACTAGTATTTTTTTCTAATCCTGTGGTAGTCTTGAACCCCATAGGAGGTACGACTCATTTATCCATGATATGTTGGAGTTTGAGAATTTCTATCTTTGGCATTGAGTTTGAATGCAACGCATATGTTCTCGGCTTTATCGGTAATGGATTGGCTTACCATTCTAGACTTTGAGAGGAGAGTTATTAGGCTTTTGACGTGACAAGGGAGAACTCTCGAGATTTCGTGTGAACCACGTGGGTCAATTATGCTAAGTTTCATAGACTCGCTAGATGCTTCTGTTTACGATTTGCTATCAGTACCCATAGTCAGAGATTGCTCGGACGTTTTTGGTGAGGTTAGGGAATTACCTCTGAGGCATGAGATTTTTTGGATTTACTTGGTAGAGAATGTGAAGCTAATCGCTTTACCAGTGCGCCACATGGCTCTTAGAGAGAGGAGGGAGCTCAATAACTAATAGGGGAGCTATTTGAGAAAGGATTTATTAGAACAAGCATGTCAAACTAGGGAGCTCTAGTCGTCTTTGCAACTAAGACAGACAGCTCACTTCGTTTATACGTTGACTATAGAGAGATGAATAAGCTCACAAAGAAGGATAGGCGCATCAGTTTTCTCGTAGATGGATTTGGAAATGGGATTTGATCAGTTGTGGGTGGTAAAGGAAAATATTGATAAGACTGCTTTTAGAACTCTAAACTGTTTCTTTGATTTGTTGGTCATGCCTTTTGGGCTAACCAATGCACCCACATATTTTGTGGACTTGATGAGTAGGGTGTGTAAAGAGTTTCTAAACAAGTTTGTGATGGTCTTTGTGGATGATATTATAGTCTTCTCAAAGAATGAGGAGGAGCATGCCTTACACTTAGGAGATGTTCTACGCACTCTCAGATCACACCAGCTTAAGGAAAAATTCTCTAAGTGTCACTTTTGAAGGGAGGAAGTAAGGTTCCTAGGGCATGTAATCTCCAAGGATGGTATAGTAGCAGACCTTGCTAATATCGTCGCAGTTCAAGATTGAAAGGCTCCGAAGAATGCGACGGAGGTGAGATTTTCCTAGGGTTAGCGGTTACTATAGGAAGTTCATCAAAGACTTTGCAAGGGTATCCTCCCCAATAACCTAATTGACGAAGAAGTACTTGGCTTTTCTTGAAGCATTAATTGTGAGGATGCTTTTCAGATATTGAAGATGGCTCTAACTTCAGCACCAGTTTTGACTATTCCCGATGGAAGCAAGATGTTCACGGTTTACATAGATGTTTGTGGCATAGGATTTGGTGCCATTCTGCTGTAAGAAGGTAGGGCAGTATGCTATGGTAGCAGAAAATTGAGAGCTTATGAGAAGAAATATCCTATCCATGACCTTGAATTGGCTGTTATAGTATTCACATTAAATTTTTGGCAAGATTATCTACTTGGACAGAGGTTTGAGCTATACATAGATCATAAGTCGCTCAAACATTTTTTCTCACAGAAGGATCTCAACCTAAGGTAGCAAAGGTGGGTGGAGTTCCTATCTTCCTATGATTTTGAGATATCTTTTGCCCCAAGCAAGAGTAATGTAGTGGCGAAGCATTGAGTAGGCAGAGAATGACTTTAAGTCCTATATTCGTAAAGAGGCGGAGCTTGGAATTTATTACGACCTTCAATTTTAAGCCATCAATGGATTTCACCTTTGGATTATTAGCATCATTGGAGGTGCGACCTAATCTCGTGGAGTGTATTGGATCTATGCAGCAAGAGGACCCGCAGATAGAAGACATCATGGACAGACATAATAGAGACGAGATCTCTAGTCACCTAAGTAGATACTACATGAATAATAAAAGGTGGCTACGACGAGATGGATGGCTCGATGTTCCCTGAGAAAGAGATTTATTGAGGATAGTCCTTGAGGACGCTCATCATTTTCGGATGACCATCCATCTGGGAGATGACAAGATGTTTTGAGATATGAAGAGAGTTTTCTTTTGGACTGTTATGACGAAGGACGTAGCGGAATTTGTGACCTGATGTTTGACTCGCCAGCGAGTAAAGACTAAACAGAGGAAACATGGTTGATTGCTTCTGCCCTTGGATTTCCACAATGGAAGTGGGAGAGCATCTCTACGGACTTCATTTATGGAATACCCAGATCGAGGAAGGGAAATAAGAGCATTTGGTTGAAAGTAGACAGACTTATGAAGAGCACTCACTTTGTTCCCATCAAGAGCAAGAGTACAGCAGCTTGGCTAGCATCAATATACCTTCGATAGATAGTCCGACTTCATGGGGTACCTTGCGACCGTGACCCGTCTTCACTAGTGATTTTTGGAAGAGCTAACAAGAGGCGTTAGGTACACAACTATGTTTGAACAAAAAATATCACCCTTGGATCGATGGTCAGACTGAGAGGGTGAATAGGGTTCCTGAGGATCTACTGAGATTGTGAATCCTAGATTTTGAAGCGACTTGGGAGGAGAATTTCCCATTGGTTGAGTTTTCCTAAAACAACAATTATCAACCGAGCATAGGCATGGCACCCTTCGAAGCATTATATGGATGACCTTGCAGATCGCCGACATGTTGATGGGATTTTACGGACATAATTCTACTTTGGTCAGAGATGATTTGAGAGACTTTCGAGAAGATTGGTCTTATCCACCAAAGAATGAAAGCAGCTCAGGATTGACAGCAGTCATATGCTGATAAAAGGATGACCGATTTGGAATTCTAAGTAGGAGATATGGTTTTCATCAAAGTATTACCCTTAAGAAATGTTGTTCACTTTGGCTCAGTGGGAAAGTTAGCACTGAGATTTGTGGGCCATTCCCTATAGTGGAGAGAATAAGTAAGATGGCCTATAGGGTTAGATTGCTGGGGAGGCTGGAAGGTTCACACAATGTGTTCCATGTTTCCCATTTGAGGAAGTGTCTACAAGATGCAGTAGAGATAATGGAGCCGAGCACACTTGAAGATGTAGAGGTTGAGAAGGAAGCATCGGTAAGGAGAGTTCCAACTCATATTCTTGGATCAGAGATTAAGAAACTATGCAACAAGAAAATCAGATTAGTGAAGATACAACAGGGAGAAGAGCATAAGGATGCTATGTGGGAACCCGAAGACAAGATTCGCACTTCTTATCCTTTTCTTTTGTAGAGTACGTTCTTAATTTCTTTTCCAAGCTTTTCATTCACATTTGCTTCCATCATTCAAGTATGTTTATCCTATCGTTCTAATCTTCAATCCTTAGGTATAAATCGATGATTGTATACATGTGTTTGAGACACATTATGATTGATGGTTGCAAATGGATGCAACTGTTTGCTAGTGGTTGCCCATGGATGCATATACACACACACACACACTAGGCACTAGATCGACTCAAACACTTACATATTGCATATGGATATGTGCACATTTTCATTTTTATGGATGAAAATGGTTGAATAATCATATGGATATTGCATTTTGGTGAATGATTGTGCATGCATATAGAAGGATTCTTTTGCATACATATTGGATACAGGGCACAGACATATATTGCATTAGCAAGGTCAACTGAATCAGTCGACCGCCTGATTTTCGTATTAGTGTAAGAACATAACACAAAACACTTTTTGCATATGATCATACAAGCATTAGAATTCTTAAGGAAAATGGATAAGTAGATGATTTTAGGTGATTGTTAAAAAATAATGACATTCTTCTTAACTTAGAGATTTCGGGGACAAAATCCTTTAAGTAGAAGAGAATGCAACAACCCAAAATTTAGTATACCATAACCATACAATAAAGACAATAAAATTAATATTATATAATCAAATATTCATAATTAGGTAAAATCGACTTTAATGTTGCGTTCGTCTTGGAAATATGGTTCAGATGGACCCCAAGTTTGTGTACATATGAAGGAGATATAAGCTTTTAAAGTTTGAACACGTTTTAAAATTCAAACCAAAAAATAAGTAATGCAAACCAGCAGTCATAGGACGACCCATAACCGACCTTGTTTGACCCATGTCAAGTGGGGTCGACCGAATGAAATGCAGGCCCGATTCGAATATTGTATTTTTACTATTTTATATATTAGGTTCATTGGATGGGTTGTTTAGCTAGATTTAAAACCCAAGAATCTAACGGTTAAGAATACACTCTGTTGGTCTATAAAGAGGGGTCTCTCTCTCTCTCTTATTTTACCTACATACAACTATTATTCACCCTTCTCTGCATCCATGACATATTCTAAATTAAATAATAAAATGGGTAAATGTTGCTGAAATTTAGATTAACAAAGAAGATTCCATATCTGCATACAACCCTGCAATCAACCTATAACTCTGCAATCAACATACAACCTTTTTCAAAAACTATTTCTGAACCTAATAATTAGCCCTGCATGTTTAAGTTACTTTCAGGTCTGATATCTAGAATATGTCATGATAGTAAATAAAATTATATCCAGAACATACAATACTTATAAGTTATTTTCTATACCTGTTCTTTTACTGTTATTCATCTATGCAGTTGTTAAAGTAATATATGTTCTTTTACTGTTAGTTGAGTAATCAATTATGTCCATACATATAAATCATTCTTTTCCCTATTCTACTGTTTTAATTTATTTCCAGTCTTGTTTATATACCTATTTTATATAGCTGATTTAGTTCTATTCTTCTCCTTCTATTTTCCCTTTTTATTTACGCTAAGCCTAGGCCATTGACAGCCTAGGCCATGTCCGATTTAAGATTGTGTATATTTTTAATTTAGTATAATATATGACAATGAAAAAGGAGAATATGGGCATATTATAAATTGTGGATTTTTTGACTGTAATTTGGGAAAGGGATAATATGCATATATACATACATACATCCTCTAATTTGAGAATATAATCGAAAAGGGATAATATATATATATATATATATATATGTGTGTATACGTGTTAAATTAGACTTAATATAGACATTAAGTAAAGAACATGTTATGAAAATATAAGTACCAAATGTAGGTTAAGAAAATCTGAATTACCATATATATACATATGGGCAGGTGCCTGTTTTGGGGAAGGGGCTACACACACATAATAACAGGTAATATTACAACCACGCTTATTAATGAACTTAAACCTGATTATTAATAAGCTAAGAGGCCCCTCGTTCTGCTGTTGTATCGGGTTTTGGGGACTCTTAAATCCTAGTTACTTGGGGGCACAAACTTAGGGGGTTTGACTTGTGTTAATTATGCTGTGTGGAACCCATATCAGTCAGTATCCTTGCTGGTATTTTGTTAGGGGCCTCACACTAGGTAAGAGCCATGACACGCTTTACTGAACTGGATAATAAGAGGTTCAAAAGGGAGAACGTGGGTATGAGCGCGATCCGACGGAGTCATGAGCGTGCATGGGCCCGGTTAGGGAAAATAAGACGCTGTAACAAAAATAAATAGGTTTGTGTTCTATAAGTTGCTGGGTTAGGGAACGATACTCCATACTGCCGGGGATGACATAGGGTATTTACATAGTAGGGAGCCAATCGCATGGGTAGTGATTAGGGTAACACCTAGTCCTGTTATGTAATTGAGGTAATCCTGTTATACTAGTATTGGTGCAGAGAAAACTTGTTTCTGGGATATAAATGAGAAGCTTTACTCGATTTTATCTTGTTCTATCTTGTTTTTATCTTGATGTCTTCTACTTTTATGTAACTGCACTTACCCATTCATTCTTATTACCTGTCTTGATACCTCTATTTTATGCATATCTGAAATTCATTTGAACTCACTAGGTGTGACACCCCACGTCCGTTAATGTCACTCATTAAGAGAATGCATTAAGTTTCTTGAAACGTTATAGGTAAACAGGAAAGAAATATTACAAGACATACATAAAATAGAGGCGGAATAAAAACTAGCTTTATTAATCATAAAACATTGTGGTTCAAAACATCATATGTTTGAAAATACATAAATCTATTACATCATTAAAACCTTTGTCTTGCACTGAAACATCAGAGTACAAAATAAAAGAAGCATAATCCCCAAATAAAAACATAGACATAGTAGCAAAGACATGAGCTTTAGCAATACATCTAAGCAGCTCTAACAAAATGACAGCAGGATCCTGGTTGTTAAAACCGAAATTCGATTTCAACACCAAAGGTGCAAAAGTCGCACTTCACCAATTTGGTATGATTAGAATATGGAACCGCGTAATCACAAAATAAAAATCATAAAATGAAGACAAAGGAGTTTTTATAGTGGTTCGATCCAAAATGGATCTACGTCCACTTTTCAATCAATTCTCATTTCAGTATTTCTTTTACAACATGCATGAACTCTCTTTTTACATTTATTTCTCTTTTCCCTCTCTTCTCACTCTCTTTATGATCTAATTTCACTTGAATTTTGCAAAGGAATTGGAGAGATTTCTAGCTTTGTGATGGTGAATGTATGAATCTTCAATAATTTAGGCGCTTTGATGCTCTTCCATGATTTGATAGGAATTTTGTGTTAGATCCGAATTAAGAGAGGATTGGAGAAGGTGAGAGATTGATTGAATTTTGTTGGAGAGATTTCTAATGTAGCTTGAATGAGATTTGATCTGTATGATGTTGGAGATAAGTCGTTAGATCCATGAAGGCCATTAATGAAGTTGGAGGAGAGCTTAAAATTTGGCGGCACTTTGTGGTTGGAATGGAATTCAATCCCCCATAATGATGGAGAAGAGGGGTATTTATAGTTGGAGCTTAGGGGGAGTGGCATTAGTGTAATAACACCTCAAAGGGTGGAACATCCTGAAGAGATGCGGTCTAACAACATGCGAATGATATAAAAGTTGCGGACTAAACACAAGCTGCGACTTGAAATCAATTTGAACTCCGTAGGACGCTACTTGCTCTACCGCGTGTCCCCCGTCACTGCCGTGACCAATTCTTTTCATTATCCAACCTAAAACTTATTTGCTTTGGTATAAATTGTGCCACGCGCCCCTTCATGTGTATTCATTTGCACGAACCAAGAATGACGCTCATGAACCAAGATGATAATATGGGCAAATGGTCTAAAATGAATTGATGAGCCATCGTGAATGGTTTATTAGGCCATCTACCTTTTGCTTCACATGCACCACCATATGCATTTTGAGGCCACATTGCTTCATAAATAACGATATGAGGAACTGAGGTAACCTACAACGATCTGATTGCATATAAGTTATCATTTACTTATTGGTTGGATGGTCTAGCATCATTTTGCCATGTGGCATCGAGTTGATGAGAATTTTAACTTAACGACCTGCTATGCCATATCAAGCACAATGTAACGACCTAAAAGTGGTTCGATACTTCATGCTAGCAGGAGTGTACTTGGTCCTCACGACCCATGCAAATGGGCATACTTGGGCTAATGTGTCATCCCCTTTCTTTGCATGAGTGATGTGGTTCCCTTTATAGCTGATTCATACATGAATTAATGTATATTGTTTTGGTGGCCAATATGTTATACTGCATATTATCGCTTTGGCATGCCAACTTCAAGTATATCATGTATACAGCTCGTGCGGTGTCGGGTTATATACGTCCTTATTTAATCAATGAATGATCCAAGGGAGCTTGCCAAATCGAACTAATGTGGACCTTCAACCACCTTAACACGTGTAGGCTCATACTAAATATTCACATTGGCATTGGTGTGGACCAATTATACCTACTTCCATATATGAGTTGGAGCCTGTCTCATATTAACGGTCTGATTGCTTAAAGCAACAATCTAGCTTAGGTCGTCGATGTATGGATGTGCTAGCTAAGGTCGCGAGAACGACCTAGATGAGCGTGCGAGCCAGATGAAGCAACGTCCTTATCGCGGTGAACGAGCTAGACAAGTGTGCTCATGACGACCTAAACCGAACGCACGGACGAGCTAAATCCAGAAAAGTACCCAACTGAGATGAATGGGCTAAAGCCAGAGAACGACCTAAGCTGCTAGAATTAGGTCGCGCTCCTAGTTATTGAGTCGTAGCTCATGTAGACTATTGGTTCATAGGTTGCGCTGTGCATGTATGTGACGACCAAACTGAAGGCATGAGCTAGATGAAGTCGCATGCCAGCGTTTGCGAATGCTTGATAATTTCAAATCGCTTTTTCACAGTGGGTTAACATTTTACCCCTCGAAGCTTGTATTTTTTACTTCTGGAAAATGCTGGCTTCGAACTGAACATTATTGATACAGTCTCCACTGAGTAGCTTTTTGTTTGCTATGGCAGATCGTGCTTTGGATTCATATGCTTCATGTCACTTGCTTTGTAATTAAAACATGTATTTGCACAGTTTCAGACTTATATCTCACCGTCGACTGTCCATATCGATAATGGATTAGTTAATCATTAAAAATGGACCATAACGAATCTTATTTTGATTTGAATAAAGTTTTTACATAGAACTGTTTATAATTCGTCGAATATTATCTGTACGAACGCGAGATTCAAATTTAAATTCGCGTTAACACCTAAAATCAACTAATCGGCTAAAGCTAACCGTGGATTTCAAACGTTATTGCTTTAATGACTCATATGATGGTACACGACATTCCACATTTAGGAAATACGTATCTGAGATATTTTTGCTTCTTTTTGCAGAAGACTTAGATATTTGTTCCCCTGATTTAGGAAGCCATTATCAGTCTCCCCTACGGTAAGTATTTTGGATTTCATGCCACTGGTTGGGCTAAAATTAAGCACTTGTCGTATTTGAGAATTTCAGATGCTACGCAAGTTAATTGGTCAAATCCAAACTCTGTCCACCATCCATCTTGGTTAATTCAGACATTGGAAACATTCATCACTTAATTATATTGACTAATTCAAGCGTCGGTAGGTCCAGAAGGAGTGCCCCGAGGAAGGACTTTGGTTAGAACGCCAATATTTGTCGTTATAGCATTAGGTGCTTCCTGATTCTAACGATTAATTGGGTGCCCCCGGAGAAGACTTTGGTTAGAACCCCAATGTTTGTCGTTATCGCATTAGGTACTTCTTTATTCTGACGATCAATTGGGTGCCCCCGGAGAGGACTTTGGTCAGAATCCTAATGTTTGTCGTTATCGCATCAGGTACTTCCTGATTCTGACAATCAATTGGGTGCCCCCAGAGAGGTCTTTGGTTTGAACCCTAATGTTTGTCGTTATCGCATAAGGTACTTCCTGATTCTGGCTATCAATTGGGTGCCCCCGAAGAGAACTTTGGTTAGTGCTAGTCCTTCCACGCGCTTGCCAGTCCTTTTGGCCTGATGTTGGTACTTCCAACATCGGGTTTGTCGGTCCTTCCGACTTGGTGCTGGTCCTTCCAGCGTGTTTGCTGGTCCTTCTTGCCTGATGTTGGTACTTCCAACATCAGGTTTGTCGGCCCTTCCGACTTGGTGCTGGTCCTTCCAGCGTGTTTGTCGGTCCCTCCGGCCTGATGTTGGTACTTCCAACATCAGGTTTGTCGGTCCTTCCGACTTGGTGAGCTACCTCAGATTAAGAACTGAAGCTCGGGACTCTCACTTAGTGGTTTGTCCCTTTGATGAAAATCACAGCATTCTCATTTATTTGTTGCGGCGCTTATTCATTGTTTGAATCTTTGCGACTTTTCCCCTTCGCTTTTCAAGGCAGTGCTTTTTTAATGTTCGCATTTGTGTGTGTTGACAATTGGCACTTGAACTAGCGTGTTAGGGTCGCGATGTTGCTACGACAAGCGCTCAACAGGTGGCCTATAATATGAAATCATCTTTTAAATAAGGTTTGACTTGACATGTAATTTTGCAAACTAGAAATTCATTCAAATAGGCACGCTCTCAATCGTAGAGCTAATGTTCGGTGCATCACTTGCCGAATATTAGAGACTGTTTACAAGAAGTTTTGAATATAACAGAAAGTCAAACATGAAGTAAAGTAGGAAATAGAGTATGAAGTAAGGCAGGGGCGATGTTGATCGCTTATTCTGAGCCATTGAAATTGAAGCACTATCAGCGGTTCTCAGTTGATGATCTGCCTTGGCATGGTTTGAACAAGAGCTTCGTTGCTTGTTGTCCCCTGGCCTTGCGGAATCGGAACAACGTTTGAGGATTGTGGATTTTTCACATACTGTTGTAGACGATTCTTCCTAATCAGCTCTTCGATTAGTGATCTTAGATGCCTACACTCGTTGGTAATGTGGCCTGTTTGATTATGGAATCAGCAGAGCTTTCCAGAGTTTGTTAGATGGTCGCTTATTATCTGAGATTTAGATGTTAGAATAATCTTCGATGTCCTTCGTTGTAACAAAGATGTTGTCACTTAGAGGTGTTAGCTCTTATGTATTGGAAAAGCGATGCTTCCTACCACCCTGATTTTCTTTCCCGTCGCTTCCTCTTTTCTGACCTCTGGGGTTTTTCTGATTGTACCAGGTAGGAGCAATTTTTTGGGAGCTTCAAGAGGTTGGTTTGCATGAAGCGAGGCTTCATGCATATTCTTACAATAAAGGGCATTTTCGATAGTTCACGTTTACACCAAAAAAGCGTGACACCAAACCTATTCCAATTATTAGTAAAGATAGTTATGTATGCTTGTGATTGGTTAATGGTTGTTAATGCACAGTTAATTAGCAATTGATTATGATATAAGAACTATTGACAAAATGCTTACATACGTGTATATTTGTGAAATATATGTTGAAATGGATGTATGTATGTTATGAATATGGATATGGATGTTGAAATAGTGATTAGTGGTGATAATATATACACTGCATAAGTTACGCCATATATATAGGAATATATAGGTATGGATGGGTTTTGGATAATTTAAATGAATATTATATTCATTTAAATAACGGATGAAAATAAAGTTGGAATTTTAAATCCAAAATTATTTGGTAATGAAATTAAGATATGTACGAAAAACTTTTGTAAAAGTGGAAAATTAATTGAAAAATATTTCAGTTATATATGGCGTGTTCAAATTTTAGACTATTGTGAATAATAACTTTGAAAAGTGAAATTTAGTTTGATATATAAAGAAGGTTGAAAACTCAATTTTGTTATTCAAAATATCTTACTTTATTTTGTAATGGTTATTAGGAAATTTTGAGTTCGAAAGGATAATTTTGAAACATAATATTATTTTAATAATAAAATAATAAAGTAATATTCATTTAATATGAATATTTGAATTTTAAGGTTAAATTTTGAAAAATTGTTTTCAAAAAAGTTTAAATATGTTTTATAAATATATTCAAAGTAAATTAGGTAGTTTTTGAATTTAAATTTAAATATAGTCTGAATAGGACTGGCCGCGCTGCGGTAGTTCGCGAATTTCGACTATAAACTTCAAACGATCGTAAACTTTCATTTTCTAATGATGATAGTTTATAAACGAAAGAGAATATTTCAAAATATAATACTTAGATTTCAAGTTACGTGTAAAATCGCTTTTGAAAATGTTGTTACAAGTGAAGTTTGTTGACCATAACGGTAAATGATTAATTTTAAATAAAAAATATATGGAATTTTTTTTCCAAATTCATTATAAATCATTTAAAAGTGATTTGATTTTATAAAGTGAAGTTTTGACAACATAAAAGTTGTTTTGACTAAATTAGCTAATATAAGCCTGTAGCAATGCTTTTTCTAACGGTTTTACAACATTTTCCGAAAATGGATTATTTAAAGGTTTTAAACTCATTTCTTTCATCTACAACTGAAGTAATCATTTTTAAATGATAAATAAAATGTTTTTGGAAGTTTTAAACATTTAAAAAAGTTTGGTTTCAAATGGATTAGGATTACTTTATAAAGAGTTTTCAAATAAAAGGGGTTTATTTGAAATTGAAGGGAAATAATTTCCATATAATTATGTGTTGAATACATAAATTGATATTGAGTATAGGCTGATACAATTTCCGTTTAATTCTTAAACTCAATATAAACTAGTTTTTGATTCTAAAAGTTAAATGGAAATAAATTTTTAGTAGTTCAAAATTTACTATTCGGGGAATTTGTAAAGTATTTCATACCATTATTCCACTTATATTATTAGTTTATTTGAGGATGAATATTAAATACAAGTTGTTAACGATAAAAATGGTCAACACCCGGTCTAGGGTTTGACAATGCATATGAAATTTAGAGGATAATCGATCAAAGGATGTTGAATGATAATTCAGCCTCAACAACCTCAACTTATTCTGCCATTTCTTAGATATCAAGACCCTAAGTCCGAAGATTAGTTACTCTTCCTTCGAGAGGTGAGTATCACACTTACGAGACTTAAAAATCAAGTGTTACCTTGGGATAAGGGCATTATAGGATTACTAAGGTTGAAAATCTTATTACCACAACGATCCTTTGATTCTAGATAAAATAATATACATTGTGTTAGGAAGAAATAGGCAAATGTATCGCAATAGTAGGTTTAATGACATATGATAACCCCTCTAAACTCGGATGATACTTCAACATCGAACCAGCCCACGAGTAGGCCTTAGTTGTGTTAGTGATCACGTCATAAGGTTACGATAGGCCCTTTCTGTTAGTTGTGCTACATTAAGCTTATTGTGAAAGGATTGAGACACGTAGTAGAATCATAAGGAAGAATTTATTGAGTTTGTTCATTAAATTCCCCTTTTTTGGTTATGTTAGTGCCTCAAATCCTCCACAAAAAGAGGTTGGTGATAACCCCATCTTCAATCGATATAGTCACAACATGATTATCGAATCGAGAAAGGATTATGTCTCGATCTTCTCTTTTTATTCAATACGATATATTACAATAGTTGTGGAAATCCCTAATTTGATTTTGAAATTAGGGCTCGTTGTCTAAAGAAAAAATACAGGGTTTAGAATGAGAAAAAAATCCATAAAATGTAACCCATGGGGTCTTATTTATAGGCATATTGGGCCCCCTTTCAGCAGCTGTCATCAGAAGGCCCATTTCCAGCTTTCGCTATTGGTGCTGACTTGCTCGAGCAGCTTTCGATGTTAGCTGTCGAGTGTTGGTCTTTTTCGCCTTCGGTGCAGCTTTCTGGTAGGAACTCCTTTCCTTTTCCAAAACCAACTAAATTGGTATTGAAATTTTTGCTTGGTTACTTTCAGTTCCGGTGGTATCTCTCTACTCCGATAACGAGTTATGAACTTTGCCTTGCTTTTATGACTTCTTAGTACTTCTCTTTACTTTGGCGTCGTTTCTTGGTGTGGGAATACTTACTTTCGGAGTTGAAACTAAGTCGATTGTTTTCAGTAGCGATACTAGGACCATTCTTAATTGCTCCTTCTTTGATTGTTGCTTCCATATTTTCGTCTTTGGTGTCGGCTTTGTGGCAACACAGTTTTGAGACTCTTTCCTGCTCGTAGATTAAGTCCGTTCTGACAGCGTGGGGTTGATTGAGGAAGGTAAAAGGCCAAGAATAATGAAATCCTTGTGTAGGTCCGTTTCGGCAGCGTAAGGATGATTAGGGAAGATAAGAGGCCTAATAGCATAATGAAATCCTTGTTTAGGTCTGTTCCAACGGTGTGGGGATCATTAGGGAAGATTAGAGGCCTAATAAAATAATGAATGGGGATCAACTTTAGCGGTGACTTTTGTCAACTGCATTTTCGGTGGGGAACCGATATCAGTTAGTATCCCTTTTATCATGGATGTCTCACACTTGGTAGAGGCTAGGGCATGCTTTACTATATTGGATAATAAGTGGTTCAAATGAGGTGAGTACGGGCACGTTCCAACGAGACGATGAGCGTGCATCGTGCCGATTGGGGAAGATAAGCGGTTGTAATGTCTGTGATTAACGGCTATATCCTTTTAGTTGATGGGTTCAGGATTGATAACCCTGAATTTCATAGCTGGCATAGGTTATCACACTAAGGTATAGGAGCCGATCGAAGGTAGAATTTAGGTAAAACCTAATTGGGATTTCTTGATTGTTGGTGCAACATTTTTCGGATATGAATGAGAAGCCTGTCTTTATTTATGTTTATCTTTCCTACTATTTTATTTATGCGTTTATGTCTATTTCTCTTAGAGTTATTCATCTGTCTAAATGCTTCCTTATTTTATGCTCACGCTGGAAATTACAAGGACTCAACAGAAGTATGTCTGGCCTATATTGTTTTCTCCTTCTTTCTTCCTTCCCTCCCAGGTTTGCAAGGGGGAGGCTCTTAGCAGTGATTCTTGATTATTCGGTTTAGCTTGGATTCGGGCTCTTTTCAAACTCATGTATTGGTTCACCTCTTGTTTTTTGGTCATTGTATTGACATATTAGAGGGATGGTTTTTATGGTTTTACTTATGCGCTCGGATATTTTCCATGAAACAATACGTTTGTTTTATGATGATGACTATTCTGTATTTTGAAATGTAATAAGTACTGTAACTTGACTTGATTATTCAAATAATGCTTTAAAAATTTCCGTTGTATTGTATATTTCTGTCTTGTGAATTTTAGTCTCTATAAATGTTAACGCATCCTCATATGGGTGACGTTAAGGGGTGTGGGGTGTTTCAATTAGCCTTTCCGAGAGTATAATTAACATCCAATTCATAGGCAACTAGGAACTCAAGACATCGAACTCTCCTCTTATTAAGATCCTTCTGGTTGAATATGTACTTTAGCGATTGGTGATCAATAAATAACTCAAAATTTGTCCCCAAAAGATGGGTTTTGCACAATTTCAAAACAAAAATCACAGCAAGCAATTCTAAATCATGGGGGACATAGTTAGCTTCACGGGTCTATAGTTGATGAATGGCATAAGAAATAACTTTCCTATTTACATCAAAACATATCCTAAGCAATCATGACTAGCATCATTGTTTACCATCAATCCATCACTTCCATTTGGGATGGTAAGAACAGGGCAAGAAGTAAGCTTTTGCTTCAACTCATTGAAGGATTCTTTACATTCCTTACTCTAAATAAACTTACTATTCTTTAGAGTTAAATCAGCGAGAGGTGCTAAATCTACGCGAAATTCTGCATAAATCTCCCCTAATTACCAGAAAGACCAAGAATGCTATGAATATTCGATCGAGATTTGTTACTTCCCAAACCTGGAGATAAAATAGGTAATCAGATTCAAAGAATGATAAGATGAATTTATCTCAGAAAGAAAGAAATGCATAAAACTTACATTGATCACGGTGACCTTTACAAGATCTACTAAAACCCCATTTTTAGAAACAATATGGCTAAGAAATCTAACTTTGTCTTTCCAGAAATGGAACTTAGAGAACATAGCCTTCAACTGATTGATTCTAAAGGTTCCAAGACCTTATTCCACGAATGCTACATGTTCTTCCCTAAATTTAGAAAAGATAAGAATATCATCGACAAAGGTGGCAATGAATTTGTTGAAGACATTGTGGAAGACACGGTATGTTAGATCGACAAAGAAAGTTGGAGCATTAGTTAAGCCAAAAGGCATAAATAACCACTTATAGAAATTAGACTTCATTCAAAAATCAGTTTTAGGAATGCCTTCCTCAACCACTCTGAGCTTATGGAATCCGATGGTATGATCTAGCTGAGAGAACAGCTTAGCTCCATGGAGACGATCAAGCATATCTTAAATTTGAGGCATCAACATCTATTCTTCATAGTGATTTTATTCATCTTCTTATTATCCACGCACATCCTCAATGTACCATCAGACTTGGTCATAAATACAGCTGCTGCACCCCATTCTAAGTAACTTTGTTGAACCAATCGCTTGGAGGAAAAGTCTTCAATCATCTTCTTTAATTTGGCCTTCTCCTTAGGTTATATCCTACGAGAAGGAATAACTACTGGTCGGGCTCTGAGAACAATATCAATGTGGTTTCAATATCCCGTTGAGGAGGGAGAGAAGTAAACTCACCAAAAACATTAGAAAAATGTTTAACAACTTGTGTGGAATAAAAGTTACTAGGCTGAGAATCAAGAGAAAACATAAAGTAGCCTACGAAATCCAAAGACATTCAGCATTCAATCAATAAAGGAGTACCCACGTAATCAACCAGAGAAAAAATATCGGTCTTTACAATGACCTCAAACATCTTCAACCAATCACTTCCAAGAAAAAAGTCAAATGCATTGAATCCAAGTATATAAAAGTTTCCAATAAAACTATGTTTGTCGTAAAGGAGTCTCAATCCTTTACAAATCATACTAAGACTGGCTGGACCACCAATAAGATTAGACATACACAAAGATTCAAATGTACATATGGGACTAAGGATTTTCTCAAACTTAGTACAATTGTCAAGTGATATGAAATTATGTTATGCACTGGTGTTAAATAGAACATGGTAGGATGAGAATGCAAAGCAAAGGTACTCAAAAGGGTACCCTGACCAGGAGAAGTATACAAAGTAACAACGAAGACTCCAGATGTCTATCCTTTATACAGAGTAGGTCAATACTTCTTCATGTGACCAGGCTGAAGAAAAATGGGGAAAAGGTTATTTCTGCTCGTTTGGACTGGAGGAATAGAAGCACTAGCTGTGTTAAGACAGTTGCTGGCGTAATGGCCCTTCTAGTCGCATTAGAAGCAGTTATGTGAGATAGGTCGATGGGTTCTTCATAGCAGAATATCCAATGACATGAGAACTCTGTTAGTTCTTCTTCTGTTGAAGGAAGTTAGACTTTCTCTTTTTTGGATTGTTGGAGGATCCCTGAGTCTGAATTGCTTTCTAGCCCTGCTTTCCCTTAGCATTTGGAGGATTGTCAAATTTGGTGGCCATGCTCATGATAGCGGTGAAGGGCTTGTCGATATGAGACCAGGCTATCATAGTACTTTGGGTGGGATATGAATATATTTTTCTCATTCTTCTTGAGAGTAATGTCAATCAAGCTTATTCCAAACTTTGATAACTCATTGAATTTTGTCTGCACTCTACAAAAGTCATATCTCCCTGTTGGAGATCCATTCCGGACAAAGCTGGGACTTGCCTGCTTAGAGCATCCTCTTAGTCATAAAAGCATCCCTGGAATTTGACCTCAATATTAAGGCTAGATTCAAAGAATAGATAACCTAATGAAATAAGATTTACTAAGGATTATACTTAAAATGCTGCCAAGTGATATTAGACTCGATCGTCTGGGAAGTACCCGACTTCCACCAATCTTGGGCAACATCTAGCAACTGCCATGTGACCAAATGACGCATCTGAGCAATGGAATATCGTGGAAGATGACTCTCTCCAGGTTCTTCAACCACTTTTGGGCCTAGATAATAGACTCAACTCCGATGAACTTAGTACCTTCAAGTTGGGTATACTCCTTACAAAGTTGGGTAAATCTGACAGGCTGAACTGGGACATATGCAGTTAGTGCAATTGGGAATTGCCATGACGCGTCCTCTAGCTTTCCTTTTGGTGGGCATTTAGAAGATTCAAGGATTTATTTTAGAACAAGATAAAGATCGATTCAAACAAAAGAATTTAAAAGAATTCTAACTAAGAAAATGGATTGAATTCCAATCAAGAAGATAGATTCGAAAATGTAGAAATTTCAGAAAAGGATTTAATATTTTATAACAAATTTTATATCAGAACCATTAAAAACATTTATAACCCTTTATAATCATTTTTAAAAGCATTTTAAAAATCATTATAGTTTTAAAATACGCTCTCTTAAGAATGGATTCTAAGACAAATTTGTCTCATATTACAGTGTCGTTGACATAAATCTAATGAGTTTTTACCCCTTAGGATAGGCTTTAGCTAAAAATAAAGCTCTGATACCAACTGTAATGGCCCACCATTTCGAACCATTCAAATTGACAATAAAGCACACATGTTATACTTGAATCATTCAAAATAATTGATTGTTAATTAAATTGGGGCAAAATAAAACCAAACCACAGAATCACCATACAGATAACAGATACGGAGTAACAAATAGCTTGTAGTTGAATAAATAACAATATAGTAGTTCATGAAGCTACTGCATAATACATAGTCTCAAAAGTAAATACATAATCTCAAAGTCATAAATGCCAATATATTAGAAGTCCTATATATATAGATGGCCCACTAAATAAATAAGCAAATAAAGGAAGAAAATAACGGAAACAAAAAAAGTTGCAGATAGATGGCTAAAGCTTCAAATGCTGCGACACTCAGGCTGACTCGAGCATAAAGCAAAAAAAAAAAAAAAAAAAACACTCAAGTCAGGACTAATATTCTCATGAAAGTAAATCAACTAAAGTGAGATATTGAAATGAAATGTATAAATAACATATCGATGTTTGGGATTCTCATCCCCTAAGGATCCGTTAAACTATATATCATATAATACAATGCGTTATTATAATAGTGTCTACGGTAAATATACTATTGAAAATAGCGAAAGCTGGATTACATTGTTTATTAACATTTTGGCGTATACAGTATAGTAAATCCACCATAAACTAGTGGCATCAGGAAGAACTTCATAAGTAAATGTCAAATCAGAATCTTAGAAGGCTCGATCAAGATAATATGACCAGACACACAATATGACACCCATAGTAGGATTCTACCGAATTGCGCGACCGAGAAGATAGTAACCCATAGCAGCTACTATCGATGACCTAGAACAACATTACTATAATCAAGGGTGGTATACCCAACCAAATCACAGAGTAATAATTATGGTTAGAAGAAATATGTTCGATCGGAGGAGCGACCTCATTTGGCCCAGTCATGGCTCCTATTTTAGTCATTTTAATTATTAATCGAAGTTCAAGGCTATCTATCATCGTTCTCTTACTTCATTATAGCCGTGTTCTCCAAATCCATCCTAGTTCGTTTTGGATTCTCCACCACGTACACAATTGTTAAATTTTAATCGGTATTGACAGAGAGTATGTTAATAATGACTCCCATTTTTTTAATAACCAATTGCTTGTTTCACGTCGTATTCATTTTATAACTCGTATTTAATATAAAATCTCAAATTATCATTTAAATCAACTTCAAAATATATTAACTTCAATATAACTCGAAGTTATTTAACTTAATAATTCCATTCATTTATATTAACCAAATTTTGATCACTAAGTTTTAGTATTAAAATCATTTTTTTTATAAAAATATCGTACCTTTAAAATTAATTAAACAATAAAACTTAATAAATCTTAAATATATACTTTTATCCTTAAATTATTTTATATTCATGTTACAAAAATAAATTTTATATTAAATTAAAATTTTAAAATAAATTTATATAAGTTTTAAAAATATATTAAAATTAATTTATTCTATTTATTAAGTATTAAAGCATGTTTTATAAAATATATATTATATTGATCTTAAGTTAAACTAAAAATTTAATTTTAAAATTTTATATTAACTTATAAATTTAAAGTCTTAATATATGTATATTTATAATTAAATTTTAAAAACTACATTTTAAATCCTTTATTAAATAAAATATACTTAAAATCTTAATTCTTTTAAAATCAAATTATTTGTGAAATCATTTCAAAATCGACTACGATGTCCATATATAGTTTCTTACATACAGTCAAGTGATATATATATATATGTATATGTATATCATTTCAGTCCTCATTAATTTAAATTTCGTGTATATATTATTTCAACCCGTATCCCAAATTCTTAATCTAAACGATTGTTCATGTATGTATCTTTTCAAGCTATAATGATTTTCCTAATTCTGCGAGTACTTGCAGTGTGAGAGAAACATAAATAAACATAACATGCCATGTAGAATATAAATATCATTACATAAAAAATCATATGTCATTTGCATATATTTCGTATCGTATATCGATCATGTCACAAAGGAGTGTCATATGTGCACAATGTACATGTTGTATAATACGGTTTACTATAAACAATCATAAATATTTCATAGCATTTCAATTGTGTTTAATGTCGCTTTTACAAATATGTGACTCTGAGTGTGAAATGAACTCCCCTTTTGTGGCAAGGAGACAACGAACGAATGGACACAAGATGGAATCGACACAAGCTGTGCGATCCAAGAACGACACAACCAAGGACTAACCACGACGAACAATCACAATGCCTTAATGATTAAGGTCAACAAATCAAAACAACAGCCAAGATCTCAAATAGCAACGAATTACCAACTCTTTTTTTATGAATGAAAATAGAAGATGGACACACAAAAGTCAATAAGATGGACAACAAGCTTCAGCAAATGACCGAAATGGTCTCAGCTCGGGCAAACTATGTCTCAACCATGCAATGTTGGGAACAACCAAGAAAGTTTTTAACTTCAGAAAAAATAATTTGTATATACAATAAGAGAGTGGTTACACAAAAGCTTTCAACTAAAACCACAAAATTTCAACAAATGAACACCAAAACAAAGTCAAGGGGGTTCGTCCAGTCAATGGTCAGGTGGTGGAGGGTGGTTCACCGATGGTGGGGTATGCCAGTTTTATTTAGGGAAAGCGAGACTATAATGGAATTTATAGATGGAATTAGGGCTTTATTGTGGAGCATTGAATAGGGCGACGACTTCCAAGGAGTTGGATCTTTGACCGGTGGCGGAGTGGGGAGGTTGTAGGTGGTTGATGATAGGTGCGGTGGAATGTAAATGTCACACGAAAAAAATGAACGCAAGTTGAAGAAAGTAAAGATGGGTTTGGTTTTGAAAAAAAATGAAAAGTAGGTTTGACTGTTTTTTCTTTTTAGTTTAAGAAACTTTTGAAGATAAGAAAACGGATTTACTGATGAATTTTATCCAATGTTATCATGACCGGACCGTTGATCGAACCATGATGCCCTAAGGTTTAAGGTTTTTAGGGTCCGATCGGTCAGACCGTTAGAACCGTGCATGTTAATTTTTGATAAAAATGCAAAAAACTAAAATAAAAATCATAATAGTTAGTAGACGTGAGCTCATACAAATCGTTGTGCCGCATAAATCTATAACCCACGCATTATTAGAACCAGTAATTATCATTTGCACAGCTGCTGCAGGGCCTTGAATATGATGAAATTATATGTTGCAAAGTTACCGCAAAAGTATGAATTTAGTAAGGTGATGAACAAGAGAGGAACAAACTATGGATGACTCTGCTCGTATGTAAAAGTGTAACACCACTAATTTCAATTTGGTGTTAATGTCTCAGATGGCAACTTGCTAAACCACATTGAAATAATTGAGTGTGGAGTTAGTAATGTACACAGAAAATTGGATTTTGTAACCAAATACAAAGAGATATTGCAGCAAAATTGCAATTTTGTTATGTCCCACATCTTATGAGAAAGATGCAATACAAATCTTCTTCATATATGTAACTGACGTCCTTCAATGATGACGCAGTGCAGAGCGCAAAGCTTTTCATTTGGCTTGATTTATTGGGCTTGTGCAATTTTTTTTTTGAATTGACTGGACAGTATTGGTTGGTTGGGCCTTGGTTTTTATGGTTCTTGGGCCCCGGTTTACACGGTTCCAATTATCAAATCTTGTAGCACGGTTAAATAGCTCTTCGGACCGGACTGGGCTGCGGTCCACGGTTTTAATGGTTGGTGTAACACCCCATAATTCTGTTAATATTAATATTCAAAAATTAAAGAATAACTAATCTCAGACGTGAGAATTGTGGGAAACGGGTTGCGCCATTGTGTTCGTCTCGGAATTCTGGTTGAAATAGAGTCCAAGTTTGCGTGATTTGGACTTCGTATGAAGAAGTTATGGCCATCGGAAGTTTCAGAAAATTCAAAACAGATTTCAGAAAAATTTAAAATTCAAATTCGGAGTCAAAACAAGGATAGGCGGGAAAATTCCCGCTAGGCCCAGGTCGACCCTAGGGTCGACTGGGCTGTCGACCTGCCTACCAGGTCGACTATAGAGTCGACCTGGGGGTTGACCTGGTAGTCAACCTGCCACCCCGACCAGTTTTTGTTCTGAGCCTGTTTTTGACTGAGTGATGACCCATTAGGGTTTTGACCTAATCTGGTTGGATGAGATTAGTCCTGAGTTGATCTGACGGTCTAAATAAATCCCAAACTCTATAAATACCTAGGTAGTCTCTCACTCTAATTCACATGAAAAATAGAATAGCTACCGTCATACCGCCGCCATGGAACTTTGTCTAGCCGCCGCCAACTAAGAAGGAAGAAAAGCTAATCAAATTCTAATTCTACTCAACTCTAAAGCAAATCAAGACTCTCTTTCTCTTCTAATTTGTGAGTATGATGATCTTAACAAGATTATTATTATTTTAATTAGATTAAGTTGTGAATGGACTATGAGTAGATGATGTGAATTGTCATATATGTTGTTGTAAACCTTATACTATCATGTATGTTATAAATCCTATGCTATGTGGTGATGATATCCTATATGTTGTAAATCATGCTATGATGATGTTATGTATGTTGAGAGTTTCTATGCTAAATTGTTATAAATCATACATGCTTTAAAGTCATGATGTTATTGTCTATGCTAATTAGTTCACGTTAATCAAATCATAATATTGATACTATTTGGCCTATGTTGATCTATATGACAAGTCACATATGCAGTTTAGGTTGATTAGTAAAAGTTATGAACATATGCCATGACATCTATTATGACATCTAGAATTATGCTATGACATATGTGAAATTTTATGCTAGTTCACACCATCATTATGTTGCCTAAAACCCCATATGCAAGTTTATACATAAATTTGGGTTATGATCATATCTTGTAAATTGTGACATTTAACAAGTTGACACCTTTAGATCCTTAACATGTGTAGTTTATGCAAGTTTCACCCCTATTATGATTAGATTATTTTACTTGTCTATATGTTGTGATAATTTATCTTTGTGCTATGAGTTAGACTATTCGAGTCTAACATATATTCTGCATTGAATAAGCGAACGTATAAACGTGGGGTAGGGGTAATATTAAGGATTTAATATTAAGAAGTTGGGGTGCAATTGATATGATTTTGCATGCCATGAATAGATGGCCATAATTGAGTCAATTATGGACATCATTAAAAGTGGACTTAATTAATAATTTGAATAGGGAATTATTAAAACTGGGGCAAAAGATTATAAGTGATAATCAATGCTTAGGATACGAGGTTGGACTCGTTTGTGACGTAAACCTGCCCGGACCCGCCCGACAAATCCAGTGGTCACAAATGTCAGCCCAATGTGAGAGGTCCTAGGCCTAAACTAAAGCATAACAGTTGTAAAGACACGAGGTTAGACTCTTTTATGGTGTAAGACTGCCCGGACCCGCCCGGCAAATCCAGCTGCCATAAATGCCAGTCTAATGTGAGAGGTCTTTATGAGGTTATGGCCTGAATGAATTAAGAAATACTTAACCAGATAAACATGTAAGGTGGGACATGGGGGTTAAGTAGGTGCCTTGGGTGGCATGAGGAATCTAGTGGGTGCCCTTAGTGGCATGTGAAATACGATTAGTAAGACTTAACCAAACACACATGTAAATGAACATGACTAAGAGGGTTAAGTGGGATGTACTAGTGGACAAGCTTAGGTGGGTAGCTTATGGGGGCCCATTTCAACCAGTATCCCAAACGTATCTTTGTGGGCTCGACCCAAGTCGAGGACGAGACACGCATACTGGGCTTGACTATAAGAGGCCAAAACGGGGTAGCGGTGGCAACACAAGTCCAACGGGTTTCATATGCGTGTGTGGACCCGGGCTAGTAGGTAAGACGTTGTTGTATCGTGTAGATATAAGCCGTGCATTCTTAAGTTGTATCAGGTTGCCACTTTAGGGGAGTGATACACCCCACTGTGGGGCCAGCACAGGTATCTACGAGTAGGGAGCCGATCGAATGTGGGTAGTGGGGTACACCTAGTGGAGATAGGGCCAGACGACACCTATGTAGTCAGCTAGGGGTACGCAAGGCTATTTATATAGTTTCTGTGTGAAGCAAGCAGGATCAACCTTTAGGGTGACTGGTGCGGTGCAGTGTAGTAATGTGCAGTGCAGTGTAGTAATTATTCGTTAATAATTAGGTATGCCTTTAACGTTATCTTCAACGTTATCTTTAACGTTATCTTTATCTGCTCATTCCATATCTAATAGTTCATAGACATTTACTTGTCTTCCAGCTTATGCCTTAGTCTAGTTATTTTGGTAATAGTATTGTTAGAATTATCTTACTCGCCAGACTTTATGTCTGACCCCCTCCATTTCTATCCTTTCCCCCCCTTTAGGTCCTCAGGTTGGGCCCAGCTTTAGTGGAGTTTGATTGGATTGCTTTATCTTGCTTGGAAAGCTTGGACTGTTGAAGTAAAGTCTAGCTTGTTATCTTCTTTAATGGCTATTTGTGTAATGGGATTATGTATTTTGTTTTATGAAGATGGATATTGTACTTGACTCTGATTTATGGTTTTATGATGTAACAAACATGTTTAATTTCCGCTGCAATAAAATGAAGTTTTAGATTTCCAAGTACTACTTATTATCTGTCTTGTTGTAATTTTTATGTTCTATATTCACTTAAAACCTTCATGGAAGTTAATGCATTCCCTTTGTGAGTGACATTAATGGACATGGGGTGTTACATGTGGTATCAGAGCTTAAGGTTACCAGAACAGATAATTTTTTTAGAAAAACTATTTTTCTAAAGTATTTTTGGAAGAGGTGTTTTCAAAAACATGTCTTAAGAGTAATTTAAAGAGGAAAGTTTTTAAGAAAAACATAATCCCCAATAGCCATATCTTTATCCTTCGAATTCTCCATTTTGAATCTTTCCTTTTTTGTTTCAGCATGGCTGAAGATCTTAACCTTCCGGATGGTGTAACAATACCAGGATGGTATAGGAGGTTATTAGATGCTAGGGCCGCTGCAGGTCCAGCCAATGTTCCTCCACCACCAGTTGCACCCGCTCCTCCTCCTCTTCCTCGCGCTGATACTTTTGCAAAGACGTGCAAGGAATTTAAGGCTATGGGTGGAAAACCTTTTCAAGGGTCAGAAACGTTTGTGGAAGCTAGAGATTGGCTTAAGGAGGTGGAAGAATTGCTAGAAATCTTTGAAGTAGAAGAAGGGAGGAAAGTTCATTTAGCAGCTTGGTTAATGAAGGGAGAGGCCTCGTTTTGGTGGGAGGTCACTAATGGGGAGCGTCCTTTTGATTCTTGGGCGGATTTCATACGTAGGTTTGAGGCGAAGTTTCTCTCACGGGCGGAAGAGAATCTATATATGGAAAGGTTCCTGACATTAAAGCAAGGAAGCTCATCAGTGAAAGAATATGTTAACAAATTTAATCAGTTAGCAAGGTTTGGCTTGGACTTAGTGAACACGCCGGAGAAGAAGGCTCTGAGGTTCATTAATGGTTTGAATGAACCGTTGCAAGGGTTGGCTATGACCCACATCCTTATGGGGGCCACCTTTGAGAAGCTAGTAGAAATGGCACTCATGCACAAGGAGAAAAGCGCTAATGCTAATAAGGCACCCGAGAAGAAAGGGGATCAGAAGAAACCACAACAGCAAAACAAGAAGGGTGGTAAAGACAATAATGGCAAGGGAAAGAAGAAATGCTTTAACTGTGGGACACCAGGCCATCTCAGCAAGGATTGCCGAAAGAAAAAGAAGACCGGTTGTTTTCACTGTGGTGATGCGGGACATTTAGTGAAGGACTGCCCAAAGAAGGGGCAGAGGGCAGGGTCTACCTCGGGAGGACAGGTGCAGGCTCTTATGGCGCCAGGGCAGGCAAGGGGACAAGTTCAGGCTCTCGCGGTCCCACCGCTGTAAGAACGAGGTAGAACCATTTCTGTTGAAAGCTTAGTTTTTTTGTTTGATCATCCTCTCCGTACTTTATTCGATTCGGGCGCATCGCATTCGTTTATCTCTACATCATTAGTTGAGTCACTGCACTTAAACACCAGTTTAGTAGATGATCCCTTAGTTGTTTCGAATCCAATTGGGGGCTCAGCTTATTTGTCCATGATGTGTTTGGATTTGAAAATTTCTATACTTAACGTTGAGTTTAGATGTGATGCTTACGTTTTGGGCTCCACGGGCTATGGCCTAATTTTAGGAATGGATTGGTTATCCAGAAATGGGGCCGTTCTTGATTGTGAAAGGAGAGTAGTTAGGCTCGTGGCTCGCCTTGGCAACACTCTCGAAATCTTTTGTAATCCCATAAATTCTGTTATGCTAAGTTATTTAGAATCGCTTGACGCGTATGAGGAAAATCTACAATCTGTTAGAGTGGTCCGAGAATACTCGGATGTGTTTGAGGAGGTGAAGGGCTTGCCTCCGAAGCGGGAGATAGATTTTCGAACATATCTTGTGGATAATGCAAAACCAGTATCTTTGCCAGTACGCCACATGGCTCCTCGTGAAAGGAGGGAACTCGATAAGCAAGGGAAGGAGTTGCTTGAGAAGGGGTTCATAAGACGAAGTATATCGGAGTGGGGTGCTCCAGTAATATTTGCCACGAAGGCGGATGGGTCCCTTAGACTGTGTGTGGACTATAGAGAACTTAATAAACTTACTAAGAAGAACATACACCCACTGCCGAGGATTGACGATCTCTTCGATCAGTTAGTTGGCGCCTCAGTGTTTTCGCAGTTGGACTTAGCCACTGGTTTCCATCACTTGAGAGTGGCTGAGGATAGCATAGACAAGATTGCCTTTAGGACTCCGGACGGTTTCGATGAATGGCTAGTGATGCCCTTCGGTTTGACAAATGCCCCTGCATACTTTGTTGATCTGATGAGTAGGGTGTTTAGGGAGTACCTTAACAAATTTGTGGTAGTCTTTGTAGATGACATCTTGATCTTTTCTAAGGATGAAGAAGAGCATGCCCTACATCTTAGGGAAGTGTTGGAGACCCTACGAGCGCATAGCCTTAAAGCTAAATTTTCTAAGTGTCACTTCTGGAGGAAGGAAGTACGATTCTTGGGGCACATGGTTTCCAAAGAAGGGATAACTTTGGATCCCGCGAAGGTGGTGGCCATCCAAGATTGGGAGGTCCCTAAAAATGGTACCGAAGTAAGAAGTTTCTTGGGGTTGGCTGGCTACTATAGGAAGTTTATCAAAGACTTCGCAAAGATATCAGCTCCATTGACACGCTTGACGAAGAAGAACCTAGTTTTCACATGGGACGTAGATTGTGATGATGCGTTCCAACGTTTGAAGAGAGCTTTGACCTCAGCCCCAGTCTTAGTATTGCCAGACGGGAGTAAGCCGTTTACTGTTTATACCGATGCTTGTGGGACATGACTAGGCGCAGTCTTAATGCAAGAGGTAAGGGTAATAGCCTATGGTGGAAGGCAGTTGAGAGCGCATGAGAAAAATTACCCTACGCACGACCTAGAGTTGGCCACTATTGTTTTCGCGCTTAAGTCTTGGCGTCATTATCTTCTTGGCGATAAATTCGAATTGTTCACTGACCCCAAGTCTTTAAAATACTTATTCTCTCAGAAGGACTTGAACTTAAGGCAACAAAGGTGGATGGAGTTCTTAGCGTCCTACGACTTCGAAATTGCACATACCCCTGGCAAGGGTAACGTAATGGCAAATGCCTTAAGTAGAAAAAGATTATCCTTAAATCCTTTGTTTGTTGAGCAGCGAAGTTTAGAGTTCATCTCTATGTTTGATTTTAGACCTTCCGTTGACTTTGTACCCGGTTTGCTAGCATCCTTAGAGGTCAGACCTACGCTTTTGGGATGGGTTGGCGAGGCACAGCAAGACGACCCACAATTGGTTGAGTTATTAGAAAAGCTCAAAAGAGGGGAGTCATCAAGCCATCTCCTTAGGTATACCCTAGATGATAAGGGTTGGTTACGTAGGGATAGTAGACTTTGTGTACTACGAGACGAAGGGTTGAGGAAGGCTATTCTTGACGAAGCACATCATTCGAAGATGACCATTCATCCCGGCGGGGACAAGATGTACAAAGACATGAAGCGAGTTTTCTTTTGGGCCGGTATGAAGAGGGACGTGGCCGAGTATGTCGCTAGATGCTTAGTGTGCCAACAAGTAAAAGCAGAGCAAAGGAAACTCGGTGGGTTGCTTCACCCATTGGAGGTTCCACTATGGAAATGGGAAAGTGTCTCAATGGATTTTGTGGATGGATTACCAAGATCAAGGAAGGGTAATACGAGGATTTGGGTTATAGTAGATAGACTTACTAAGAGCGCCCATTTCATTCCCGTGAAGAGTAAGAGGACTGCTCCATGGTTTGCTTCTGTATACGTCCGAGAAATAGTTCGTTTGCACGGTGTTCCTTCTAGCATAGTGAGCGACCGCGATCCTATTTTCACTAGCGAATTTTGGAGGAGCTTGCAAGAGGCGGTAGGGACTCAGTCATGTTTGAGCACCGCATATCATCCTCAGACGGACGGCCAGACCGAGAGGGTGAATCGCATTCTGGAGGATCTTTCGAGGCTATGTATCCTAGACTTTGGGGGCACGTGGGAAGAGCATCTTCCATTAGTGGAGTTCGCATATAATAACAGCTTTCAGTCTAGCATTGGCATGGCACCTTTCGAAGCTCTTTATGGACGACCTTGTCGTTCACCTACATGTTGGTGGGAATCTACGGATAAGATCTTACTTGGGCCCGATATGATTAGAGAGACTTCGGAGAAGATCGACTTGATTCAAAGGAGGATGAAAGCAGCGCAAGATAGGAAGAAATCTTATGCGGATAAGAGGAGGACAGATCTTGAGTTTGAGGTTGGGGACATGGTCTTTGTCAAAGTGTCTCCATTACGAAACGTCGTTCGCTTTGGGTCCGTTGGGAAGTTAGCACCAAGGTTTGTAGGGCCGTTTCCAATTAAGGAAAGGATTGGACAGATGGCGTATAGAGTGGAGTTGCCTGAGAGACTTAGTGGTGTACACGATGTATTCCATGTGTCACATTTGAGGCAGTGATTGCACGAGACCGCGGAGGTGGTAGAGCCGAACTTGCTTAGAGAGGTGGAGATAGAGCGTGATGCGACGATTCGACGAGCTCCTACGCGCATTCTTGGGTCGGAGATCAAGAAATTGAGGAATCGAGAGGTCAGACCAGTCAAAGTACAATGGGGAGATGATGAGAGCAATGCTACTTGGGAGACAGAAGAGAAGATGCGTTCGTTGTACCCTTTCCTTTTAGAGGGTATGTCCTTTAATTTCTCCTTTATCGCTTATCTTGCACTTATCTTACCTTTAGAGTATCCTCTCACTAGTATCTTTGACGTTTAGTTAGGATAATCCTATGGTTGAAACATGTGTTTGAGACATGTTATGTACGATGGATGAAAAGTGGATGCAAATGTTTGCTAGTGGTTGCTCGTGGACGCATATACACACACTATTAGGCACTAGATCAGCTCAGTCACTTCATATTGCATATTGCATATTGCATATTGCATATTGCATATAAATGGATGTATTTAGTAAAATGGATGTATGATGATTGTATTATCATATAGATGTTGCATTCAGATGATGATTGTGCACGCATATAGATATAATATGTAGCATTAGGGAACTTTTGCATACATAACGGACGCATGGCACTATCAAGATTTGCATTAAGGAGGTCAACTGAATCAGTGGACCGCCTGATTTTGCATTAGATATGGACATATACACACACTGTGCATTTAAACATGAAAGCATTAGAAGCCTATAAGGACAATGGATGCCTGTGTTTGATGGTTGAGTAGATGGACGATTGGATGTTAGGATATACATTCTTCTTAACTTGAAGATTTCGAGGTCGAAATCCTTTAAGGAGGGGAGAATGTAACACCCCGTAATTCTGTTAATATTAATATTGACAAATTAAAGAATAACTAATCTCAGACGTGAGAATTGTGGGAAACGGGATGTGCCATTGTGTTCGTCTCGGAATTCTGGTTGAAATAGAGTCCGAGTTTGCGTGATTTGGACTTCGTATGAAGAAGTTATGGCCATCGGAAGTTTCAGAAAATTCAAAACAGATTTCAGAAAAATTTAAAATTCAAATTCGGAGTCAAAACAAGGCTAGGCGGGAAAATTTCCGCCATGCCCAGGTCGACCCTAGGGTCGACTGGGCAGTCGACCTGCCTACCAGGTCGACTATAGAGTCGACCTGGGGGTCGACCTGGCAGTCGACCTGCCCCCCGAGCAGTTTTTGTTCTGAGCCTGTTTTTGACTGAGTGATGACCCATTAGGGTTTTGACCTAATCTGGTTGGATGAGATTAGTCCTGAGTTGATCTGACGGTCTAAATAAATCCCAAACTCTATAAATATCTAGGTAATCTCTCACTCTAATTCACATGAAAAATAGAATAGCTACCGTCACACTGCCGCCAACTAAGAAGGAAGAAAAGCTAATCAAATTCTAATTCTACTCAACTCTAAAGCAAATAAAGACTCTCTTTCTCTTCTAATTTGTGAGTATGATGATCTTAACAAGATTATTATTATTTCAATTAGATTAAGTTATGAATGGACTATGAGTAGATGATGTGAATTGTCATATATGTTGTTGTAAACCTTATACTATCATGTATGTTATAAATCCTATGCTATGTGGTGATGATATCCTATATGTTGTAAATCATGCTATGATGATGTTATGTATGTTGAGAGTTTCTATGCTAAATTGTGATAAATCATACATGCTTTAAAGTCATGATGTTATTGTCTATGCTAATTAGTTCATGTTAATCAAATCATAATATTGATACTATTTGGCCTATGTTGATCTATATGACAAGTCACATATGCAGTTTAGGTTGATTAGTAAAAGTTATGAACATATGCCATGACATCTATTATGACATCTAGAATTATGCTATGACATATGTGAAATTCTATGCTAGTTCACACCATCATTATGTTGCCTAAAACCCCATATGCAAGTTTATACATAAATTTGGGTTATGATCATATCATGTAAATTGTGACATTTAACAAGTTGACACCTTTAGATCCTTAACATGTGTAGTTTATGCAAGTTTCACCCCTATTATGATTAGATTATTTTACTTGTCTATATGTTGTGATAATTTATCTTTGTGCTATGAGTTAGACTATTCGAGTCTAACGTATATTCTGCGTTGAATAAGCGAACGTATAAACGTAGGGGTAATATTAAGGATTTAATATTAAGAAGTTGGGGTGCAATTGA
Source organism: Allium sativum (assembly GCA_030737875.1). Taxonomy (NCBI): domain Eukaryota; kingdom Viridiplantae; phylum Streptophyta; class Magnoliopsida; order Asparagales; family Amaryllidaceae; genus Allium; species Allium sativum. The sequence goes on from CM060909.1 coordinate 81,220,109, forward strand.
TATGATTTTGCATGCCATGAATAGATGGCCATAATTGAGTCAATTATGGACATCATTAAAAGTGGACTTAATTAATAATTTGAATAGGGAATTATTAAAACTGGGGTAAAAGATTATAAGTGTTAATCAATGCTTAGGACACGAGGTTGGACTCGTTTGTGACGTAAACCTACCCGGACCCGCTCGGCAAATCCAGTGGTCACAAATGTCAGCCCAATGTGAGAGGTTCTAGGCCTAAACTAAAGCATAACAGTTGTAAAGACACGAGGTTAGACTCTTTTATGGTGTAAGACTGCCCGGACCCGCCCAGCAAATCCAGCTGCCATAAATGCCAGTCTAATGTGAGAGGTCTTTATGAGGTTATGGCCTGAATGAATTAAGAAATACTTAACCAGATAAACATGTAAGGTGGGACATAGGGGTTAAGTAGGTGCCTTGGGTGGCATGAGGAATCTAGTGGGTGCCCTTAGTGGCATGTGAAATACGATTAGTAAGACTTAACCAAACACACATGTAAATGAACATGACTAAGAGGGTTAAGTGGGATGTACTAGTGGACAAGCTTAGGTGGGTAGCTTGTGGGGGCCCATTTCAACCAGTATCCCAAACGTATCTTTGTGGGCTCGACCCAAGTCGAGGACGGGACACGCATACTGGGCTTGACTATAAGAGGTCAAAACGGGGTAGCGGTGGCAACGCAAGTCCAATGGGTTTCATATGCATGTGTGGACCCGGGCTGGTAGGTAAGACATTGTTGCATCGTGTAGATATAAGCCGTGCATTCTCAAGTTGTATCGGGTTGCCACTTTAGGGGAGTGATACACCCCACTGTGGGGCCAGCACGGGTATCTACAAGTAGGGAGCCGATCGAATGTGGGTAGTGGGGTACACCTAGTGGAGATAGGGGCAGACGGCACCTATGTAGTCAGCTAGGGGTACGCAAGGCTATTTATATAGTTTCTGTGTGAAGCAAAAGGGATCAACCTTTAGGGTGACTGGTGCGGTGTAGTGTAGTAATGTGCGGTGCAGTGTAGTAATTATTCGTTAGTAATTAGGTATGCCTTTAACGTTATCTTCAACGTTATCTTTAACGTTATCTTTATCTGCTCATTCCATATCTAATAGTTCATAGACATTTACTTGTCTTCTAGCTTATGCCTTAGTCTAGTTATTTTGGTAATAGCATTGTTAGAATTATCATACTCGCCAGACTTTATGTCTGACCCCCTCCATTTCTATCCTTTTCCCCCTCTAGGTCCTCAGGTTGGGCCCAGATCTAGTGGAGTTTGACTGGATTGCTTTATCTCGCTTGGAAAGCTTGGACCGTTGAAGTAAAGTCCAGCTTGTTATCTTCTTTAATGGCTATTTGTGTAATGGGATTATGTATTTTGTTTTATGAAGACGGATATTGTACTTGACTCTGATTTATGGTTTTATGATGTAACAAACATGTTTAATTTCCGCTGCAATAAAATGAAGTTTTAGATTTCCAAGTACTACTTAGTATCTGTCTTGTTGTAATTTTTTCTGTTCTATATTCACTTAAAACCTCCATGGAAGTTAATGCATTCCCTTTGTGAGTGACATTAATGGACGTGGAGTGTTACAGTTGGACCGCTGGCCCGGTCCGGTCCTGATAACACTGGTTTTATCTAAGAAAAATAGAATGAGAGGGAGGAAAAGGAAGTCACGTATTTTCTCCGAGAGATGACACTACGTGAGAAGCCCAGAAGTTGATGTGTCATTTCAATTCAAAGGGTGCTAATTCTAGGGTTGTCAATGGATATCCGAAATCCGTTCGTATCCACATCCGAAAATGCGAAAAATATCCGATATTCGAAAAGCGGATACGGATATCTGATATCTGAAATGCATAGCGTATACGGATGTGGTAATATCCGTATCCGATAAATATCCGTCCGCTATGAAAATATATAGTTTTGTATTTTTATATTAAGGTTATAGTAACTAATTATTTTATAAATAGATGGATATAAAGTAAGTAACAAAACACATTTAAATTAGTGATATTCTCCTAGCGTTTATAACCTTAACCTACACTAACCGTTGTATGAAAGCCAACGCTAATCTCCTAGAGTTTATAAACACATCTGAAGAGAACCAGAAACCCTAATCTCATTTTCTAGCAAAAAAAAAGCGCCGCATCGCATTTCACTCTCCGAGAGTTCGAGTCCATTGCGAGGTATCCAGCCTCCAGGCTTCGAGCTCATCCAGTCGTCCGTGCCAGTCTTGCCGCAACTCGCAAGCAACCGCAAGGCGCAAGCAGACGCCAGTCCACTTCTTGCAACCGCCAGTCCACTGAAATTCTAGATTTTGGTCCTTCGGCTTCAGGTGGCAACTCTGTTATAGCGCTTGGAGAGTTGAAGTAAAGAGAAAGAGATCTTGTTACATACATGTTTTTTTAGGTAGAAATTAATTTATGCTTCCGTTACAATAGTAGTTTTGATGCAAATATATATAGACTGAGTGTTCACATAATGTTATTCATAGAGGTCGGTCAGCGCAAGTTATGTTAAGGAAGATTTCTAGAGTCTTCTTGAGTTCTATATTTAGAATTTTGAATTAGTGAATGTGTTATGACTTTGTAGAGTTTTGAATTAGTGCATGCTAATTATATTGATTTTTTTTCCAGCAAATGTCTTGTAGCCTTTTGAATTAGTGCATGCTAATATTGATTTTATTTAACATTGTAGAGTTTTGACAATGGCGAACACCTCATCAAGCTGTAGTAATAAGGATATTTGTGGTAATGACATAGTCGTGGAAGAGAATCGAAACACTTCAAACATAGTTGCAGATTCTAGTTTGCCAATCACACAAGTATCTGAAAATCAGTCTATCGATCTAGACAAATCCGCACCCTCTAATACAAGAATTTTGAAATCGGATGTATGGAAAGATTTTATTAGGGAAGTAGTGGATGGTGCTATTAAAGCCACTTGTAAACATTGTTCTACATTATTCAATGTAGCAACTGCAATGGGGACAACCCACTTGAAAAATCATCTAAAAACATGTCCAAAAAATCCCAATCGTCTCAGAATATCCGGACAAAAAATGTTGACTACCAAAATTTCTCCCAACAAACCAATTAAATTAAAGAATTGGAAGTTTGATCAACATAAAAGCCGAATGTGTTTTGCACGTATGGTTGCTAAGCATGATTATCCATTTAACATGACTAAACATGCATATTTTCAAGAGTATATTAGAAGTATTAATCCTTCCATTAAGTTCTTTTCTAGAAATACAGTCCGATCTAATGTTTTAAAACTCTTTTATGAGATGAGAGGTAAACTACAAGAGATGTTTGATTGTTTGTCATCCTGTGTTAGCCTCACTACAGATTTGTGGACCTCCGAACACCAAAACACAGGTTATTGTTGCATAACTTGTCATTTTATCGATGATGATTGGAAGTTGCAAAAAAAATCATTGCTTATTATAATTTTCCCCCTCCTCACACCGGGTCCGCACTTAGCGCTTCTCTTAAATCAAAAGTATTGCAATGGAATATCGGTAAGAAGTTTTTTGCACTTACGGTTGATAATGCATCAAATAATGATGTAATGATAAGAGATTTAAAAGAATAGTTGGTTAGTAAAAATGTTTTGCCTCTTAGTGGTGAGTTATTTCATATGCGTTGTTGCACGCACATACTAAATTTGATTGTTCAAGATGGACTAAAAATGGTGCAATGTCTTATTGAAAAAATTAGAGAAAGCGTGAATTATACAAAATTGTCACAATTAGAAAGCAAAGTTGGGAAAATGCGTTGGCTCAAACTCGATTGGTTAGGAAATGAGTGTCTTATGATGTTCCAACACATTGGAATTCAACATATTTAATGCTTGAAAGTGCTCTTGAAGTGCGTCCGGCATTTGAGTAATTGGTTGATTTAACCCACGATTACAAATAGTTGCCATTAAACGAAGAATGAGCAATAGGAAAAGAAATATGTGAATGTTTGAAATTATTTTATAAGGTTACACTTAAATTTTTGGGGTTAAATATCCTACGGCTAATTTATATGTTAAAAGCATTTGTGATGTTTATGAAAGCATTTTAAGTTGGAAGCTAAATGAGCATGAGTATATTCAATCTATGGCCCAAAAGGTGAGAATCAAGTTTGACACGTATTGGAGCACTTGCAATCTAATGATGAGTATCGGTATAGTTTTAGATCCCCATTATATAATGACTTTTATTGAATTTTTCTTCGATATGGTTTATAGGGAACATGCAAAAGTTTATGTTGCAAAAATTCATAAAGCTTTGATATCTTTATTTTCTTTATATGAAATGGAATGTGCATCCTCTAAGGGGCAATCTACCAATTCTTCATGTGATATGTTTGATTCTAATCCTTCTTCTAAGAAGAAATCAAGAATGGATTTAGAATATAGGAACTATCGTGACAAAAAAATTGGTAGCTCACAAGCTTTAAAAACGGAAATAGATAATTATTTAGAAGATGAATTGTTACCAATGGGTGAAGATGAGGACAATTTTGATATTTTGATATGGTGGAAAACCAATGGTCCAACTTCTCCAATTCTTGCAAGGATGGCTCGTGATATCTTAGCCATTCCAATGTCAACCATAGCGTCCGAATCATCATTTAGTAGTGGAGATAGATTGACTTCCGAAAGTAGATCTTCTTTATCTTCGGATATTGTTGAAGCTTTGAGTTGTGTAAAGGATTGGTTGCCATCCGATATTGGTAAAACTATTATATTTGTCTACAAGTTTTCAATACAATAATCATCCCATATATTATATAATTGTTTTGTATTCCTTTAAGTAGGTCACAATGTTGAGTTTGTTGATGATGCTATGGTTACGCTATAGACATGCTTCGCACTAGAGGGTACGGTAAGTCATGCTTATAGTTCTTTTGTTTTTCTTCGATAGTAATTTACTTAGTATTGCTACCTTTAAATAAATTGAACTTTTTTGGGATAAATTAATTACTTGATAAATTGAAGTTGTTTTCCTTTATGGCCGATTACGACAAATTGAAGTTGCGCTAACTTGAAGTTGCTCGTGTATAGCAACTACAAGTTGCTGTGCTAACTTGAAGTTGTTGTGCTACTTAGCGCAAGAACTTGAAGTTGTTGTGCTAGTGCACAGCAGCTTGAAGTTGCTGTGCTAGTGCACAGCAGCTTCAAGTTGCTGTTGCACAGCAGCTTGAGGCTGCTAGCTGTGCAAGCAGCTTGAAGCTGCTGTGGCACAACAGCTTCAAGCTGCTGTGGCACAACAGCCTCAAGCTTGTTGCGCAACAGTTTGTTGCACAACAACTTAGCTGTGCAGCTGTTGTGGCACATCAGCTTCAAGCTGTTGTTGCACAGTAGCTTCAAGCTGTTGTTGTTTGTTGCATAGAAACTTAGCTGTGCAACAAACAACAACTTCAAGTTGCTAGCACAACAACTTGAAGTTGTTGTTTATTGCACAGCAACTTGAAGTTGCACATCAAATTCATGTTGTATAAACTTAAATGATTGGTCTTATTTAACTTAAAGTTGTATTAACTTGGAGGTGCAGGGTCATATTTAATTTATAATTACATGATTGATTTTGTGCCTCTTGTGCAGGGTCATGTATTGGAAGCTTCAACCATTTCATAAAGAAAGAATGTCATGCTTTAATTTGTTTACGTGCTAATATTATTAAGATTGGTATTTGTTTTAATTTGTATTGTATGTACTTTAATTTGTATTGTATGGACAGTAATTTGTATGTGTGTTTGAATCAGCGTATGAATTATATGGTACTGTTTTATATGCATTTGCTTTAATTTATATGTGTGTCTAGGTCATCGTATGGATTATATGATGAAATATTATTGATTGAATTTTATGTGATTGAATGAGCTATTGTTAAGTCGTAATGTTTGTCATTTATGTATTATACCAAAATTTTCAGCTATTGTTTAGTACCAAATGAAATATGCATCGTATTTTAATTTATATGTTTTTAAGTTCGAATTCGGATATTTTCGGATATCTGGAAATATCCGTATTTGCTAAGTCGGATACGGATATTTTTGGATATCCGAAAATATTTGCGGATACGGATATTATTTAGTAGGTATCCGATGGATACAGATTTTTATTTTCGGATACAGAAACGGATACAACACTATCCGCATCCGTTTACAGGCCTAGCAATATAGTTCCAACCAATACCACACTAATGGTGCTGTTTTGACAAATGGTAACAGGATATTTGAGCATCACACGTTAGTTAACATGAAATGTGTTTTTTGCTGCGAATGGAGTTTTTAAACATGATATTTATTTGTTAATTTATTTATTTTGAATTAATCTATTAGTTTAATTTTAATTCATTTTTGTTATGTGAATAACAACATTTTGGAAAGACTGTAATATTAGTCTCACATTGCCAAAATATTATAAGTTTCTTGCTATATATACGAGTATACAAAATATAGCATAAATTGAAATAAAACTAAACGAGTTTGAATAATCATGAAGGCTTGATACTTATGCACATATGTTAAGTGTCCAAGATGGGCATTTGAGCACTTAGGTAACGAGGGCGCAGGTGTTCGCGCGTGCGTGCGAACAATGGTTTAGTTACAGCAGCGAGCGTTAATTATACATTTTTAAAGTTGGCGTCCGATGCATCAGGATGCGAACAGTTCGTTTTCCAGTGATCAAGCAAACTTTCTTGAACGGGCTTTGCGTGCGTGCGAACAACGTTTTAATTAAAGGAGCGAGCGTTAATTTTCCATTTTTTAACGTTGGCGTCTGACACGTCCGGATGCGAACTATTCATTTTCCTGCGATCGAGCAAACATTATTGAATGCGCTTTGCGTGGGTACTAACAACGGTTTAATTACGGAAGCAAGCGTTAATTTTTACATTTTTTAACATTGGCGAACGGTTCTTTTGCCAACAGTTCAGCAAACATTCTTGAACGAGCTTTAACCACATTAGGGCGTCAGACGCGAACCGAACGGTAACGTGCCATAAAATCACTGCGAACGACACCTAAAAGCAATATACTAATACATTTTATGTAGGTATAAATACGAGTATAAATACCAAAATTGATACGGATGAGATGCAGTAGAAACACACACACAAACGTAGTCCGCATTTTGCACAATAAATCATGATTTTTAGCAAGCGAAATTAGATTTTGATGAAACAAAAATTGGAAACCATTATAGAATATTGGGTAGAAAAAAAATTAAATCTTTAAATTTTCAACATGAATTCAAATTTTGATCAAGTTTGATCAAAAATCAAATTTTGAAGAATAATCTTATTTCTATAGTTTTGGTCAAATACGATATTCAACATCCTAAATTTATCATTTTCAATTAAATTTTCAAGTTTATCCTAAATTTAAATAATCATACTGGTATTACCGTTCAACGGTGGGAAAACCGACCGTAAAAGTTTCAATATGAAATACAAAATTATTTATTAAAACATATTTCAAGTTGGATTTTATTTAAAAAATTACATGGTATGTACTTTAAGAGAAAAAGGAAGTAATCTATCTATTATATTATATGAAAGCACAATCTTTCCTCGAAGACCTTTCAAATCCAAATGCTTCCAAAAATCCATAGATTGACACGTGTACGGTTTTTCAATCCTCACCATCAGTGCAATAACCAACCTTATCTATTCCGTGACCGCTTACCTTTCAATTGAATTCTCCCATACCTGCTTCCAAAATACCATTCGCCGCCCTAGCTCTACTTTCTTCCACTTAGATCTGGCACCTGTCCACATTCAAAATCGAATGGCTTCGGCCTCCCCATGCCTTCCTTTTTCTTATATCCTCTTTCCGCTACTGCATAAGACCAATCCCCTGCCCTTCCCATCCATCCATAACAAAAAAAACCGACCTCAAAGTCGTCCTCTAACTCAGCAAACTACACCGCCGTGGTTCATTCGTCGGCATGTTCCCAGTCTTCCGTTGTCGCTTTATTCTGGCTACTACCGTGCTCTGACCTGTCTGACTCCTTCTGCCCAGGCTGCACCGTCGACTATATGCCTCTTTCCCTTTGGCGATCTACTTCTCTGCTCTGTTAGAGGTAAAAGTTCTTCTTCCTTTTCAGTTTACACAATCTTATATATGTTGGATGCCGAGCTCTATGTTTGCTAGATTTCTATATAGGTTTCGTTTTTACATAGTTGTTCATCCATGCCCGTTCTGCAGTCAGGCTCATTTTCACCTAAGGGTGTATGACCGTGCTTTGGAATAGATAACAAAACTTTTACTGCTACAAATTCTATCTTAAGCGTGTTCAAATGCTTGACATTTTCAATCGTAATTCTGTCGTAGGTATATGTATGGATCACTCGAACCGAACCAAATAATAAAGATGGTAGCCCTTACTCTTATCTGCGCATGGGATCCCTATGTTTGGCGTAATAGCATGTTCGTACCGACAAAACCAATATAGAAAACCAGAAATATTGAATCCCAGATAAGTATACTGGATAAGCTGTATGTTTATAACCACACATTGTATGACTCGTCCAATATAAATAAGTATAACAATTTGAAATTTTGCTTCCAAAGTCTAAGGAATTATATCTAATAAAGTAGTTTCGAACAGTTGTTCTAATTATTCCTCAGTCTAAGTATAATAATTTGTAAACACTATTGCTAATCTAATGCAAGTATACTTTCTTTGAAATTGTTGCTTTAGCAGAACGAAAGTCAGGTGCAGATTGTTACCGTATGCAAAGACACATTAGTTTGTATAACTATAATGATATAACATCAAAGTTTATATTACGTTGAATTCATATTTACAAGTCCTTTTACTTGCTTTATGGTTAACTACAAGTGGATCATCGTAATTTTTTAACCTCGCCCTACGATAATTGTAATCTATCTTGGATGAGTGATGCACTGTGCGCTTACAAACGTACTGTTGAACCATTTCATTTTTTGGGAATTAGGTTTACTGGTTTTTGATGCTCGATTTTTTCTGTGTCTTTCTTATGTTAATTAAATACTGTTGAAATATTTTTTTTACTTTATCTGCTTTTATTCCACGCCTAAACGGCTTCTCCATCATTTTTTAAAATTTGAAATTCCACTGTGTCGAATATATTAATTTGACTCTACTATGCATCACTTCACCTTTTGCTATTGTATTTTTTTGGTCCATATTTTGGGATTTCACAATAGAGATGGTTATTTTCATTACATAATTTTTTGACCAACTTTTTTTTTGGGTCTAATTTTTGCATAGACTAAACGTTGCGCTTAGGTTTTAGGTATATATGTTTTCTTTGTCCTACTTTGTTTTGTTGGTTGAATATGTTAACTTTTTTTGGTCGGATAGCACAACTTATTTTCTATCCATATTTTTTAACTATGGTGGTCTCTATTATATTGATTTTGTGACTTTGTAGTTCCAGCTTTGGAATATAACTTTGTATGCATACAATAATAACTCTATTCAATAAGGTTTAGGCATTTTATTTTTTGGCGACACTTACTTTTTTACCAATTTCCTCCTACTTATTTATCAACTGTTACATAAAAGATCCCGTGTGATAATATTTGTGTTCTTTTCCCAGTATAATTTACCATTAGCCCTAACGTAATTCCAGTTTCTAGCATTCCAATCAAACATTAATTTCAGTTTCGTGCTTTTATTAGTTATTGCTTCCATTAATCACACTTCATATGCATTTAAAATAAAGTTACAGGGTTTTTGTAACCTAAACTCCAATGAGTTCGCAAAAAAATCCATAACAAGTGTTTTCATAATTGTTCCAATTATATACTCATCTTTGGTTTATTTCATTCTAACAGCGTTTTCTTTAAATTCTTACTCCTACTGATAGGAGGGTAAGGCATATTTTGTATATTTAGGTTCATTAGTATGTAAGTTTTAAAGTTTAATTTCGATTAATACTCTTTACATAAATAATGATGGCAAAAAAATCTCTTATGTTTCTATCACAACATGGATAGCTGAATAGTTACCAATACTCAAATTTTTATTCAATAAGGATTAGAGAAAGCCACATTAATATAGATTCATTTCTCAACCTAACTTTTCACCAGAAATATCTTTTTGTGTATGTATGTGTTTTTTTAACATTACAGGTATAAACTAATACAACTCTTTGATAGTTAATACTACGCTAAATAATGAAACAGGAACATTGGTTGAATATCTTATTACTACAGTGTTACTTTTCAATCTTATTTCTAATTTAACATGCAATTTTACGATTATAATTAATGTTTTTTGACACAAAGAAGTCACAGAGTGACTCTTGAGGTTTGTTGCCGTCTAATTCACATTTAAAATCCTCTTTTTTTTTGTAATAAAGATGAGTAGCTAAGGCCATCACTTTATTTTCAATTTTTAAATGACAATAATAATAAGTATCAAAATAATGTTGCAAAAATACTACATTGAGCATTTTTACCACCTAATTGGGATTTGTGGTGATTACATTGTCCACAATTGAGATGAGTTGCTAAGAGAATCACCATATTTTGTACTTCTATGATAGTTGTAATAAATTGAATGGTGAAAATGCACTTTTAGGATATTATGCTATTAGAAAAAACTAATTATAAATAACTTTACATGAAGATTTTTGATGTAATAGCAAATGAAATTGGAAATTTTCCTCATAGGATTTCTTCTTTCACTATATATTTACCTACTTAAGTACCTTCAATATCCACAAATCTAAAGATTACTGCAGTTGTGATTAATGGCCAAATGTTGTTCGAATTTTTTTCCAATTGATCATTGTGCTGGGTTTAAAAGGCTTACAGCTTAATATGCACTGTTATGGCAATATTTTTGGAGATGCCTTTACCATCTTTAATTGGAACAAACAGAAGCATATCATGCTTTGCTCATAGAATAGCTGCATGTATTATTGACTCTTTACTAATGTAAACACTTCCTACAAATCGATCTACACATAATTTTTTCTGAAGAGTTTCATCAAGCTGTTACATGGACTGATTTTACACCGACATATTTGCATATGGTCCATTCCCATGAATCGGGATCCCGCGGGCCACGTATAACGTTTATTGATGTTATCTATCTAATTTCATAACATATGTGCGGTTGTAGCTTCCGGTTGATGTTTTCTGTCTAATAGTCATTTTATAAGTTGACTTTTATGCTTTGTATAGCTTCTAATATTTAACTTCTGAGTGTAAACTCTGCAGCCAATTGGTAACCTTTTAAAAGAATTAAATGAAATTTATTCATTACCAACTGCTGCATTAATAACAATGTGCATCTTGCTCTGAGTTTTTTCATGCTGTTCGAGTTTAACTACGTGATTCCTTTTTTTTTACTTATAAATCTTATATTTTTTCATCCTGTCAACAACGGATAGGACGGGACATGTTCAAGTGGATCAGTTTTTAATTTTGTGGATAAAAAACCATTTGAAAATGAATCAAAAAGTGGTGTAGGGGTAGACAACAACATTGTTTGAATTGTAAATTTCTTGTAGGTGGCACGCTGGCATCACCAGTATTACAAAGTTTTTTAACTTGTAAACCAACTTTATACATTGTAGAATATGGGAGAAAGTATTCACCTATATATTGTTAACATTGCATGATTTGTAAGCTAATATACATTCTACCAGTAATATATTCTGTCAGCAATATCTGTCAGCGAAAATGAAAATGTTGTCATCTTGACTTATGTAAACATTTAATTTTCACCTGTATGGTTTATAAATTAACGTTTGTGTCTGCCTATTTAGCTTTATTGTTCAAATTAATAAATATTTGAATTTATACACTTTCACAATTTTCTTAAATATGCTTTGGTAATAGAATAATTTTTATTGGACAACAAAGCAAGTATGATGATTTAAATAGTGTAACTATTTTATTAGGAAAAAGAGACATCAAAGTCAGCGGACTAGAAGCTGCTGAAGAAGCAAAACATTCTCAAGAGAAAAAACAAGAGAGGGAGATAAAGACAAATACAGGCAAACTGGAAACGTAAGACCCAAACAGGAAAATTATTAGACAGTTTGAGGTAAAGCAAAAGGAAAGAATTAAGGAAGAAAGAGGAAGTAGATACCGAAGCAAAGAAGTGGTTAACTTTAGCTGAAAAAGCTAGACAAGAAAGAAAACGACGACGAACTGAAGAAACACAAGACGTCAAAGAGCTAATGAAAAAAATATGAGATAAAAATGAGGTATAATTTATTTTGATATTTGATCTTCTACTCAGTTTTTTTAATTACTGAATTTTGAGTGTTAAACATAATAAAACCTTACGATGTTAAGAAAAGAAAGAGATATAAGATCTTAGCGAAAGTTAAGAAACTAACAAAATTTGAGAATGGGAATACAACAACATGCATGTTATCTAGAGACATTGCATTAATCTGACAAAATTGACTATGACCGATTTAGCGGTTTCCAGGTAGTGCTGTCTCAAGATGATCACTTGCTCCTTTTTGTTGCATGTTTTCTCGGATGTTTTCCACTGATTGATGCATCAACTTATTACTGCACCAAGGAACCTTTGAGCAAAAACCATCCAAAATTACATTACCAATCATGGTATTAAATAAGCTGCACATTCGAATTGGCAATATATTAATGAGCCCAGTGTTGTATTTTAAGTCTATAACTTTTTACTGAACTTCGATTTATATGGAGGCTTTGTTACGATGTTATTTGATGCATTTAAAATTGACTGCAAATTCTGTACCAATTTAGCAAATATGCATATGGAATGCATTTTGTACTGAGGCGGTATTTTAATGAGCCCTATGTTGATATGCATGTTTTGATAGGATGGTTTGCAAAAAAAAAAAAAAACTTATAATTTTGTTTCTCAAGTTGTTATATCTACCTAATAATAGATATCTTATATGCTAATACTTATTGAGTTTTCTAGTTGGCCACAAGGTTAACCATAACTTCGCTTTGGTTTTGATTTTTCGGAGCCTTATGCATTAAAGGTTGACAAAGGTTTTCCATTGTTTCGGTATAGTGTCTAACATGAATCTTCTACATGCTTTCTTTAGTTAGCAATTTCTTTTTATGCACATGGGTACCTAACTGTAATGCTACTATCTGTTGGTATATATGTGAACTTTTTCCTTTGTCTCCATATGCATATTTTTCTTTTCTTTCAGCACCTTACATGTTGACACACATTTGCTGAATATATACACATGCCATTACCATCAAAACCTCTTTTTTGATGTGTTCGAATTTAATATTTTTCTATGCTACTTTATTATACCAGGGGTATATTGGAGGCTTCTTATGTATATGTTAGTTTGCATGATTTATATATGTGAACTTAATTTTTATTTTTGTAATCTCTGGATTCTTCTTTAGCCTTGGTATTTATTAGCTTCTTATTTTCTACTGTGACTTTTTTTTCTGCTTACTTTAAAAGTAGTTGATTTCTACATAATTAATTGTTCCACCTAAAACCTCAGAAGCATGATTTTCTTATTAGGAAATGTTCTGAATTTAAAGTTCATTACTTCATATCTTATTCTCCAAATAAAATTATAGAGCATAACTTTAATATTATATCAATATTATACTTGAGTCTGTTACATCTAACATTGATATGCGTATGTATGATTACATATTGTTGCCCGTATATCTAATACCAGTGAACATGGAGTCCAAGTAAATGATGCTTGCTTGAGTGGCGACCTAAATTCCAATATTTAACAACTTTTTTCTTAAATTATGGATTGTAATATACAATCATTACATACTACTTAGTTTTGGAACTACATATGTAATGATGTTCATGAGTCATATCGGCAAGAAAATGTCAATTTCATATTAAAACCATGACTATATAATTTATACCCTCCTGATTCAAAAATGTAAATTGTAGGTCCCCATTTATTTATTTGTAGTAAATTCTTACATACCAAAGTGTGTATTATAATAATGAACTATTGTTATGTTGTTTTAGCTTATGAAAACCATACCTTGGTTCAAAAATTATCAATTATGTTAAAGAACATGTACCAGCTGTGTTAATAACAATGAACTGAAAACGGTGTTACAATCTGATTGACATAGAAATGTGTTTATTTTATGCTCTTATATCTTATCTTTTGTATATAAATAAATATTACTTGGGTATTGTTTTGTTACTTTTACAGATATTCCAACCCAGCCCGCATGCAACCAGAAATGTAGAAAAATAGAGTTCAATTTGCTGTGTATTTGCATTTTGAAGAATTGTAGATGAAGATATCACATCTAGTTGCTGTTGGACAAGAAAAGGATTGATAACAAGGCTTTGCACATCACAAATCAATGAAGAAGTGTCAAGGAAACAAGAGGAAAAGAGAAAAGGCCCAAATTTGCTTTAATTATCAAAGGCCCATTTATGTTTCTCATTGTGAACTAATTAGTGATGTAATGACCAGGCCCAATTATCATTAGGGTTAGGGTTTGGCTATCTACCCTATATGTACCCTTGTAATGGCATTGTAGCCACCATCCTATCATACATCTCATTCTATTCTCTTCTTCATTAATAAAACTTATTTTCTTTTTTATTTTATGCAATTTTCTATTTCTTAGCAATTAGTGTTGTCTACACGATTAGATTTGGTAGAACACTATTTGTATTTTGCATTTCTTTACATTAGTGATTGACCGTCTGATTAGATTCAGCGGTAATCCTAATTGTTATTTTCTGTTCGTTTAATTCTGTTCTGCAATTTTATTTCCATTGTTCTATTTTATCTTTAATCATTGAATTTATTACAGATCTGATTAGATTCGAATCTGTAGTAAATTTAATTGCATCTTTTTATTGTAGTTTCACTTTTTATTTTGTTTTGCAAAATCAACCTCCCGCTTCGTCTAACACGCCCAAGAAAAAAATAAATAATAATTTTTAATTAAACCTCCCTGTGTTCGACCTGTATGCTACACACCTATATGCTTGCAGAATTTATTACAAATGTCGCGCTTTTCTAATTCATAGATTAGCGTCGATCAAGTTTTTGGCGCCGTTGCCGGGGAGGTAACAATTAAATTTTATTATTTATTTAATTTCCGATTCGTGTTAGTTTCTATTTTTTTTATATATTATTGTTTTCTTGTATATATAGAAACAAAATATCTCAATTAGTGATGTGGCGTATCAATTGCATTGGTACTGTCATGAACTAAACAAGAGAGAGAAAAAAATATTGGATAGATCTTATTCATATTATTTCCTTTTTTTTTCATTTATTTCCTTCCTCTTTTTAATTTCTTTTCCTTTATATTTTTCCCTCTGCTATTTCAAAAAAAAAAAACTTGCTTGTTTTTCCAATTCTTTCCTTTCTTTATTTTCTTTCTATCTTTTTTACATTTGCTTTCATTAAAAAAAAAGGGGGGTTCTTTATTAGTTGATTTTGCATCAAATATTGGTGTTATAATCATCTAAACAAGAAAAAAAAATCTTGTCATTTTTTTTATTTGTTTCCTCTTTTCAACTTCTTTTCTTTTTGTTCATCTTTTTCCATCTATTTCTTTCCTTTGTAAAATTTGTTTTCTTCTTTGCAATAAAAAAATCTTGTCAATTTTTCTTTTATTTGTTTCTTTTTTTTCCCCAATCAATTTCTTTCTTTTTACAATTTCTTTCCTCTTTTCAAAAAAAAAAATTTATTCTCTTTTAGATTCTTTCCTTTTTGCCTTGTAATTAATTCTCTACTATAATAATTAGATCCCTTCCCCCTTTTGCAATTTTTTCCCCTTTTACATCACTTTCCTTTCTTTTCCTTACAAATTTTCACACAAAAAAAAGCTTTCAATTTTGCTTTATTTCTTTCCCTCTTTCAACTTTCTTCCCAATCTTCCACGATCTGCCCCTTTCACAATTTCACAAAAATTCAAAAAAAAAAAAAAAAAAAAAAAAACAAACAAACTTTCTTTTCTATTCTCTCTTCATTGCCGTCTTCACCTCATCGTACATAAAGTCTCCACAATCAGCAGGTCAAGACTACATCAACCAATACTCCACCGTACTTCATCCTCTCTTCACCAAAACTGCCATTTTTACCCCTTACATCTCCTCTGTCGAAGTTTCCATCACCAATATTCACAGCCACCACCTCTACAACACAACCCATACCACTTCCCTCACATACAATCAACAGCCGATCCACTCACGAGCTTCGAACCCAACTCAAATCCAACTTCATCACGCAAACTCAACCTCAATTTCAAATCAACTTGGACCGATTAAAAAAAAACTTGAATTCTTGCATGATTCAATTCCTGAAGAGGAAAAGCAGTGTATTTTTTTATTTTATTTTTGGATTTGACTTCTCTTGTCGCTAAAAAAAAGGAAAGAGCGTGATTTTCAATTCTTTCTGAAACTGTTGAGTGCGTGACCCATTTGGGTTGAAAGTGAGGCGGGACTATTGTATAAAATTAAGTGGGCAAAGGGAAATAAGGAAAGGTTTTTCTCAGGCTTTTATTATTTGCATGAGTGATTTGCATTGCTTTATACGTCTAAGAAGTGTGTAATCCTAGTTTGTTTTGTGAGAAACCCCATTTTATTGGCTGAGTTGAGTGCGCGTCTAGTCCTTGTTTTTTGTTCGGTTTTTCCTTTGTTTTTTTTCTAGCTCAGTTCCTAGTTTAGTTTTTCTCTTCTTTCTCTATTTTTTTATTTTCAATTCCTTTTTATTTTTGTTTGTTTTTTTTCTCCTTCCCTTTTGTTTTTCCTCTTTCCAAAAAAAAAGTGCCACTCAAAAATCAAAGATCAAGCGTGAGAAAAGTGTTCAAGCAACAAAGAGGGAATTCAACAATCGAGCGATTTGCAACAGTGAGATTTTAATCATTCAAGCTATCAATTGCTCTAGACGGACTGCCATACCCCGCTGTAAAATTCTCTTAACTCTACAGGTGCTCTGCAAAGAAAAAAAATATAGACATTGCTTGTAAAAATCTTCTGCAGGGGCAGCGGCTTGCTTGTACAATATTTATGTCATTTATTATTCTGTGACTGTTCTGTGATTGGAATTTTTGAATCTGATTGTTGTGATTGCCTGAAATGTTTATATTTGAAATCATCATTCTCATCGTTTTCAACAATATATTTGATTTGATCTGCAAATATTTTACTACAAAAGTGTATTTTGTGAAATTGATTCCCTCAAGGGTTTGATCGCGGATATATATTAGTTCAATTTACTGAACTTCTAGCAAAAGAGGTTGCATACTACCCGTAAAACATTGGTCATATCCCTTAGTATTTATACTATACGTGAACGACCATAAGACCCTCTTCCCCCTTCAAATCGAGATTATCAACTAATAAAAAAATACTTGAGTACGTTATTTATTTTGTAATAACAGCTACTTGTGTCAAATTTAAGTTTTGGATTTTCCATATTTGATAACGATGAATGAGAAAAGTCTTAGCCACCCAAATTCTTCTAGGGACTTTGAGATTGATAAAATTGACATGATTCATACCACAGTTGATGAAACTTTTATTGACACTTCTGAAGCCTTGAAAATGTGTTCTAACCATTTCAACTCTGATCTCGATGAGCTTGAATATATTTCTGAATTAAATGAACTACTTGATTCGAAACCTTCATCATTTGAATCTAACCATGGAATGTTGACCAATGTAAGCACACAAGAACATCGTAGATTGGGCCTCAAACCCCTATCACAAGACCTTGAGTATGTTTACTTGGACTCTACAGAAAATTTTACCATAATCTCGGTCTCTGATCTTACCGAGGACCAAGAAGAAAAGCCTTTGAAATTTATATGGGATAATCTGCATTTGAATCTTTTAAATCATTGGCACGAGACAATTTTCACACAAAAGGTTTTCATTTCAGAATTCATTAACATGTCTGTTGCGCCTCATAAATTAGATAAGAAATCTTTGTGCATCGTCTTCGATAGAGGCAAGTGTGGGGGAAAAAGGAAATTTCATTATTCGCAAACCATTCATCATCATTATAGATATCTTTTTGTATATAATTGGCATTCGTATATAGTGGCTAAACTTCATTTCATTTTACAAACAATTTTGCAAGCCATTCACCTTTGGGTTCGGTCTTTCAAATTTAGGAAACGTTCTTTCAGTGTGGACACTGTTTAGTTCTAGTGTGGGGGGGGGGGGGGGGGGGGGGTGGAGTCTGCATTTCACTCATTTTCATTTTTTTTCTTAATTTTTCTTTCTTTTTCAATTTCATCCATTTAAATAGGACCATCATGTCTCCATTTAAATAGGACCATCATGCATTTTAGATTGTAGTAACATACCATATTTTTTTTTTGAAAAATACGACTCATTTTCAATTGATACAACAAAATAAGTTTACAATTTTTAGCCAGTTGATAGTATTTTTCTCTCTCAGACAAGTTCGAATTTGAAATATAATGAAAAGTTTAATTTTGAGGGATAATAGTGTAACCGGTACATAGGGAGATTCTTAGGTGATGGCCATGAAATCTATTCTATATTGTAGACTTTGTTTAAATAAGTGGAGGACTTAAAATACTTATAATGGCTTGTCAAACCTTTAAAACTAAGTTGTGTTAAGTTGAAGTCGTGTAACTCTCTTTTCGTACTTATAATTTCAATAATAATAATAGTAATCCAAGGGTATCCAACATTGCTTGTATATCGAGCGTTGGTGTGCAAACCCGCCAAGCTCTATCCGACACATTGTTGACAAAGTCAGCGTTGGAATATTTTGGTCTCATTTTATGAGATTGGACACCTAAGGATTACCGACACGTTGTTGACAAAGTCAAAGTCGACCTGCACAATCCGCCAAGCTCTTTACCCACTCTCCGTTAGTCCGCGAGGCAGTGCATGGGTGGTAAACCTTGGTCTTTTTAGTTAGGTGTATGTACTTAATCATAATTCTTAAAATTTTATAGAATAAAAGATAAGCGATGATACCCAAACACTTCCTGACCTTATTGATTTGACTAGCCATACATGAGAAAAATAGAATACCACTTTGCAAACTGTGCCAAGCAAACTAAGAATTTATTTCATGGCTGCACTATGTTATCGACCGAACTAACTGGCCAAACTGGAATTTAACATTTGAAAACTTGATTTATATTGAAAATTTGTGACAAGTCGAGGTATCTAAAATATAATCAACTGGTTAGAAATTATTAACTTAATTTGTTGTACCACTTTCCTGAAATAATTCGTGTTGTCATTTTTCGTTTTTATTTTTGCATATGTCCATTGCATTCATGTAGTTTCATTAGAATCATAGCATACTGGATTTGGATTTTGTGGGTAGTATCCGCTGAAAACCCTCGCGAGACACCACTCGTCCTACTAGGGACACCTAGAGGTTTAACGGCTTGTTGCATGCGCTCAATGCAATCGTGTTTCCTACGAAAGTGTGACCTATCTAGTTAGTTTTCCATTTTCTTTTTACTCGAGGACGAATAAAAGATAAGTGTGGGGGTATTTGATTGACATAGAAATGTGTTTATTTTATGCTCTTATATCTTATCTTTTGTATATAAATAAATATTACTTGGGTATTGTTTTTTTACTTTTACAGATATTCCAACCCAGCCCGCATGCAACCAGAAATGTAGAAAAATAGAGTTCAATTTGCTGTGTATTTGCATTTTGAAGAATTGTAGATGAAGATATCACATCTAGTTGCTGTTGGACAAGAAAAGGATTGATAACAAGGCTTTGCACATCACAAATCAATGAAGAAGTGTCAAGGAAACAAGAGGAAAAGAGAAAAGGCCCAAATTTGCTTTAATTATCAAAGGCCCATTTATGTTTCTCATTGTGAACTAATTAGTGATGTAATGACCAGGCCCAGTTATCATTAGGGTTAGGGTAGGGTTTGGCTATCTACCCTATATATACCCTTGTAATGGCATTGTAGCCACCATCCTATCATACATCTCATTCTATTCTCTTCTTCATTAATAAAACTCATTTTCTTTTTTATTTTATGCAATTTTCTATTTCTTAGCAATTAGTGTTGTCTACACGATTAGATTCGGTAGAACACTATTTGTATTTTGCATTTCTTTACATTAGTGATTGACCGTCTGATTAGATTCAGCGGTAATCCTAATTGTTATTTTCTGTTCGTTTAATTCTGTTCTGCAATTTTATTTCCATTGTTCTATTTTATCTTTAATCATTGAATTTATTACAGATCTGATTAGATTCAAATCTGCAATAAATTTAATTGCATCTTTTTATTGTAGTTTCACTTTTTATTTTGTTTTGCAAAATCAACCTCCAGCTTCGTCTAACACGCCCAAGAAAAAAATAAATAATAATTTTTAATTAAACCTCCCTGTGTTCGACCTGTAAGCTACACACCTGTATGCTTGCAGAAATTATTACAAATGTCGCGCTTTTCTAATTCATAGATTAGCGTCGATCACAATCTGTGAACTTAACTTCATGGAAGTATGTTGCATTATATATTTCAATTTTTCAGTTGATATTGTTTAGTACTCAACTGGCAGAATAAAATTAGATATATTGATGGAATTGTAAAAGATGAGCAAAATATAATTTTTTAATCCAGTTATGTCGTGCAAGTGAAGGCTTCTACTTGAAATTCTTACAAAGTTTTTTAATTACTATACGCTCAAATGTTGGTTAGATTCAAAATTTGGAGTTACGATCAGACAATACAACTGAGTTGTAGAAGATTTCATGGAATAAATTATTAACTATCAAATATCTAAATTTGAAGTGCTTTTGCAATAAAATTTCATTGCACAATACCTATTAATGCAACTCGTGTGCATAGCACGAGTTCGCACTAGTATTATATGAAAGCACAATCTTTTCTCAAAGTCCTTTTGATTTCATTTTTTTCCAAAAATACATGATGCTGCCATATGTCCCATGGATAGAATCGTTCTCTGCAATTTCGTAGTGAGTAGAATACCCCGCGTTTCCATCAATCCTTCGTCTTCTTCTATTTACACGTTTTCCTACTTTCGACACCTGTCCGCGGAACACATCCATGTCGTCGAATCTATTTCCGCAAGCAGAGGACTATTCAAACAAAGCGCGCACATTCAACCATAATCCCTTAATTTCTCTATACCCCAAAATTATCCTGCCTCTTATTTGACGCCCATACTGCTGTCGATCACGCTCCATTTCCATTGTTGCTCTCTCGCCTTCCTGCCGCATATGCAGTCCATTGAGGTATCGTCTGGACGTACATGTACCCTCTTTTCCCTTTCAATCTCACCATTTTTTCTGGTTATCTTTGCCTGTTCCTGTCATCCCACCGTCGTGCCTTCTTCAACTTGCCACAACAGCGTTTTCTGCAAGTGTCGTTTCACCTTGGGTACTGTTCTTCCTTTAGCTATTTTTCACCAATGAACTGGATTTCTAAAAGACGTAAATTGTAGATTTGTATTATTCGGAGATCATACTGTATTTTCACTTTCAAGGAGCAATTTTCACTTTTACTTCTGTTTCATCATCAAAGATTATTTTCGTTGGATTAAAGTGAATGAAATTATTACTCTATGGATTTTGAGGTTAAGTAAACAATTTTAATTGGTGAAACAAAATATAATTTCCTGCCATTTCAATTTTTTTTCTTTATTTTATAACCGTTTTCTTCTAATTTCCAACTTTTGTTGTATCTTCTCTGTAGTTGAATATCCTACTCTAGGTTCATTAGGTTGTTCACCTTTATTGCACTTATTGTTTACAACTAAAATTGTACCAAGCCAACAAGTGTATATGATTTCAGATTTGCCAACGTTCTTTGATATATGAGTATCAAGAATAAATAACAATTAAATGACTTTTGGGATGGTGCAAAAAAAATTTAGCTTACTCTATACTGTTTACACGTCGTAATGAAAGCAAAAATACTGCAACATGATAAGGAATTTGATTTCAAAATGGCTCAGAAAAAAATATCATTTATTTTCAAGTCTGCATCATTGTATGTATATTTTGTATCATTTAGGACTTTAAATGTATCTCAAAGATATTTTGAAGTGCACATTCCTATTTCTCAACTTATAGGTGTATTTTAGTGACATTATGATAATTTATTCTTGCATAAGTGTTACACAGTACTCTTAGTCATCGAGTCAAAGATATTTCTTTCAAATCATCTTCTGGTACATATTCATTTTGTCCTTGCCAAACCTTCCATATTGATGTATTATAAAATGTTATATGGCTTAAACCCGAGGTTCCCTGGCATCATATCATGTGCTAACTTTGGATAAATATTATTCTTTTGTAAATCCAATATTTGCGAACAACTAGGTACAATGACCAAATGTTGTTTAGTTTTGGTTCGTGCTATTAAATCAGATGATAATTAGAAGTGATATTGAAATATAAATAGTTATATTAGACTACTTTTTCCCTGAAATATAAACCAGCTTGATACCCTCATTTGTATGCACAACTTTGTATTGCAAATTTTGTTTTGTTAGGATATCTGATCTTTGGCCAAATCGTGTGCTCCCTTCTTGGTGGGATTTTTCAAATTCTTTCTTTTCATTTCACTTATTGTTCATGTTATCGTTTATATTATATTTTGCTTTTCATTAAATTTTTTTGCTGCTAAAATTTGTGTTGAATTTTCAATTCATTTAATTTTGGTTTTGATGTTATCATTTCTATTGCATTGTTTCTCTTTCGAATTACGGTTTAAAGTTTTTTTTAAACTAAAAGCAACACAATTGAATGTTCTTTATGGGGCTTTATTATGTTACCCACTGAAACATCAATTCTGACAAAATGTTCTCATTGTAGGTTTATACAATTATAACAACTTTAGGCCCAGTATGATATAAACATGTAGAAAACACATTATTCCATCCTGTGGTTCACCACTTTATGAATACCCCCTCTCAAACGCACACAAATGCACAAAGATAGAAGAAAAAACCCATTATATCCTCCTTTATCAACTATTGATTATATTATACAAAGAACCATAACTGCACTAATGGTTGCCATTGACTTTTGATCTTCCATTGCAGAGACGATCCATCCTGAAATTCAATTACTACTCCAATCCAAACTCTCATGTATGCTCATGATTTCCTATGCTTGAATTATTTTCTTTACTATTCCAATTACTGCTTCATCTTTCACATTAGTTTTATGTAATTTTACATCTTTGTTATGTACAATATCTTTATAATGGAATATTTGATGATTTTGATTTTACTTATGCCAGTAATTTAAGACAGATCTTTGCGACTTTCACTTGCTTGAGGATTTTTGTCCATTATTACATTAAGGCATTTTAGTGAGTGTATAGATATTTAGGTTGCGAATAAATGATATCAAACAGGGTTATTACCTCAATTTTACTTGAAAAAGTGTATGCACAAATGTATATATAATGGATACTCGAAAATCCATGGTGTTGTACTTTTGTAGTTGAAAAGTTGAGTGCGACATTGTCATTGAGGATCTTGATTTACCAACAGAGCAATCGCAGCTTCTGACAACAAATTGAGGTAGCCTCATGCACCGAGATGCAACTCTGATCTCTAAGTTACAGCAAAATGGTATTCGAGCTAAAATATCTCTAAGCTTCTTGATTGCTCGAGATGCAGCTGGTATGTGCTTAAAGCTACGATATATTTGTCTACAAATTTTGTCCTTTGCTTAATTATTATATATATTTCAATTTCAGTATACATTTTCTTTGTAAAATTGGTGTGAAATGGTTTTGTTAATGTTTCATGAAGATAATTGTAAATAAAATCTGACTTATTACAAAATTTTGAACTCTTAGCACTTCCTCTATCCCGTTGTTAAGTGTTGACCATCTATTATTCATAATTCAAAATTCACAGGTAAATGATCCATCAGCTGACCAATGATTACTTATTGTTGAATAGATTTTTGGACGTTGATAATGATGCCTAGCTTGGACCGGTCATCTACATCTAGCTTCCATATCTGGATAATCCAGAAACACTCACGCAAGCTATTTTTAAGTGAGGTAAGTGTATCATCAACCCAAATTGATGACAAAAATATGTAATAAATTTATGCATGAAAACATGCTTGATTTCAAAAGTTTACTATGTATAAGTGATATTGTGCATGTGTCGATCCTATTTTAAGTTTTTATGTGTAAGTAATATTAAATCTGGCATAATTAGTTGTGTTTCTTTGCCTGATAAGTTAATAGTCTATTGATTAAATTCATTTCCATTTGGTCTTGTGTTTATACCATACTTCAATGGAGGTAATCAACTTTGCGCAAGTTCCAAACTGCATGCTAAAATATATAACATGAAAGCACATGTGTCTTTGTATAATTTTACATAAGACAATACACTTACTTTTATAGTGGTGCACTTCCTTGGATGTGCCTTTAGTACTGGCGCAATACATGTCAGTTGGTGAACTATTGTATTATGAAGCAATTTGCACTTAGGGCGAATACTGTACTCCATTTTCTTCTTTTTCTCAGCTGATGTACTCATATGCTTTGTGTGCTTCACCTATGCAGGCACATATGTGCAACAACCACTATGATGTTGTCAATCTTGATGACCAATATAATGCTATTTATAATAACGAAATAATTTTATTCTAGAAGAATTGATGCATGTATTTATGTATACGATTAAAGTAGGCCGCTAATATTTTAGATGCAAATATATGATATATTATTATGTAGTATGAGTTCAGTTAATCTAGAATAGCATGAAGATTTATAGCTACACTTTTGGGAAATATAAAAGAAGTGTTAATACTATATTTCATAATTTTGAGGATTAAATTATTGAGTTTTTGTATATTATGTTAAACTGCAACATGTGAATTTTTGTATTTAAAATCCAGTCTAGCGAAATTATTTTCTTCCTTTTAATCCTATTTTCTTACCTTCCTTATAAGTCTCCACTACTTAGCCGAAAAACCATCAGTAGACAGAAATTATTTCTTTGAACTTCTGTTAATAACTAACATGTGTATGTTCTTTTAGTCATAACCCTTAATCTGTAAAAATAGGAAAACTTTAATTTCGAGTATTGGATCACTTTTGCAAGTATATTATCACTTGAGTCATAAAATTTCATATTTAACACTGATTTTTATATTTTTTTATGTGGACTAGCATATTAGTTATGCTTTGAAAAGTAGTCAAAGTCCGAGTGTCATATTTAATTTCATGATCCCAACTGCCTGTTAAAAGTAACATTTATATTAGTTCTGGGATTATAAAAAGTAACATCTGGGAAAAATATGATTCCTAAGTCATACTACAAGACTAAATAAATCAGCTTTTTATCCTTGATCTAAGATTCTTTAATTGATATCAATTTTCAGTGTATTATTATTGCAAGAAATTTTTTGTCAATTAGCCTTCATACTTGTGCTAATCTGATTATTTTTAACACATTAGCAAAACATAATATACAAGGATTAATGTTGGAGATGATACTCAATTTGGTTAATAACTTACCATATCAAACCATAAATAATAGTCAAATTATTTTATTTTAATTACTGTATTCTAACTTGAAATTGGTATTTATTTTAGTTTCTAAATGCAAGTTGATCATAGTTATTTGTGATTTTGTTTGATTAATCAATTTTGGTTGACCAATTTTCCCAAATAGGTTGTACCTTTAATGGATGCTATGAGTGGTCAAGCTTCAGGCTTTTTGTTCATACTAATATGGGCATAGCATTAAGGTATTATTTCTCTTATTCATGTTTTGATTGTTAAACATTTTGTTTTATAAGGCTTATCGTTGGAATGAAATTTTTAAATAGCAAGTCATTTCTACATAATTTTAAAAATAAGATAATGAGATATGTTTCTCATCTTCTTTGGTAATAACTATTTAAATATATAACTATATATGATTGCATCAATTACATACATTTGAATGTAGGTTTTTTTCCACCTGCAAATCATGAAATTTTATTTTGAATTATAACCATTGATCACATGTTGCAACCTCAATATTTGTACATATCTTAATTGAACGCCTAAATTACAGACTACATATTTTATATTGTTCTCCATACATTGTTGTTTTACCTGTTCATAATAACTATGTTTATAGAAAAGGAGCATAATGCTTCTCTCATTTTTCTCTGATTTCGGTTTGGTGAAATTCTCAAACACTGACGTTTTAAAAGCATGAAACTTTTTTTTACTTTTGGAAAATTTGAAAATTTCCTATTCTATTATATATGTTGGATCAATATTTATCCTTTTTTTAGTGAATTCTCAACTTAAATACTTTTTCCTGTGTGTTCCACTTGGAATTTTTACACTTTGGCAATCCTCCAAAATACCACATGACTGCTTCAAGTTATGTTACTTCACTTATAACTAATTAAATTTGACTAAAATCCTAGATCTTTGTACCTGCTAATACTGGACGAGACGTTCGGTAGCCTTAATAATCTTCAACGCTCCCTTCTAATTAGCTTTTAAATTCGATTTCTCCCGGCATACATGGCTTTCATTCTAGGCCTTGAAGTTTTATTCAGACTTTCAAAACTTTTAAAACTTTCATTCTAAGCCTTGAAGTAAACACGGAAATTTTCCAACTATGGTGCTTCCCCATACAATCATGCATATATTTACTCAAATCCACATAGTCATAGGATGACACAAACTTTCAGCATCACATAGACAAATATATTATTGCCATCAAAAACTCTTTCCTACAATGACAATAATTGGACAATGAATAATATGTTGAGCTGATCGATACCAATAATCTCATTTATTATGCCATGCAATGGCATAATAACATTATAAGCTGCAAAGCACTCTACTTATCATATTCCCGCGCTCTACACGTCTATATGTAGCAATCGGCTCAGATCCACCTGGACCGTTCTTGATTTTGGCAGAGAGCTTTTTCACTTTCATGACTATGGACAACTTTAAAAAAATAAACAGGATTTCCTTTTCTACTCATTGTTTTACGTTTTATGCTAATAATTTTTCCATGCTACAATTTCTTCCACTTCATGAGGAAATAATGTATTTTCATATCATAGTTAACTATGCACAAGTAAATACCGTAAAAGGAATGGCTCACCCTAAATGCATGTATATAATTTAGTATTTCATATGCTTTGATAAGGCTGACAAATAGAAGATTAGTTCAAAACTAATTATTGTGCCATGTTAACATTCATGTTAAATATACATCATTCTTAAAAAAAGAGTGAGTAATGTTGCCTATGGCTTTATTTTTTGTACTCTGCAACCTGAGAGCATTTAATAGCTTATACTCAGTTTATGGTTTATGGAATACAGGAAAATAATTACTACAAGTGTGTTAAAGCCCCCATTACATTTAGTTCAATGTTCACAAAGTTTGATGATTAAAAATAGTGATTTGTGATGCCTTTTTTCCTTGCACGAAAGGACATACAAGAAGGTATAACATACATACCTAGCGTTCAATTTGATTGAATCATAGACTTTTAGACATTAGGCCTTATATTTCCTTACATGGATACTTGATTGTTTTACAACACTCTGTTCTCTATGTTTTCAGCAAGATTACTACTTTGGCCTCAAACACAAATTATTAACTGGCGACATTTCATTTTACTTTGCACATAATTTTTAACCATTAATTACAACACTACATACACTCTTATTCCCTTTTTTCCCAATAGATTCAACGCTACATGAATATTTAAGGTTTGCACATTGTGAAGTGTGAAGCCCATGGTGCAACAAAGTTCTTTCGTGCTTCAACAAACTTCATGCCCTGGAATCTGCTAATCAAGATGTTTCATTCCCATTTTAGTTATTTACTTATTCATTTTTTCTATTTAGAGACTGTACATTGTACTATCATTTGTCAAGTCAATGAACCCTAATTTTCCTATGCATTATTTGAACAGGACAACTAAATTTTAATAATGGAATTAACCTTCTATATCACCGTTCAATTGTATGGTTTAACAGTTTTTTTTTCTCATTGTAAACATATCTTGGTGCATCATATAACTTTCGTGTTGAATTGATGTTACTGCCTGCTGTTTTTACAATAAACACATTTTTTAATGCAAATGTACCCCACCATGCATTTTCATAATTAACAATTTTCCTTTATAACTACCTATTGTTTACTACATGCGTTGTGACATGCATTATTCTCGGATTCCCTTGGGCTAACGCATCATCTCATACCCTATCCAAATTTTACTACCGTAGTCCAAGTTTTGTAAGCAACTTCAATTGTTTTTGCTTTCTACTGTGCTTTTCGTTTCTTTTGACACTACATATCTTAATTCGTTTTCATCAAGAAGTGCAAAGAAAGCCTAAAATAAACCATATGTACAAATTACTTTTCTAAGTGATAAACATTATATACACAAAATTGTCTACAACCCGTGTGCGAAGCACGGGTTCGCACTAGTTAATAATAATGGATATTTGATTAAACTAAAGTTTACATGTATACCAACTTGAGAAAGGAATATATGATTAATATATTGATTCGAATCAGTCACAAAAATAGTCATAAATTTCCAGTAACCATTCCAAAACCATGAGTTACAAACGTAAAGTTATAGCATAATACAACACATAATCCATAAATACATATCTAAGGAACATTTCCAATATATAGTACATCTCATAATTGTGAAATCAAAATGCAACTATTTACTAGTATAAGAAAATGAAGTCTTTGTATCGAAGCATAGTTGTTCCAACATTCTTTAATAATGGAAATCTCTGGATTCAAATCCTACAAGCAACAATAAACATTGAAATAGACACTTCAAAAAGCAAACCAAATCATCTACACTGAATCTCATATCTTGGTCACTTATTGACAATTATTCCTTTTGCATTAGATCCCTACAATAGGAGACGTTGGTACTTTGAATCCAATGTCTAAATTTTAACAAATAATAGAAAAAAAAATGCAAAGTTATCATCACAAAAAGCTATCATACATTGAAGCTATTTCAGGTTAGTGGAAGACCACTACAAGTTGGAATGATTACTAAAATATAATGCATTGATCAACCATGTAGCAACATTCAGTTAGTTGAATCATCAAACAGAGAATATGGATTACATACAGAAAGCTTCATTTCCTAGAAAAATAAAACACTCATTACTGCCAAGTAGGCTCCAAACACAACACCAGTTATTTTGCCATGCGCCAAATTCATAGAAAAATACACATATACCAAATACGATGAATATAGTTACAGAATTTCTTGTTCTCGAGTAGTCAAGAATGCCTTTAAATGCCATAGTGATACAGATCTAAAATGGTATTAATTTTTTTAGAATAATGAGATATATCTTTTCCCAGAAAATAAACATGCCTAGTTCAATAACAAACTCTGGTAACTTCAACAACTTTCAAACTCAGTGCAACACTTACACTTCATCAATTGATCAGAGTCTATAGAAAAATACCTCCATAATTTCGACTTTAAACACAATTCTTAATTAATAAAATTCCTAGTTTTGACACTATAATTAAATAAATTGTCGCAAATGAAAAAAGTACTAATACTAAATTCAAACCGAAAATTAGGCCATATGCTTAAAATTAATATATATGTGTTTGTATGACGGGCATATGACTAAAAATGCAGTTTGAATAGTTCCATTAGCAACGCGGATGATAGAAGAAAGCTAATCAATATACTTTTCTGCACCTTGAGGAAACTTCGTACCACCACCCAGAAATCTAAACACATGTCCCTCATACTGAACCCAGTTTTGAATAGCCTTCCCAGCTGCCAAGCTCTATTAAGGATCGTTAACATACGGCACATAGTCTCGACTCAAAGTCCATGGATATGGCACTACATAAACTTTAGGTTCCGGTACCAAACACCTAAGCTTCTGCTCTTTCGATGGATAATGCCTCATCATCCTCAAAAGCTTACTGGCAAAAAATTGCAAACAAAGCGCATTAATTTCAAAAGTTTATGGTGCGTTTGGTTTACTATTTTCAAATCATTTTCAGTTTTTAGTTTTGAAAAATGACGAAAACTTGTTCCTTTTGCCATTTTGAAAAACTGAGTTTGAAAAATTGTTATTTTTGAAAATGGGCCTACCAAAGAAAACTCAAAACAAGTTTATTTTATTTTCAGCCTTTTGAGGCCCGCTCAAAATTTCAAAACCCAAACTCCAAAATCCAACCAAACGCGTTCTTATAACCTAGCTTTGTTTTCTGGCCGCAAAAAATGGTTTCTCTCAAATTCGCCGATCATTCAACGTGAGGTAAAATCGCGATTTCTTATTTCGTTTATACTTCCATTGTTTCGATTTCACTACCTCATCTAGATTTTTGCAATTTGTGACAGCATTTCTTCCTTCTAGTGCGGGTTAGGGTTTTGTGGACCACTTTTAATTTGGTGCTGTTCTAAGGTAAATTCTTTGATTTATTATATTGTAGTTTGGTCGAATGCTTCTATTCTTCGATTCTTTGATTCAAAAATTGAGATAGTTGATCTGATTTATCAGAAGTCTGAGGTTGAATTTGCTTTCCCATACTTACTAACTGAACTGAATGTGGTTGCCTTTGATAGTGTGTCTGTAGTTTGGTCGTTTCATCTTGATTCAAATGCCATACATTATTGCCTTGAATCCCCATCTTTACTGAAGTTGTGGCGATTAACTATGCAGATTTTGAGACTTGTTTTAGTTAAAAGCCAAGGGGTTTATCTATTTGCTTTCTCAGTCTTTTTTGTATACTAGCTTAATTTTCAAGTTATGTTGGTTTTGGTGTAATATTTATTTTGGTCATGATTTTGCATTGATATTTTGAGATATTTCTCAAATTTTTTTAGCTTATGTTGTCAAACTCTTTTTTTTTGCAGCATACATGAATGCACATAATAATATTTCAATATATTATTTAATTATATAATTAAGTACTTTTGACCTCATGCATTGAGCTTTTAAATTCTCATGTATATAAAAAATAATACTATATAACATAAAAAAATGACAAAACTAGAATAAACCAGTTAGTGAAGAAAATAAAATAAAATATTTCTGAAATGTTGTAGGAAGCTAATCTCAGAACAGTTGCAGCATATTGTTATAATTTTGTTTATGTCAATTGATAATCTTTTGCCAACGAATTTTGAATAACATGAAAATCCCTATATTTCGGACCACCTTTCGGTTGTTAATTGATAACATATTACAGAATGAAGTAAAAAAGATAATAAAATGATGGAGTGAGAGCTGCACAATGATGGGGGAGGGCATTGCGATGACAACAAGATAGTGCAAAGACATTTATGGAGAGAGAATTTTGTGAGAAAAAGAGTATTAATGGTAGAGTTTAGGGTCTTCTAAGGGAGATGATAAATTGAATAGCATGAAATAAAGTATGCGTGATATGCAGTATCCAACTAAACTATACTGGATAAAATGAAGAGTGAATAAATTGTACTTCCTGATAGGATGTAAATAGCAGGACTCAAGTTCTTTTATACAGATTCATAATAGCAGTTAGATTCTAGTTTATACCTGAAAACCATTGTATTTAATGGTATCTTTCAAGCGATCCAAAATGTACATATAACCATCTTGATCAAAATATGCAATATCTCCGGTTTTCAACCAACCATCTTCATCAATGGTTGATGAAGTAGCTTGATCATTGTTCAAATATCCTGTAATGTTGAGAATTAGCCTGTGCTGTTATTATATTAAGAAGGAAAAAAAAGAAAACAAATAAACAACTGAAACTTTGTGTAAAGACTGTTAGGAATACGCATAAATTCCAAATACATTTTGGTCTGATTAGGCTTAAGCAAGTGGTCATATTCCTGTGTACGTTTTGAAGTAACGAAGAAGAAACTCAGATGAAGGCATATGCCAAGTTTATCAAATTGATAAAGCTTGAGTGTACAAGTGATCACATCCTGCAGAACACGATGCTTATATCACGAATCTAAAACATTTTTGAAATAGATATAGTTGAATATATACATAAGAGTGTAATCACAGTCTGTTAGAGTTTGTTTCTAAAAAAACAAAACTTTGTAGATAGGTTATTCTTCAAGGTAATTTTCACAATAATTGGTCTAGCTGGATCATTATAACGTTTTTCCCTTTCAAATACATGATTAAATTCAACGGTAATAATTAATTAAATACGTGCACAAACATACATATATGTTCGTGCTTGTGCACGCACATACATGTTTTTCCTATTGACAAAAGCGTTCACATTGGGTTGTTACATTCATATAAAATAGACATGGATGAATCAATTGCTTGGGCCTTTGAATTTGTATAGAATAATTTGTAGGGAAAACCAAATGAAGATGACAACCAACTGCAATTAAAATTGAAACTGCAGTTGGAGAATATTTGAGTTTATAATAGCTGTTTGGATATCTACAGCAGTTGCAGTCCCAGTTTTGGAATGCCTATTAAATCTTTTTGAAGCAAGCGCTATAACCAAGTAAAAATGTGAAGATGACAGCCAACTACAAATAAAATTGAAACTGCAGTTGGAGAATATTTGGTTTATTTTTACAGATTGTTTATTTTTATTTTCATGAAACAACACTCTTTGTAATTGATGTGTTGGTCATAGAAAAAGGATGACACTGACATCTGTGTTGATAAT
The DNA here is from genome assembly GCA_030737875.1 of Allium sativum. Classification (NCBI taxonomy): domain Eukaryota; kingdom Viridiplantae; phylum Streptophyta; class Magnoliopsida; order Asparagales; family Amaryllidaceae; genus Allium; species Allium sativum. The sequence goes on from CM060909.1 coordinate 81,252,741, forward strand.
GAACTAGATTTTGCCAAAGATCCAACAATTAGCAGATCGAATAAGAAAGCAAAATCAATTAATTACCTTTATAAGCCATATGATTCTGTAAATTCAGTGCAAAGTATTAGTTCCATCATTGAGTATTGACTGCGATAGGGAACTTCTGCATATGCTCGATAGCTACATATATTAACTGTCATATTTCTTCCTTTTTCATCTCATTTGTTATTTTTTTTAAAATAATAATATTGTCATTTGTGTGAATTTGATTGTTTTTTTTGTGTAATTGCATTTGCATTTGCATTTGTTTCTTATTTTTTTCTCAGAAAAAATACTGTCTCAAATCTGGTTTCCTTAGTTTCTTTTTTGTTTTGTATATGTTTCCTAAGTTTCTGTTTTGTTTTAGTTTGAATTGATGCATTGAGTTGCTTACAACTTCTTGTCTCAAGTTATGTTTGTCCAAGTATTATTTGCTTTAAATAAATACAAAAAAAGGAATCTGCTATTGTTTCTAATTTTTGTCAATTTTCTTAGTTCACATTTCAATTTGCATTTCAGTTTACATTCTGTTTTGCACACTATTGTTTTACACACAGTTTACACACTGTTGTCTTACACACAGTTTACACTTTTATGTTTTGCACAGTTGTTTTCAAAACTTTGTTTTTCTACCACAATATCACATGACTCCACCTTTCCTACCACAATCACAGAAACACAGTACCCTAACTTTCAACAAAATTTATCAGTACCTCAACCCTCATCTTCACCAGCCATTAAAACTCCATTGCCATTCCGAAACCATCCCACAGCTGGTCATTCCCGTCCACATCCAACTCCAGAAATTCACAAGCACCTACATAACTGTTGCTCCACCTCTTGAAACTCTTCACATTTAGCACCATTGATCAAACTATTAGTTCCATCATTGAGTATTGACTGCGATAGGGAACTTCTGCATATGCTCGATAGCAATCCATTCTGATAGTCCACATATCCACTCATTTCACTTGCATTTTCATTTGCTTTTCTGCCTATTATGCTACAGCACATGCATCATATGATATGCATATAACATATGGGATGCGTTTAAACACGGATAACCAATAGGGCTAATTTTTGTTATGTTTAAAGCAAAACAAGCTGTTACATTCTAATCCACTTATCCACATTCGTTTTGATATTGATGTTTAAAAGGCTGATGTTGAAATCATTGAGTAAATATATTCGGAGCCCATCATGCAAAGAATTGCAACTCTGATATATAACATCAGATGTGTTGTCACTTTTGTTCTTTTCTAATCATCGCTTAAGCAACTCTGATATTTTGTAACATTATGGTTATTGGTGGGATTCCTGTTTTCTTTACTGTTCTAGGATTACGAGAAAATTAGAAGCTCAATTTAACTATTGATAACCATTATGGTTTTTTTGTAATATTTCTTTATGCCCTCGAATAATTTTTATTATCATACACAATGCAGATAGAAGCAGGCATTCAGGGTTACATAACAAAAACTGAAGCAGTCAATTTAACTATTGATAACCAGGTATGAATACATTTACCATTGATGATACAAGCTCAATTTCGTAGCCAGAATTCTTTCATATTATCTTATTTGAAGTAGCCGATTCTCTTCATCAATAACAACAAGTCATAGGATTTGATTTTAACAGAATAGAATCAGACTAAAGCCATTAAAATTTGGGAACTATGTCATAGGATTCTTTCTTTACTAGCATATACGTGAACTATGTCATAGTTATATACGTATATCATAGTTATATACGTATATCTATATATATATATATATACACACTCCCCTCGTCCACAGACCATGGATGATATGTATTGGTTGTGATATTGTTTGGATTATTGGTTGATGTGAAATTTGGTGAATATCATGAATGGTTGATTTGAAATGATTGATTGTGATTGAAATCCCAATAGGATTAATATATGGGAAAATTCGTCTGCGTACGAACTAGATATTGAAAATCCCCATTGTCAAAAGCTGCGAGGCTTTAAGGTAGAGCGAGGAGCCATACTAGGGACGGTGTTGGTTTTAACTACCCTGCCGTTATGCTGCCGAAATTTTCAATAATATTCATGTGTTAGAATTATTTTCATGTGTTGAAACTATATTCATGTGTTGAATAGAAATTCATGTGTTGAATAAATTCTAATTATTTTCATGTATTGAAACAAAATTCTATGTGCAATACCATGTTGGCTATGAAACAGTCCTGCAATCATCCAAGTATTACTAGAAAAGAATGATACTTGAGACAAAACTTCCTTCCTCAAATGCACACACATACAGCAGTCTTGCCTTTGTTTGACTTATAAAGTTGGTGCAAATTAATAGTGTTGGACAGTTAGGTATGGTTTTTCGTGAGTGGATTATACTTGTTATGATCTTGTTCATAGTTTTTTCTAATTATATATGATGCTCTTCTCTAGTCCTTTGAGAGGTTCTCTAGTTCTTTGAAACCCCTGTCATTTTGAGGAACCACTTATAAAGTTGTTTTTTCTTAAAAAATAGAATATGGGAGGTGGAAAAACAAAAGAACCGATGTCATGGTCCGCAAAGAATGAGAAGATTTTCATTGATATACTTTATGAGAATGTGAAAGTGGGAAAATTACAATGTTCTACTTTCACAAAAGACGTATGGGGTCAGATTAATCAGTAGATGATTCAGGCAACGCAATTAGACTACAGGATAGATAAGCTAAAAGGAAATGGAATCGTCTTCGTTGTGAGCATCGTCTATTTTCTGATCTTTTAGCACATACGGGAGTTACATGGGATTCTAATAAAAATCAAGTCAATGCCACAGAAGAAGTTTGGCAACACTTCTATACGGTAATATACGTTATGAAAAAATGTACAATTAAACTAAAATTTATAATCCTTGTAAATATTGTAATTAAATAATATATAATATATTACTTTTGCAATTATAGAAAAACAAGACGGAGTACAAGAAATTTAGGAAGGAAGGATGTGAGCATTATGCAATTCTTGGAGAGATATTTGGTGGGACCACCGCCACAGGTAGATTGTGAAATGCTTCTACTCAGCAACCTCCTACTTTAGATGAAGAACGACAATTAGAAGAAAATTTCTTATCCAAAGGAGTGCAAGTGCAGGTGGAGACCGAAAATGATGATGGAGCAAGCTTCCGTATGAGTGATGATACGAGTACGAACGATCGTCGTCATAAGAAATTGAAAAGTAACAAGACAAACAAACTTGAAGCTTTTATGGAAAAGTGGATTAGCATACGTAGTGAAGAAGCTGAGTTGAAAAATGCATGCTTGAAAGAAAAGCTTGCACGCCTTCAGAGAAATTCGTCTACTTCGGAGAGCAGTGCCACTGATTTGGGCCCTTACTCGCATATGGCTTGTTTAGATATATTGAATAGCATGACCGAGGTGACCACCGAAGTTTATGTCAAAGCAGTAAAAGCTTTTAAGGATCCAGCTTTTCGAGTGACATTTGTGAAGATGGCGGAGCATACGCGCTTACCTGTTTTAGAGCTTCTTTGATTCACATAATGTTTATCTGAATTAAATCATGTTATTGTTGTATTTTGCTCTACTGTTCTTTTGTGCTAGGAGCTTAGCTAATTCTAAACTATGATACATTGTTATGTTGTTATGATTATTTGTACGTTGTTATGTTTGGGTCTGGTGGTGTCTATGCCTTTTTCTGGTTTGAAGTTGCTGCCAATGCTATGTCTAATTTCACTTTTTGATTGTTCCATGTATTGTTGATGTGAATGGCCTGTTGTGAATGTCAATTTATTTTTCATTGTGGTCTTTGTTTTTGGATGTCTTGTGATGATTTTTCCATGATATGAGCCTTTGATATTTTTGTTTAATGATAAAATTCTACCCATGGTTACAAATTTTATATTACATATAACACGTATTTGTTTGACATTTGCTCCGTTAACTTTATATTAGGTACTAAAGTTACTATAACATGGATGAAGAGAGCATAACGAATTCTACCAAGTAAGTTTATAATTTAAAACTTGTCTAATTTTTCAGTCAACCTTTCGAAAATTTATTATAAATGCAAAAGTTCATTAAATGAAGAATTCATATTAAGCATTTTTCCAGTGAGATGCCTGTTGAGTTTGGTGAAATTTCAAACACATACAATGATGGTTCAAGCGACATTGGTTCAAGCGATGATGATTCCATAATAATGGATGACATTACATCAGATGACAGTGAAGATATAATGATGATTAATTTTTTGTTTGCTAACCGAAGAAGTGTCGTTAGTGGAAGGCCTTGTAGGACATCATCTCTTACCGGAAAAGGATTTATGTTTGAGATTTTAAATGGGCATCCATCTGTCTGTCATGAAATGTTTCGCATGCAAAAACATGTGTTTCTGATCTTTTGTAATACTTTGAAAGAGAAGGGACAACTAAAAAATGGTAAAAAAGTGGATGTTGAGGAGGGTGTTGCTATGTTTTTGATGATTATTGGACACACAACACGCTATAGAGTGGTTGGTGATCGTTTTCAGCATTCCAATCATAAAATCTCAAAATGGTTTCGTAAAGTTTTGCGAGCTGTTTGCTCGTTAGGCATGGAGGTTATTCAACCAAAAAATCAGGATACTGTCCATCAGCGTCTTTTGCAAAAGTATCCTCATTTCAAGGTGATACAATCAAATACTTATGATATTTATCTAGTTAGAAATAGAATAATAGTAATATTGTCATTTAATATCATACAACAGAATTGTATTGGAGCAATAGATGGAACACATGTTTCAGCGTCGGCTCCTTCCTTAAGGCAAACATCCTTCCGTGGCAGGAAAAATGCCGTGACACAAAATGTGATGGTTGCATGTGACTTCGATATGAGATTCATATTTGTATATGCTGGATGGAAAGGTACCGCTAATGATTCTCGAGTATTTATCGATGCAGTTTCAAAACCAAACAACAAATTTCCATTGCCACGAGGAGGTACTTTTAACTAGTTTTATTTGTGATAGATAACAAAAAATTATAAATATTTATAATTAACTTATTCAAAAGCACAATTCTTTCATATGATGGTTTTTATAATTTATTTGTAGAACAATTCTATCTTGTTGATTCTGGATATCCAAACATACCTGGATTTCTTTCTCCTTATCGTGGACAAAGATATCATTTACGTGACTATAACGGACAAGGAAGACTACGTGGAAAGATAGACTTATTTAACTATAGACATTCATCATGTCGGAACATTATTGAGCGTTGTATTGGAGTTCTAAAAGCAAGATTTCCTATTTTAAAGTTGATGACAAATTTCCCGCTTTCTAGACAAAGGCAAATTCCAATTGCATGTTGCACAATACACAACTTTATTCGGGAAGATCACACGATGGATACTCTATTTACTGAATATTCATCTAAAAACATGGTATTTCAACCCATATTGGAGTCAAGTCATGAACAAGAGGTTGTGCAGTTTAATGTTAGTCAATCGGCTCAAATGGGATATGTTAGAGATCAAATAGCCACAAGGATGTGGAACGAGTGTGTAACAACTCGTCGTTTATAGTTCAGGTACAATTTTATTTCAATTCCAATTTAATAAATCAATCCATCTTTATTTGAGTAACTTATCTGAGTTGTTCAGGTACTCTTATTTTTATTTAATTTTATGCTGTGATTCAGTAGATATCTTACTTTTATACTATCATTTGCAGATGTAACTTGGAAGACATCAGAAGCACGTTGCTTACAAAGTTTGTGGCTAATATAAATATCATATTGTTATAATAGATGCTTGAGTTGTTCTCTTTCAACTTTCTCTTTATCTAGCCTATCTCTTATGTTAAATTTAAAACCGTGTTATGAACTTTTTTATTGTAATTTTATTCATGTACTATTCGGCCTTATGTAATTTAAAATATTGTATTCTCTTAAATGTTTAATCATTATGTTTAGAATTCAACTTATTATCTTTCATATATAACAGTTTTTAATTAGCAGCTTGATATATTTACAGTTGGTTTTATTCAACTTCTTTATGTTTGAATTCTTCATTTTGTTTTTTTTTCGATTTACAACATGTAGTATGTTCATGCAAACATGAAAAATGAACAGTATATATCATTGGGAGCGACTATTTGAATAATATAAGTTTGAATTGCCAAAATGAAAACTCAAATTTTCAAAATTTGAAAACTATATTTCAAACCAAACGCATTTTCAATTTTTAGTTTTGAAAATTTGTTTTCGAAAAAAGGACAACCAAACGCATTTTGAGAAATAGTGAAAACATTCAAAATGGAAAATTGAAAACAACCATGAAAACTCAAAATTGAAAACTCAAAATTGAAACCAAACGCACCCTTACATTCTGGAAGAGATTCCATAACATAAAATCTTAAATAGGTAATCATTATTCAAATCTTTACTAATAATGCAAGTACTTGGATGTGGTGAAGCTTTTCTGAACTTCCCAAATAACCACTCACATCCAAACGAAATACTTAGTAGAAAAACAGAAAAACGAGGGTTTATCTGTCATTATTTTTACCCACTAACATGTTTCAACGCTTATTCCATAATTCCGAATACAGGGTCATTTATGTCATTCTCCTTGCCCAGTTTCTCATTGCATTTCCCCACGAAATAAGTCTCCCTCAAGTCCACATTACCCAAAACAAAACTGGTTCTCCATCTTCCTCCCAGTTTTAGCAAATTCAATTTTAGTTTCACAAATCGACGTCAACTTTTGATCTGAAACCGATAATTTAATCGCTTTCTATCTCGCCGCTGCAAGCAGTACTAGAAACCGTTTCGAGTCGATCCTCGGACTCTTCTATTTCCTTCTTACAGATTCAGGTAACTTTTCAAATTTTTGTAATCAGTATTATCTGGCTTGCAAGGAGATCAACTGGATGATGATTGACCTTTCATCTAAGTTTCCTATAGGTATGATGGTTTTTTGCTAATTGCTTTTTTTCTTCGAAATTGATGGGGTCTTTTTTCTCTTCCTTGAAGTTAATTATAGAGAGAAGATAACAAATTGGATCTTCAATGCCAGACTTAGAAATTAGATCTCATTACAGGATTCCTAAATTGAAGAGTAAAGGACAACCAACCTACGTTCATCTCAGATATCAAGTAACTTCTATACTTGTTTTTCAAATGCTTTTTCTGTTATAAATAAGATCTCACATCTTCTTTTCATGTATTTTTTAGTAACTTTACACTACTCGATACTAATTTTTTTTATTAATACTAATCTCAGTATCCATTTTCATTACATTCGAAGCATCCAAAAACTGAAAACTTGAATTTATCGAAATAAGTGAAGGACCAGACTGTTTTGGTGGGAGTGCAACTTTTGAAATGAGTGAAGAGGAAATTATAGAGATGTAAGCGCTAAGAGTCACTATATGAAAGAAGCACGAAAGTGAAAAAAAACCTTCACATCAACTTGAACATTGATGCTATGTTGGTGAAGAAGGAAGAAAAATGGTATATTCCAAGATATGTTATCCCAAATTAATATTAAATTGAATAAATTACTGTTAATGATTGTTAATAATTGTGTTACTTTTTGTAGGAAAATTGAACAATATACACATCTAATTGCAAACATAAAAGCGCAATCAAAATGGTATTTGCTTCTCACTGAATTGTTTTTAAATCCTATATGTTTATTTGTCAGCAACCAAAATATGAATATAATTATATGCTATTCCTTTCTTCCAACTCACTTTTAATTCCACCTGCGAGTTATATTGTAAAATTTCTTATAGAGAATGATACATGCATTAATTATTGAACTTGAGGCAAGGCTACTAAAAGCCGAGGCATTTGTGAAAATCACCTTCATTCTTCACTATGAACTATGAAGACCGTGTTGATTTGTTTGAATATTCTGTTTTATTTTCAGTCATCTCATAAGCTCCGACTAATTTTAAATTACTTATTATCAATTTAAGATAAGATAAATTGGCAGGAATAATCCAAAGTTTGACGTGTCTTCCCATATTAATCGGAAGTTTGGATTATTTTTAGTTAATCCTAGGTTTGGGGGGTCCCTTCCCATATTAATCCTGACGACTTACTAACTTGTTGTAGCCTGTTATCAAACCTAAATTCGTCTTCCCAAAACTAATTTCCCAATACAGAAAAATCGTTTAGGGAATACGAATTTAAGTTTTATAACCGGCTACGGCAAGTTAATAAGTGATCGGGATCAATATGGGAAGGGACCCCCAAACTTGGAATTATTTAAAAATAATCCAAACTTCGGATTAATATAGGAAGACATGTCAAACTTCAGATTATTCCTGTCAATTAATCCTTTAAGATATGAAATTTGCATTTAATTTTAATTTTTCTTGATATTGTGGGCATTAAAAAAGGGAAAGACTCAAAACTATTTTGACAAGCCTAAAATATACAATTTATCTCATTACCTATCACGTTGCTGTCAATCCTATAAGTTTTGCAACAGATCTAATTTATCCCCTAAGGCAGTCCGCTTAGCCTGAGTGCCCTCGCCGCTTGACAAAGTCATTTTACGTGCATTAGCGGTATAGAGGAAGGTGTTCTTGTGGTTGTTGCATTTCCCACAAAAAAAGATCTACAACTACTGCAACTATCAAAATTGTAACTTTATTTAAATATGGAGATTTTTTTATTTAATTGATTTCATGTTAAATGAAACTTGACTAGTTGAATAGTTTAATGTTTAATGCTTTTAGTATACAGAGAAACAAATACAAATCTCATATTTAATGGAACACATGTCACTTATAATATATGTATGAAACAAGTATCATATCTTATTATAATGTCAGATGTTATAACGTCGTTTAAGCTATCAATTTGCAAGTGCAGATCAGTTACAACCAGTATTGGAGTATCACTGAAAATAAAGCAATAGTTTCCAATGGTCAGATTTTTTGAGGTAAGCAGCAGTAAAATTCAAGGATTTACGGATTTTGTGCGATGGGTAGTTGTTGAGAGGAGAATTTGTTTGGTCACTGATTCATTTGTCTGTGATGGATTTCTAATGCAAGATATAAATAATACACTGATGTTCATCCTTCGGTGCATTCTAAAATAGTTATTACATTCTATTTCTTTTGGAATTTGCTATTTTTTCTCTCAATTAATCTCCAAATTGTTATATATATTTTTGTTTGTCTTTTGATAAAGCATGAATTAGAATGAAGAGCTATCAGCGTAAGTAGATCTGCTATGGATGATCTCAATCTCAGGTTTGATATCATGAACAGTTTTCTTTCTTTCTTATATATTAAATATGCTAATTAAATTTGTTCAGCTTTCATGTCATGAACTATTTTTTTTATTTCTTATACATTAAATATGCTATTTAAATTTATATACAATGTTATTCATTTCCACCTTTATATAGAACCTAAATGGATTCCCTATTTTGGGCCCTATAATCTCAAAGACCTAAGTTGATGTTTATGCTGGGAAAACATGGTTAATAAAATTCCTTTTATGCATTTCTTTCTTCCTAAATTGCTTGCATATCAGTCTGCCTCCATCATTACACATGCTTTTGAATAAAATTCCATGATTACAGATGCCATTGCATATATTTCCTTTGTTGAATTTTCATTTTCTACATACATGTTTGACTACATTCTATACTTATTAGTCCTTCATTCATAGGTATTTTTGACCGTTATTCATGTTTTAGTATTCTTTCACTGTCTTTAACAAATAATTTTCCACCATAAATATCTACTCAGAATCTCCCTTTCAACTTATTTACAATTTTCTTTTACATTACAATTTGCGAACATAACCACTATTACATGGATACATTTTCTACCATTTTACCTACAAAATTTTATGCTTGGACAATGCTTCATTTGTAGTTGAAATTTCATCTGGCACTGCTACTTTTAAACTTCTAGACAGACAACAATTTATTATTTTGTTCTTCGTCTTCTAGTACTCTAACAAGGCAAGAAGGACATGCCACTTGCTCTCAAAATGTATGAGTCAGCCATTTATTCTCTTATGAGACATCAGCTGTGAGTATAGATCACGCAGGGTAAGCCATTTATCACTGATCTAGGGTTATGCATAAATACACTACCATATAGCTCCCCATTCAGCAAGTTTTACTATTTTGAAAAATTAATCTATCAGTTATAGTTTGTTCTTTCGTTTTGCATTCTACAAAAAACGATAGTATGCCTGTTTAAGTTACAAAGGAAAGTTTTAGCAGTATTGGAAGTGTTCAATACTGTTTTTGCTTCTTTTGATTTTTTTCTCAGCCTTTTTTTTCCAGCTGCTATTTACTTTATTTATTTATCATCTTTCTTAATATTCATAATTTGAAGAAAAAATGTATTTGTTTTATAAATTTTAATGAAATTGCATGTAATCATTGTTGTCCCTTGCTTCCTTCAGTAAGATGCTTGAAAATTAGACATGGATTACATTTTTGTAAAAGGTAAATCAGACTATACTCTCTTTTTGTAAAGGTGAGTTTTGCATCTCTCTCAAATTGTTTCGGATAAATATGATTTGTTTGTTTTAACATTTACTTTTCATGTATTCTTATGAAAGCGGGCACTATGCCGTAAAAAGATTAGTCTTATATTTAGATGACTTGTTAATTTACCATATAATAATCTTTTGTCTCATATTCCATTTGTACCACTAATAAAAATGTTAGTTTGAGATTAAGTTAGAAGATCCTTTTATTTTCACTTAACCGAATATCTATCTTTGATGACACACTAAATGATAGAGGATAACTTTTAACTTTTACGAGTGAGAAAAAGAGTAACAAAGAATTATCATCCTTACATAAATGACATTATAATATAAAGTGCTCAGAACTTGTTTTATTATAACCCATTTAAGCTTCTTTTTTGTCCAATGAAGGCAATTATTTGAGTGCTTAACTTCACCCAGTAAAAATAATTGAAGAAGCAAGAGCTACAAATTGACAAAGCTCTGATATCAACTGTAATGGCCCACCATTTCGAGTCATTCAAATTGACAATAAACCATACATGTTAGACATGAATCATTCAAAATAATAGATTGTAACTTAAATTGGGGTAAAATAAAATCAAATCACAGAATCACAATACATATAGCAGACATGGAGTAGCAAATAACTCGTAGTTGAATAAATAAGACTATAGTAGTTCATGAAGCTACTGCATCGTACAAAGTCTCGAAAGTAAATACAGAATCTCAGAGTCATAAATGCCAATATATTAGAAGTCCTTTATACATAGATGGCCCACTAAATAAATAAGCAAATAAAAGAAGAAAATAAAAAATAGCAGACAGATGGCTAAAGCTCCAAATGATGCAAGACTCGGGCTGACTCGAGCATAAAGCAACAAAAAATAAAATAAAAAATCCACTCAAGTCAGGACTAATATTCTCATGAAATTAAATCAACTAAAGTGAGATATTAAAATGGAATGCACAAATAACTTAAGGATGTTTGGGATTCTCACCCCCTAACGATCCATTAAATTATATATTATACAATACAATACGCTATTATAATAGTGTCTACGGTAAATATACTATTGAAAATAGCGTAAGCTAGATTACATTGTTTATAAACGTTTTTGTGTATACAGTACAGTAAATCCACCATAAACTAGTGGCATCAGGAAGAACTTCATATGTAAAACGTCAAATAAAAATCGTAGAAGGCTCCATCAGGATAATATGACAAGGCACACGATATGACACCCATAGTAAGATTCTACCGAATTGCATGACCGAGATGGTAGTAACCCATAGCAGCTACTATCGATGACCTGGAACAATACTCCTATAATCAAGGGTGGTACCACCAATCAAATCACAGAGTAATAATTATGGTTAGAAGAAGTATGTTCGATCGGAGAAGCAACCTCACTTGGCCCAGTCATGGCTCCTGTTTTAGTCATTTTAATTATTAATCGAAGTTCAAGGCTATCTATCATTGTTCTCTTACTTCAATATAGCCGTATTCTCCAAATCCATCCTACTTCGTTTTGGATTCTCCACCACGTACACAATTGTTAAATTTTTATCAATATTGACATAGAGTATGTTAATAATGACTTCCATCTCTTTTATAACCAATATCTTGTTTCACGCCGTGTCCATTTTATAACTTGTATTTAATATAAAATCTCAAATTATCATTTAAATCAACTTCAAAATATAACTTCAAATACAATTCAAAATTATTTAACTTAGTTATTCCATTCATTTATATTAACCAAATTTCGATCATTAAGTTTTAATATCAAAATCAAATTATTATATTTTAAAATATCATACCTTTAAAATTAATTTAACAATAAAACTTAATAAATCTTAAGCAAAAACTTTTATCCTTAAATTATTTCATATTCATGTTATAACAATAAATTTATATTAATTTAAAATTTTATAGTAAATTTATATAAGTTTTTTTGAAAATTGGTACTCTTTACTGCTAATACCAATTAAAACTTCCTTTATACACCTTGCTAAAACACTGTAATCCCCCTAACCTAGATGGATACCTTACAGGTAAAGAGAGCACATATAAATTTGGCAAACAACAGTCAAAAGGAATTATAACCATACGAGTCTCAATACAATCAGAAAGCCCAAACAAAACATAAAAAAGAAACACGCTTGATGGTCCAACAACTAGGCCCATCTCTCCTAACCTTCTTCTACAAACAGCTGCTTGATCTCCTTAATTATCCAGTATCACATAACACGATCCCCCAACGTTCAAGAAAGCAGAGTTCCTCGAATTACGAACAGTTTTTCTTCCATTATTTCTAACCAGGTACTTAACATCTCTCTCAATTTGAACCAGCTTAATAGTAGCAGTAATTCTCTCGTTTTGAAAAATTCTCAAATTTATCTCCTTCCATATATAATAGATTGTAGATGTAAATGCTCCACTTGCAACATCATGAATCTGGTCATAAGTTTTGAAATTAATATGAATGGATCTCGCTTCCTCTTTAATGCTGTCTTGAATAGGAAAAGATACTGATAGTTTCTGCTCAATAGACATCCATATAAAAGATGAATAATCACATTCAAAAAATAGATGCCTAATAGATTCAGGGTAAGCTTCACATAACGGACATAAGATGTTTGACACATTGCCAAAATGAGCAATTCCGTCTTTAGTTTTTAATCTCCCCATAATAGCAAGATATGAAATAAATGCCATTCTCTTACTATTCTTCTTATTCCAAATCACATCAAAAGCCGTATCTTTTTTCTCCTCGATTTCTACCTACTTCCCACGCCTTATGAAAAGTGAAACCTCCACCATTTCCCCATTCATATGAATCATGAGCCATATTGGGATGAATTTGAACACTGCTTATTTCATTTAATAGTTCTCTTATTGCAGGGTGGATATAAGGATCTAGAGTATCATTGACAATTAAAGAATTAACTCGAAGATCAGCATTGCCCATCATATGTAATCTGTCAAAACCAAGAAGGTCACTAAGCATTGGCAGTTGATCCAAGGATCACGCCATAAGTAAGTTTCCTCACCCCTTGCTATGCTTCTATTAAAAAGTTGCTTATATCTTATTCGAATTCTTAGCAAAGATTTACAAACAGAAGAAGCATTATTATCGATAGAAGCAGTCCAGAAATGTTTATTTTTACAATATTTATTTGATGTCCATTTGGTCCATAGAGAATCTACAGCAATAAATTTCCATAATAATTTTATGAAAGCAGCCTTCTTCAAATCAGTAAAGCTTTTCAGACCAATACCTCCTTCACTCCTAGGTTTACAAAGAGTTTTCACAGCTACTTTATGCGCAGACCCACCCCAAAAAATCTGCACATAAGAATTGAATTTTGTCCAATGTGTATCCAGGAATTTGATAAATGAATAACCAATACAGGACAATAGGAGTTAAAATGCCATTTATTAGTTTAGCCCTTCCAGCAAAAGATAAAAACTTAATTTCCCATCCTTGAATCTTACTTTGCACTTTTTGAATGAGAGAATTACGTACTGCATAATGTAAGTAATTGGAGGAAAGTGGAACACCCAAACACTTAATTGGTGATTGGCCTTGCTCAAACCCAAGTATATTCAAAATTTCTACTGCATTGCTAACTAAATTGTTGAAGAAAACCTTAGTTTTGCTTGCATTAATATTCAAACCTGCATAGTCTTCAAGTTTACGAAATATAGCTTTAAGAGTATAAACATTATGAGGTGTAGACTTTCCAAAAATTAGCAAATCATCAGCATACAATAGATGAGATATAATGGGTTGCATTGCACAACTAGGCTGAAACTCTTTATTAGCTGTGGCATCATCCATAAGAAAAGAGAAGAATTGCATAGCAACGACAAATAGGTAAGGAGAAAGAGGATCTCCTTGTCAAATCCTTCTAGAAGAAGAAATAAATCCCTTTGGTTTGCCTTCAATTAATATAGAAAATGTGGCCATAGACATACATTCATATATTAAGTTTATAAAATGCACAGGAAACTTCATAAGGGACATAATATGACAAATGAATTCTCTATTAACTCAATCATAAGCCTTTTGAAGATCCACTTTAACATAGAATTTAGGCACACTTTTTTTTTTGAAATCTCTTAGAATTTCATGAGCCAACAGTATGTTATCTCCAATATTTCTATTTTTGATAAAGGCACTTTGATTCTCAAAAATAAAAAAAGGCAGAAAATCCTTCAATATATTGTACAAGATTTTGGCAAATATTTTGTAATACACATTGCAACATGATATTGGTCTGAAATGTGAAATAACAGTAGGCCTCTCATTCTTTGGGATTAGTGTAATGAATGTATGATTAATGGAATTTAACAATTTTCCTGAATGAAAAATGTTTGACATGGCAGCTAGTAGATCATATTTCAATGTTTCCCAATGCAGTTTCATTAATTTCGAATTCAAACCATCAGGGCCGGGGCTAGTATCATCTTTAATAGAAAATAAGGCTTCATTATATTCAGTCAGAGATACCTCTTTAAGAAGAAAATTATGCCCTTACTCATTAATATAAGAAATTGGATGAAAATTGGGAAACACCTGAGAACAGTGACCATCGAAAAGTTCGGAAAAATAGTTGATTGCCTCATTTTCAATTTCTTTAGGTTTGAATATAAGGTTGCCAGTGTCATCCATTAAAGCTCGAATATGATTAAAAAGAAATCTACGGTTAAACATACGAGCATAAAAAAATTTAGAATTAGTGTCCCCCTGTTGTAACCAATTCACCTTTGCTTGTTGCTTAAAACCAGCAAAATATTTTTTTTGGAGTCTTTGATATTCAGTTTTAGCCTGCAAAAAATCTTCATAGATCATCATATTTTCAAGGTTTTGGTCTACAGTAAGCTCCAGATTTTTAAGAATTTGCTCAGCATTTGATAGATTAGAATCATTCTTGTCCCTTACTCTATTCCACTTTTTCAGTTCTGCTTTATAGCTTTTGAATTTCTAGAGTAATCTAAAACCTTGAAAACCCAATGTAGAATAGTTTAGTCCCCTTTCAATGGCTTCTCTATAACCTAAAATATTATGCCATTCATTATTATATCTAAAAGGGATACCCTTTAGAATTTGCAGTAGGAATGAGGTCCAATAAAATGGGATTGTGGTCACTAGAGTGTTGAGATAATGATAAAGCTTTCAGGTTTAAAAACTGCTGTAAACAACAGTTATTTACTAAGACTTTGTCTATATGAGTAGCAATACCTTTCCTTCGCCAAGTAAATTTGAAGCCCATTGGTTTAATTTCAGACAAATCAGTTTGGACAATAAAAATCTGAAACTCTCTTAAATGCTGATAGGGAACCGGTAAACCACCACATTTGTCTTTAGGAGAAAGAGTATTATTAAAGTCACCCATAAGTATCCAAGCACCATCCACTAATGAAGAATCATTTACAAGAAATTGCCATCGCCTTTATCTGTCACTGAAGAAATTTCTTACATATATAATTGAGAATACCATAGAGAAACTCCTTTGTTATTAGCTGAAACAGTAATATGCTACGAAGAAGATGCCATGCTTGACAAGTCCCAATCATTTGAATCCCACATCAACATTCACAACACCAAAATGGCCAACTTGAAATGGTAATAAAATGTTGCTAAAATTTTTAGAAACACTTTTTCAGTGTTACAGATTAGTATGTTGCAGATTTTTGAAACACCTATATTATGTTTTAGATTGGCAAATTAAAACACTTAATTAGCAGATGTTTCAGATTGACATACTGAAACACTGAGCAAGTGTTTCAAATAGATAAACCGCAACACTTATTGAGTGTTTCAAATAGATAAACCGCAACACATATTGAGTGTTTCAAATTGATAAACCGTAACACTTAATGAGTGTTTCAAGATAACAACTAGCAACACTTAATAGACATTTCAAATTGACAATCAGAAACACTTATTATATGTTTCAAACTAATTATTCATCACACTACGATTGTGATATGAAAATTGTTTTAGAATGTGTAATTGATATCTTCATTAATATAAATAGATACAATTATTCTCCAAATTAGAAATTCATAAGCAAATTCACCATAAACAAATTACTATAAAATAAACATAAATCATATGTTTAAAGAAACAAAAAATATACAAATATACCACAAGTCCAAGTTACATAACAAGTACAATATAATAATATTAAAAAGAGATAACCAAGTTTGCTCCTAAACACTTTCTATGCCCCTTGATTCATCATATTGTCATACTGAAATTCATATCTGTAAAAAATAAAAAAAATCATGCATTGCTAGAATATTAGACAATGTAAAATTTAGTAAATTGTTTAGACAGTCAATGCAACTGAACATCAAAATGGAAATTTTACGTTTACAACTAAAGAAAGATGATATTTATCTTAATAAAAGCTAAGATGAAACCAAAACTCTAAATTTAATATTTATATTTGACTGAATTGAATTATTATTCGATATAAGTCCAAAATAAGAGGTGAAATAGTATGTTTTACAAGTTCCTAAAGCGATACATTTTAGTTTGTGTTTCAAGAACGACGATCATGTTTTCATATTGTTTTAGGTAATCATCAAATATCTCAAACAATGTGCAACTTACCAAAAAATCATGGCCTGATTTGCAAACCATCATTGATGGAAAAGCTTAAAAGTTAGGTTAATATCTACACTGAAAAAAAAAAAAAAATGAAAACATCAACATTTTTTGTTAATCACCTAATCTAAATTAAAAGTTAGGCTATTATGCAAATGACAAATCTTTTATATTTGCATTCCTCCGTTTTATCCACCCTTGCTATATAATTTTCCCCCTTTTCAAATTATTTCCACTTTTTTTTCCTTTTCAGCATCAGTACAAGCACATCAAGGGATAACATAGATAAACTGAGATAACTTCCACAAAATACCTATTTTATTCAGAATACGGTATAAACAAGGGGAAAAAAAAAGAGATTTCCCAGAGTTATACCTGAAACATGTTAATTGCTGATATGTCATGATACAAAAGGACAAGCAAGCATTTCTTAAGAAACTTCACAGCCTCTTCATACGTAAGTTCCTCGTGCCATTCAGAGCGAAGAATCGGTCTAGCGAGTTGGTTTCCGAAACCAGCAGCCACGTGATTATCATCGAAATGAGCGTCAATCATGGTTACCTGAATATGTGATGTACATACAATATTTTTTTACAAATTTTAGGGAAACATTCAAGATCATGTATTTTATAGTGAATATACCATGCCGAGATACTTCTGCCCATTTTTTACTCCAAATATAAGTGAGTTTCAAAGAGGGTTGAACTTGTTCCGTCTAATTCAACTCAAATAATTATGAATCTCTTTACGACCCAAAAAGTAGCAGGTTAGATAATTCATAAAGGCTACAAAAAATATAGCATGTTAGATAATTGAGAAAGTTGGACAACCAGCTGATCATGTTGGATTATTTAATTATTTATCATTTTATTCATTTATTGGTTCAAGGAACAATACAAATACGTGCAAACTTACTAAATTATCAAGCATTATTTTAGCATGCCCACAGCACTTGGAATGTAGGCACGACTTCTAATTTCTACCAAAATATACTTGAATTCACTAGGCAAAATTGTGTTAAATCTGGCACGTCTACAATGGAAAATATATGAAACTGGGGAGATTTATATAATGACAAGTAGCACAAAAGCAGCAAGTATATTAATTTCAACTTGACTTGTTTCTCTTTTGAAAAAACTTGCAGCAAGACTTGTACGACAAGGTAAAAGTAGCCTTTAACCAAATAAGCTTGAATTGCAAAAACAGTTTGACCTTGACCATGAATTCGGGCTCTGAAATAAAGAAAAGAGTTCAATTTTAATCATACCCAGTAATAAATTATCCACTACACTAATTAATGGTAATAAACACTAATATTGCGGTACTTACCAAGTTCTTTTTAGGCATGCTATTATCCATAAGGGATGTGACTCGTCTATATCTTATATGTAGCATTTGATTCTCTTTATTATTTAGTTTGAAATTTGTTAACTTAGAAAACATACATGAATGTTTAAAAGACAATTATGGCCACTGGTTTATGAGTAAAGCCAAAATTAAATATAATAATAATAAAAAAAAAAATTCTTACCAGGTAGCAAGATGGAAGCAGCATAAGCTTTCATACCAGTGAAGCAAAAGCTCTTGAACAACCAAAGATGAAGTTTACTTACACTGTGTAGATGAAGCAGCTTCCCATTGGTAAGCTTCTCCAAAGAAGTGCAAGTTCCATTGCTGAAAATAATAAAATCATGCGTTTAAACATGTTCAAAAAAATATTTTTACTGTAATGATGCAGAACTTATAATCAAACAAGGAATATTAAAACTAAAAATCTGATACTAACCTGATAAGATCACCTCTTTTAATGGTCGGAGCATAATTCAAATTCAAATCAGTAAGTTTCCAGCAAATAAGAAGTACAGCAAGAAGGCATTCAGTAGAAGAATCCCATAATCCTGACAAATTTGCAATTTATGTGCTTTTTTTTTTTTGGCAAAGCCGACCGGTTTTTATAGTGTTCCGTAACACTCTTTTATTAAAAAATAAAAAATACAATGAAGTGCAGGTGATATGTGAAACACATATCAACTATCGGTTTTAGGATGGTCCGTCCACCGAAATACATACGAAATACATCAAACAAATACATGCTTAAAGAACATGGCAAAAGTTCATATTGTCTTGTAGTGGGAAACACGCTACAAGTACCTTGTGTCAGAAGCATGACTTCTAACCATTATCATGTAGGTTCTTCAACATCTCTTTCTTTATACTACGAGTGATGTGAGTCTTAGGTAACTCTTTCTCAGTAGAACTCGTAGCGACCTGATCAGATAAAGTTTCAAGGGGTCTTGATTTGTGGCCCGGAGGAGGGGCAATGTTCATATATGGTGACTCTTTAGGTTTGATACCACTGGAGCTGTCTTTAACAGGGCGACGCTGGTGTTCTCGTATATTTTCCTTAAGCAGAGCAATAATGCTTTTTGTCCAATCCTTTTTTATTTCTCCATTGTTTAATTTAGGCATGATATTAGTGCATTCTTCGAGTTTCCATTGAATTTTTGCTTTCCTACCCGAACTGATGCTTTCTTCATTCAAATCCTTATTCAACAACTCAGATAACTTGTCAACTAGAGAAATCAGTTCCTCAAGTTCATCGACGTCTTCATTGTTCACAGTGCTTGCCACTTGCCATGCATTCAAGTTGGAGTTAAGCTTGAAAAAAGCATCTAATGGCTTGTGCAAAGCATTATCAGATTCAGGCAATTCTTTGTTCACATGTTCATCCTGTTTATAATTATCCACAGACAGATCAACAACTAAATTCACCACTTCATGCTGATACTTCTCATCTGCAACAGTTCCAGTCTCTCCAGTCCCCTTAGTTTGGCTTAAATCAGTGCCAAGGTTCTGGACTTCATCAAACAACTCATTCATCATAGCCAAACTATCATCTTTACCTCCATGAACTTCATGCTGTCTTACCTCTCCCTCTTCCAGTTCCACATCCTTAGGTATGCATGCTAATACCTCACCAGTTATATTATTCAATGGGAATGGGGTACCTGTTTTCATAACAATAGGTCCTATCTCTGCTTCATTAAACTCTGGCAGAGGGATATCAATATAACCAAGATCAAACCCATGATTTGCTTCGTCTCCATCATTGATTCCATCTCTCTGGCCAGAACTACTTGCAATATTTAGGTTATTTTCCCTGTTTTCTTCTTCGATATCAACTTGACAGTCTGGTTCATTACCGTGATTAGTGCGTTCAAGAGATTATGATAAGCTACTAACCTGTGATCAAGAGTGAAATTTCCGGTTCTTAAATTAACATGCTCAGGAGCTCGGACAAGAATTTTTAAAAGTGTTCTGCAAGTATAGGATGATTAAGTCGTAAGTATTTAAGTTGAGGGGACCTGAGACTTACAATAGAACTTATGTACCTGATCCCATGGCCAGGTCCGCATACTACGTTCTTCATCTTTACGTTCGAACTGCCATTTACAATAGGGATACAGTCATCCCCTATAACTAATTTAGATTAATATTGTTTACGTTCGAACTGGCATTAACTTTGGGTTTCAAGCTAATTATCTTGCTTGCAAGTATTTGTATACAATGGACTTAGGATTCTACAGACAATAATTCAAACCAACAGTTACCCATCCATTAACTGAAACTTCAACATTTTTTTATCAAGTGTTTGTATACAATGGACTTAGGATTCTATAGACATGCAAATGACATTGCGGGAGAGTGGTTTGATGGCAGATTGCATGAACTATTCTTGCATAAAGTGAGAACGATAAAAAATAAATGATAAACTCTTATATCATTTTTCATCAAATGATATAAATTAGCAGTTTTACTCAGCAACAACTTATACTAAGAAATGTTAAACTCTTATATTAAGAAATGATAAAAAAATAAACATTTTTTTATCAAGTGTTGAGAAATGTACTTACATCTTTGTTTGCAATGATCACATTCTTTCCAATTTTTGTGTTCTTGTTGATGATACAGCTCCTACATTTGTGGTGAATGCATAAATATTCAATAAATTTTGCAGGAAAATAATAGTTGAGTTTACAAATTTTGTACCTGATTTTGGTATTTTCTCCTATGCCGACAGGAACGTTTCCTTTCCCTAAAGAGAAAGCCCTTTCTTCTTTGGTTTGGTAGAAGTCTGCACCCATCATCATAACATTCTGATATGTAAAATAAGTGATGTCAATGCTAATACTATATTTATAATATACATGCACAGACACACACACGCACACACACTCATACATATATGTGCGTGTGTACAATAAAGGATTTTACGGTTGGGATACCTTGAGTTCCACTCCACTATTCAAGTTCGATTGAATGCCCAACTATGGAACGCTCGATGTTGCATTCCGTCAAGAAACATCCGTGTGAAATAATTGAGTTCAAAACCTGAATGTTCACAAACAAAGTGATGTATTACAAATAATTTACTTGGTAAAACTTAACATTATATAATACAAAGTACAAACATACTCTGCACTTTTCTATTTTTGTTGGGGGTAAAACCCGAGGTGATGTGAAGATTGGCTTTGTAGGATCATACAAATGAAATTTTGGAACCTTCAACATTTTGTAGATTGTAAGTTAGAATATTGGCAATATATAATTTTCTTGTCATAATAAATAATAATCTGGAGTACTTTATTCATTCTTCAGACATGCGTGGATATGCTGGAATGTGCACACTAAGGATACCTGATCAGTTAAGGCCAAATTGACATCAAAAAAGGATTTTATTTTACCGATATCTTCCCAATATCCATTGAAAACTTATGCCTGTCACATAAATTTATAGTTAAGAAACAATTTAAATGATGAAGTACCAAAAATAGGGCGAAAATTTGAAGAAGAAGATGAATAGGATAATGAAGAAGAAGAAAAATAGGAAGCTTACCTGCACGTTGTACTCTTCAGCAGCCTTTGGAGTAATCTCCAAACCAAAATCATTGTCATCGGGATAGTCCCATCTTAAAAAATAACAAGAAACTATAAATAGTGTAATAATGCTATATGCTTGTATTATTAAAAACTGGATACGGAAATATACTTAAGAAGCTTCAATAGAACTTCAGTTCTAAACAAGTATACTCCCATAGAAGCAATATATTGAGAGTTTTTCGCCTCCCGTGAAGATAATCCATGAATATTTGTATCAACTTGCTACAAGAATTCACATTATGAAAACAAGGCTCCGTATATAATCCACTTTTAGTACTAATTAAAAGACCAATTTTACCATGGATTTTAATAGTTCTCCTTTTGGTTTTTCAAGAAATTGGCAAATGCTGCCCCTATTATCAATCTTAACCAATCCAAAATCAGAAACGCGACTGATATATAATCAATAACAAATCATATCATTAATATGCACTGACTTTATTTCTAATCAAACAGATTGAAAATTTGAATTACCAATGGCTGGACAGGTACCTGGCATCAACTGGTGCATAGGAAACAGAAATATCTACACCAGAATCCATATGTTTCTGCTTATACCATATAAAGTAAGTTCAAATGATGAAATATATACCCAGTATCTCCAAATTAATGTGTGAGATATAATATCGAACCTGGACAAAATCCATGTAATCCATCCTATACTGTTGGGATCCCTCCTTAATTGGAGAGTTTCTAGAAAATTCTAGACGTTTCTAGAGAAATCTAGAATTTTATAGAATGTTCCGGAGAACTCTAGAGAAGTGTAGAACCCTCTAGAAGCTTGTGGAAGAGTGTAGAACCCTCTAAAAGCTTGTGGAAAAGTGTGGAACCCTCTGGAATATTCTGGAGACGTGTGTAACCTTCTGGAACCTTACAGAAGAGTATGGAAGAATAAAGAAGGGAATGGAATCCACAATTCATTATGAAGGTTGAGTAGTATAAATAGGAGAAGGAGCCTTCATTACTATCCATCCAAGGATCTAAGGATCCAAGGGATCCAAGAATCCAAGAGAGAAGCCACTCCTTGGAGTGAGATCCAAGAAAGAAGCCACTTCTTAGAGTGAGATCCAAGAATCCAAGAATTCAAGGAAGAAAGCCACTTCTTATAGTGAGAAAAATACTTGAGAGTTAGGAAGCCTCTTTGAGTGAAAAGAGAGATAGCTTGAGAAGTATATATCCTTAAGCTTGAGTTGAGTGTGAGTTACTTTTGTAATCATATTCTTGTAATCCTACTATTCTTTTGTATAGTGGAAGAATCTCCATATTGAAGAATTATAAACTCTTGTGCTTCCATTGCTACTATTAATCTTAAAGTGCCTATCTTAACTTCACGAAGCGGGGAAAGACCGAGATTTCCCCAACATATACAAACGATCTCCCGACAGTATAAGTATGTTCTCTATATTTTTAAGCTTGGGGTCCTAAGTCAAGTATGAACTTTCATGCATAAGATAACACATCCAAATATCAACAATGTTACCAATATAACTTTTGATCCAATACCTCAAGAATCCATGTGAATTGCCTAACTACATCAGCAGTTCCCTGAAACCAATTCATTCCTGATTTTCCAGGTGTTTGTGTAGCTGCTAGCACCTGAAAAAATAGACTTTGATTGACAAAATTTCTTTTTACAGAGTTGGTACTAACAGTATCAGTTTAGCTCTCTTTTGATTATATAAATAAAAATAAAAATTGATTTGATGAAATATATCTGCTCTCTGTAGAACTGATATTATGAATAAAACAAAAGGTTTATGATTAATAGGATTTCCAATTGTAGCTACTTTAGCATAAAAATAACTTGCAGTATTAATGACAACAGCATACAAAAAATGCATGAATTGGCGAGCATACAAAGTGAAGGAAGGAAATACGGGCCTCATATATTACTATATTGCTAGGCGGTAGGAAAGAAAATGCAGGTGCAAGATCTGAGTGGGTGAAGACGGTAGGCGAGAGGGCATGGGATATGCATCTGCAACTTTAGGGGATGACAATGCGTTGCTGAATGAGTTCGAAGAGTTGACCGAGCAGCTGATTGAGGGAAAGGATCTAAAGGTAAGATGAGTTAAGGCGTGTCTGTGTTTTGAGCGGCTGGCCAAGCAAATACAACGAGGGGGTGCTGAAATGATCTGAGTTAAAGTATCATTTCTTTCAACTTCGATCAATCTTTCAACATCAGTTGTATCGTTCAAGAAGGTGATTACTCTTACTCCGTTGATACCTTCCATTCAGATTTCAGGTAGGTGAGCCTTTGAGATTCGAAAGCTACAAGTTAGAGTTTGTGTACTGTTGGCCAAGAAAATGCAATGAGGGGGTGCTGAAATCTTAGTTACTATATCAATTCAATGGACACTGGAATGGGCAAGAGAAGACTAATAGATCCATTAAAGGTGCAGACTACTAGCGCTTAGAGTTAAGCCGCAAGAACAGCCAGAGTGCGTCAACGGTGAACCTAGATGAAGTGGAACATGTGGGTTTAATGAACACGATATGAGAGGCAGAAGATGGAAAAAAAACATTGAAGGAGGAAAGCAGAAGAGCGAGGTGAAACTGAAGAAGGTCGGCGGATTTGTTCGATTAATTAAATTAAAGCCGATGGCTCTTAATTCACCAGAACAGATCAAAAATCACCAGAAAATGGAAATCGAATTGATAGTTGACCATTAATGCACTTTTTAAATCTGATCCCGAACCTTGCTCACTGAAATAGAATAAGGTTGAGAAAGATAAAATTACCTAGGTAGGAGGAGGTAGCTTGGCCTATAACCAAATGAAGCTAAAAAACATATGCTTGCTTGATTGTATTTCTTAGTTGCATAAACAACCAAGGGATTATCGCTGTTAGTCTAACGTCATTATTCTTCCTTCTGTAGAGAGTATTTTATATCGCAAAGCATGTTGTAAGAGACATCTTATGCACACAGCAGTTGTTCCAAACCTTATTTCAGCATATAAGTTGTTCATCATGCGTTCTAGATAATCTCCAGGTTGATTTATAGAGAATTCCCCTATTAGCCAAACGTACGACTCCTGCTCATCTGTACTATTACTACTGTGTACTTGAGTAGTTCAACCACCTGTATTGAATTGCAAACATTTGCTGGCAAGTCTGAACTAATGAACCCAATCCCCTCGATTAATTATGCTGCTAACTTCTCTCTTGAGTAATAAACAGTGTCTTATAAGACTAACCGACTAAATTTGAAAGAGATTTCCCCTTAATTCAGCGGCCAATTCACTTTAATGGATAAAGATTCAATTATGAATTAATTTTCTTTGGTTATGAAGTTAAATCAGGTGAAGTGCAAAATTAGACCAAGGAAATGGGAATAGATGGAAATGGAAGTGCCATGGGATGCCAAATAAATAAATAAATAAAACATTTTCATTAAATATGGATACGATATGGCAGTGCTCATCTGACCTCCCTGTAGCAGCAAACAATACAGGGAACTTAAAGCATCAGTCTGTATGTGTTTCAAGGATAAACTGTTGGAATTCGTAAGTATTGAATGAAATATACTTTTTCCATTAAGCGAACAGGTGCGACTGTTAAGTGAAAGGATGTGACTATTAGAAGCATGCTTTTCCACGAAAAGACACTTTGCGAAAAGACACTTCGTGAAAAGACGTTTCACGAAAAGACACTTCGCGAAAAGACACTTCGTGAAAAGACACTTCCTTTCACCAACGGTCATATTTCCCAACGGACATATCTCAGCGAAAAGACACTTCGCGAAAAGACACGTCACGAAAAGACACTTCGCGAAAAGGCACTTCATTTCGCCAAACGGTTACATTTCAGCGAAAAGACACTTCGCGAAAAGACACTTCATTTCATAGAAAGAGATGCATCTGTACGAAGAGGTACGAGTACGACTGTTCGAAAGAGATGCAATCGTACGAAGAGGTACAGGTGCGACCGTTCAGAAGAGATGCGACCGTACAAAGAGGTACGGGTGCGACCGTTCGAAGGGATGCAGATAAACTATAAATAAGGAGGAAACCTGATCACTTTCCTCACTCACTGAATTTCCAATCCGAACTTCCTTCTCTCTTCTGTAATACTCTTATAAATAATCACAGAGTGACATACTCATTACAATCTCGTGCAGAATACGTCTGTTGTATCTTGGGAGAATTTTGAAATAAAATTCTTAAGGAAATTGTTACGACAAGCCTCAGACATCATCGGGTTAGACTTCTAGTTTATTTGTATATTTATATACATTATTCTATAATCTCTCCTTTCTCTATGTTGTACTATTTCTTAAATAGTATAACGTTGTTGTTGTAAATTGATTACAACATACTTATTGCGAATATTGAATTCCAGAGTAGTGGAAATTCAACTTATAAACTTGTGCGACGAGTTTAGAATTGATTATTCTCTGTTTTGGTATACTAGACGTATAACATCTTAAGAATTTTATTTCTGTTTTCTTACTAAAACAGAGATGGCAATAGTTGAATTGTCAACAAAGGCTGAGGTAGAAAATCAGTTAAATAAAAAGATCTAGATATTGAGATCTGATCGAGGTGGAGAATTTGAATCACCGTTTGAACAATTCTGTGCAGAAAATGGAATAATTCATCAAACAATAGCCTCATATTCACCACAATAAAATGGTGTTGTCGAGAGAAAGAATAGAACATTAAAAGATATGATTAATGCGATGCTATTGACCTCTGGTTTACTGACGAACTTATGGGGGGAGGCCTTAAATATGTCTAATCATATTTTAAACAAGGTTCCTCACAATAAAACAGGAACAATTCCATATGAGTTATGGGAAGGGCATAAACCAAGCTTTAAATACCTCAAAGTGTGGGGGTGCTTGGAAAAAGTTCCAGTTTCGCCTCCCAAGAATTGCACAAGACCAGATATAGCTTGTGCAGTAAGTCGATTAAGCAGAATATGCAAGCAATCCAGGAGAAGAACACTGGAAAGCACTAATGAGAGTGCTTGGATATTTAAAAAATATCACAAAATATTCCTTACATTATGGTCCTGTCGTCTTAGAAGGATATAGTGATGCAAACTGGATTGCTGATTTAGAGGAATCAAAATCAACGAGTGGTTATGTATTTACCCTGGCAGGGGCAGCAGTGTCATGGAAATCTTCTAAGCAGACATGCATAGCTCGATCCACTACGGAATCAGAGTTCATTGCATTAGATAAAGCTGGTGAAGAAGCAGAATGGCTTCGCCACTTTTTAGAAGATATCCCATTCTAGCCTAAACCTGTACCGGCCATATGCATACACTGCGATAACCAAGCAGCGCTAAGTAGAGCGCATAATTTTGTGTACAATGGAAAGTCACGACATATTCGTAGACGCCATAACACAGTTAGGCAGTTACTCTCAAATGGAACTATTTCCATAGATTATGTGAGAACAAATGATAACCTATCGGATCCGTTTACTAAAGGTTTATCAAGAGAGAAAATTGACTGCGCATCGAGGGGAATGGGTTTAAAAGCCTAAACCAACAAGAGTTATCTTATACGGAAACCTATCTTAGCGACTGGAGATCCCACGGACTAGGATCAATAGGCAAACCAGTTATGAATAACTCAAGACGTAATGCATTTTTGGACATAGTCCTACTCCATTCCTATGGTGCACCATATAAATGCATGCCTACAGAAGTATTACAAGGTTAAAACTATGTTTTTTAATGATGACCATATCTTGAAAATAACAAGTGGGGTATATGTAGGATACTCCTAATGGTTGCGATCACCTATGTTAGTGTGAGCTGGGTCGGCTCTACGAGAATTTTAAAGGCTTAAATTCTCTATAACACTCGCAGAACCAAGAAGTGTTCAGGACCAAAATGAACACAACCAATAGATTGGATGAGAAGGGAATCAATGCTTCGTAAATCTTATTGTCTGGATATACAATAACGGTTGACGGTTCAAGATGAAATAATTCACCGATTAGCGAAGTAGATCCGATAATTTTAACTAGGGAAAGTTCAAAGTGAAATATCTACTTATCCACGATAAAGCATTATTCCATATGTACTCTGTGATATTTCGCTTTGTGTGGGGGAAAAGAATATTATCATTCATGTGGGGGATTGTTGGAATTCGTAAGTATTGAATGAAATATACTTTTTCCATTAAGCGAACAGGTGCGACTGTTAAGTGAAAGGATGTGACTATTAGAAGCATGCTTTTCCACGAAAATACACTTTGCGAAAAGACACTTCGTGAAAAGACGTTTCACGAAAAGACACTTCGCGAAAAGACACTTCGTGAAAAGACACTTCCTTTCACCAACGGTCATATTTCCCAACGGACATATCTCAGCGAAAAGACACTTCGCGAAAAGACACGTCACGAAAAGACACTTCGCGAAAAGGCACTTCATTTCACCAAACGGTTACATTTCAGCGAAAAGACACTTCGCGAAAAGACACTTCCTTTCATAGAAAGAGATGCGTCTGTACGAAGAGGTACGAGTACGACCGTTCGAAAGAGATGCAATCGTACGAAGAGGTACGGGTGCGACCGTTCAGAAGAGATGCGACCGTACAAACAGGTACGGGTGCGACCGTTCGAAGGGATGCAGATAAACTATAAATAAGGAGGAAACCAGATCACTTTCCTCACTCACTGAATTTCCAATCCGAACTTCCTACTCTCTTCTGTAATACTCTTATAAATAATCACAGAGTGACATACTCATTACAATCTCGTGCAGAATACGTCTGTTGTATCTTGGGAGAATTTTGAAATAAAATTCTTAAGGAAATTGTTACGACAAGCCTCAGACATCATCGGATTAGACTTCTAGTTTATTTGTATATTTATATACATTATTCTATAATCTCTCCTTTCTCTATTTTGTGCTATTTCTTAAATAGTATAACGTTGTTGTTGTAAATTGATTACAACATACTTATTGCGAATATTGAATTCTAGAGTAGTGGAAATTCAACTTATAAACTTGTGCGACGAGTTTAGAATTGATTATTCTCTGTTTTGGTATACTAGATGTATAACATAATTGTTGGAATTCGTAAGTATTGAATGAAATATACTTTTTCCATTAAGCGAACAGGTGCGACTGTTAAGT
Source organism: Allium sativum (assembly GCA_030737875.1). Lineage (NCBI taxonomy): Eukaryota > Viridiplantae > Streptophyta > Magnoliopsida > Asparagales > Amaryllidaceae > Allium > Allium sativum. Next base: position 81,281,905 of record CM060909.1, read on the forward strand.
GAAAGGATGTGACTATTAGAAGCATGCTTTTCCACGAAAATACACTTTGCGAAAAGACACTTCGTGAAAAGACGTTTCACGAAAAGACACTTCGCGAAAAGACACTTCGTGAAAAGACACTTCCTTTCACCAACGGTCATATTTCCCAACGGACATATCTCAGCGAAAAGACACTTCACGAAAAGACACGTCACGAAAAGACACTTCGCGAAAAGGCACTTCATTTCGCCAAACGGTTACATTTCAGCGAAAAGACACTTCGCGAAAAGACACTTCATTTCATAGAAAGAGATGCGTCTGTACGAAGTGGTACGAGTACGACCGTTCGAAAGAGATGCAATCGTACGAAGAGGTACGGGTGCGACCGTTCAGAAGAGATGCGACCGTACAAAGAGGTACGGGTGCGACCGTTCGAAGGGATGCAGATAAACTATAAATAAGGAGGAAACCTGATCACTTTCCTCACTCACTGAATTTCCAATCCGAACTTCCTTCTCTCTTCTGTCATACTCTTATAAATAATCACAGAGTGACATACTCATTACAATCTCGTGCAGAATACGTCTGTTGTATCTTGGGAGAATTTTGAAATAAAATTCTTAAGATGTTATACGTCTAGTATACCAAAACAGAGAATAATCAATTCTAAACTCGTCGCACAAGTTTATAAGTTGAATTTCCACTACTCTGGAATTCAATATTCGCAATAAGTATGTTGTAATCAATTTACAACAACTACGTTATAAAAGAATATTATCATTCATGTGGGGGATTGTTGGAATTCGTAAGTATTGAATGAAATATACTTTTTCCATTAAGCGAACAGGTGCGACTGTTAAGTGAAAGGATGTGACTATTAGAAGCATGCTTTTCCACGAAAATACACTTTGCGAAAAGACACTTCGTGAAAAGACGTTTCACGAAAAGACACTTCGCGAAAAGACACTTCGTGAAAAGACACTTCCTTTCACCAACGGTCATATTTCCCAACGGACATATCTCAGCGAAAAGACACTTCGCGAAAAGACACGTCACGAAAAGACACTTCGCGAAAAGGCACTTCATTTCGCCAAACGGTTACATTTCAGCGAAAAGGCACTTCGCGAAAAGACACTTCCTTTCATAAAAAGAGATGCGTCTGTACGAAGAGGTACGAGTACGACTGTTCGAAAGAGATGCAATCGTACGAAGAGGTACGGGTGCGACCGTTCAGAAGAGATGCGACCGTACAAACAGGTACGGGTGCGACCGTTCGAAGTGATGCAGATAAACTATAAATAAGGAGGAAACCTGATCACTTTCCTCACTCACTGAATTTCCAATCCGAACTTCCTTCTCTCTTCTGTAATACTCTTATAAATAATCACAGAGTGACATACTCATTACAATCTCGTGCAGAATACGTCTGTTGTATCTTGGGAGAATTTTGAAATAAAATTCTTAAGGAAATTTTTACGACAAGCCTCAGACATCATCGGGTTAGACTTCTAGTTTATTTGTATATTTATATACATTATTCTATAATCTCTCCTTTCTCTATGTTGTGCTATTTCTTAAATAGTATAACATTGTTGTTGTAAATTGATTACAACATACTTATTGCGAATATTGAATTCCACAGTAGTGGAAATTCAACTTATAAACTTGTGCGACGAGTTTAGAATTGATTATTCTCTGTTTTGGTATACTAGACGTATAACAAAAACAAGATATCAATACCAATTAGATGGATTAAGCTTGACCCCAAAACTGTGATATCAAATGCTTACAAGATCTAAATGTAGAAACATTTTGCTATCCATATAAAGTTTGAGTTATATTAGACCAAACTAAATATCCTATAACAGTTGTATTCACTCTATTTCAAATGCCGAGGCCATTGAATAGGCAGGATATTTTACTTAACTTTCCCTAATGTTTTGTACACTAAATATCATTCAGAATTTGCAGAAGAAAAGTACACTCACCATTCTCAACTAAACTCATTCACAGTTTTTTTTGTTACATGTCTCTTTGATTTAGCTCGTATGCTAAAAAAAAATTACATGCATTCAGTAAAAATAAAAAAGTTGGGGCAAACGATTTGGTAAAATTTTAATATTGTTGAATTTACAACCATAAATGAATGTTAGTTTTAAAAATCAAACTGAAACACGTAAGCAAGTGTAAGAGATAAAACAGATTGTTCTTTCAGATTATGAACCAAGTCAAGTTACCTCAGAACTGATATTCCTGCTTGCACATGTAATTCAGCTTCTCGAGTAGTCGTATTTCTGTATTAGAAAAAGAAAGATATATAACAGTCAGATTAATCTTTTTACTCCTTTTCAGTCACGGTATATGAAATGAACCTTCTTCGTGTACTAGCTCCACCGCTGTAAACATTCATCACCGTAAACAATCAAATTAATATTTAATACTTAAATATTCACTCTCCTGCTATATAAAAATAAACAGAGAAGAAAGTTTAAGTGCCTCATACATTTTTTTTAAAATAATGTTTTTTGAGTAACATTTTTTAAATACAGAGAGATGAAAGTTTAGGCCATCTGAAACATTTTTTAACAAATAACATTCATATTTTTTTTAACATAAGAGAAATATCACTAACATTTAAGTAGGTTATGGAACTGAAATAACATTCATAGCCTCCCAGTTTTCAAGAATGTAAGTTAGCCATATACTAATACAGGTACGGGTGTATGTATGTTGACCACTATGTGAAAGAATTTTTTTCCAAGAATGTTAACTACAACCAAGCTAGATTAACATCATAGAAGAAGAACAAAATTCATGATAATCACATGCAATGAAGTACCTTCAATTAAAAAAAATTGGCTTGGCTGAGAAGGCAAAAGCAAGAAAATTATCTAAAAAAAAGGAGAAAAAAGAAATGATGAAAGCTCGACTTAAATCTGGTTCAAATACAGATGAAGAGATGTATGAGTCTACAAAAGAGTCATAAGGTACAAAGGTTGATGTTGAATTTGAAGTTGAGCTCACTAGTTTATCGAAATGGACATCCGGGACAAACATTCCAGAATATGTTGGAGAGCTCAACACGTAGTTGGAGGCTGTTCGGAGGAGATTAATATTAACAAAACAAAATTAAGATAGAAAATAATATCAAAATACTGATGACTTAAGAAACAATAAGACATAAGAGTAAACAAGAACTGCACTGATCTGCGGTGATGGTAAAAGTGCAGCTTTGATTAATTTTTTGTCACAAACCAAAGTTAAAAGTGCAGTTTCCACGAATCCATGTCTTATTTGAGATAGTCAATCGGTTTAAACATTTACAACCAGTTTGTATAAATTCACAATAATAGATACCATGTGAGCTCGCCATGTGATTTCACCAACCATGTGAGCTCGCCATACAGTTTATACATACCGGCTGAATTGCAAGGAACATTTAAACGATGAAGCCCAATTTCAAATGTCCATATTGGCTGAGAAGTATTGCCTGCTGATGTAGTGCTCTAGAACCCTAATATTGCAGTGCCTTATATTGCAATTCTGATAATGAAGTCTTACCTTTTCTGATGACGAAAATAAAGATGCAAACTCAAAATGTAAGTACACTATAGATGTTTAGCTTGTTCATGAAGCTGATGTTAAATTGGCAAAATTTGGCTTATAAAAACTATTCTAATGTCGGAATAAACTATTCTAATAAAAAAATTATATTCACTGGGTAGATTTCAAGGATAAATAGAACTTTTGACGTGTGTATATCAAATGCTCTAATGTATGAATAAACTAAACACCATCCTTGAATTTTTACTTACTGTAAGCTGAAAGAGCTCATGTTAGAAATTTCTAGTGCTGACGGATGTTGCGGAAAGAACGAATAGGAACGGATTGAGGGTGAGGCAAAACAAACAATAGATAATCACCAGCAAAGCAATCACAGATCAAGCAATAAAAGAAATAACACAAGAGATTTATAATGGTTATACTAACGTCTTGTTAGTCTACGTCCACTTGGGGAGAGGAGATTTTATTTCTTTTTTACAAAAAAAAAATTACAAGACTGATCATGGAGAGGAAGAAGAAGAAAATACAACTTTTGAGATGCCACCTCACATTTTGAGATGATAATACATTCACCTAACCCCTATCCTTATATAAGGATTAATGCTTGGGGTTGAAGTAATTAATTTATGATATAAATCAATGCCTAATTAATTCTCCAATTCTCCTGATAGGCTTCCTTGTTTAACCAACCAATTAGCGAATATATTCCTTACTTCACTATTCCAAAAAAAACCTTCTTTAAATCCTTCCACTTATGTAGGTAATTTATTGCCAATCCCTTTTACAAATAAAAGAGCAATAAATTTCTGATATCTTCCAAATCTTCTGCAAATTGGAAATATTATATTCCCAAATGAACAATATTTCCCAAATCTTCTCTAATTGGAAATATTCTATCACCATAATCAATAATATCTTCCAATCTTCAGCAAATGGAAATATTGTATCACAAATTCTAACAATCTCTACCTTGATGCTATATTTCCTTGAAAGCTTACCAACTCCACCTACATCCTCTTACTCTAAGCATCTTCTCGGATAAGACACCATGGTTACTTCCCCCAATGAGCTTCGGCATGACCATCACCCATTGCACTTTGTCAACAAACTCCGGCAACGCCACCGCCTGCCAACAAAGTGTACAAAGTAACCCCTTCAAGTAAGACCTATCAATCTTCACCATGAAAACAAATATCTCCATGAACCATCTCAACTCTCTCCCCACACTGTGCCACCACGTGGCACCTAGCATTTCGATAAGCGATTCCAGTTCGAGCAACACCCGAACTTAGCAGTCTGCAAAGACTTATGCATATCCACTGCTTTCTCCTTTCATCTCTGACCAACTTCAGACGATCCCTTCTTCCGCTTATCAAGCACATCCTCTTGGCAAAATCCCACCTTGTTGAAGCTTTCACCTTTGGTCATATTCTGTCTATGCAGAAACTCAAAGTCTCTTCTCATATGCCTAGCTTTGACATCTTCTCCCCGAGAACTGTTGGCTCCAACCCTTGACTCTCCAAGTACAGTGCTTCCCTTCAAGAGATACAAATTATGAAACATATCTCCCTTTATCACTACAAATGCACCCTTAGAAACCCTTGGACTATCCTTATCAATAGTCACTTCGCATCCTTTCGATGTCAACTGTCCAAGAGATATCATTGACTTCCGAAGACCTGAAACATAACGGACGCCTGTCAAGGTGCGTATTACCCCGTCATACATGCGAATCTGCACAGTTTCTTCGCCCATGACCCTACAACTAGCATCATTTCCCATAAGAATTAGTTTCCCTCCTTTTCTTTTAAAAGAACCGAAATAATTCTTATTAGGTGTCATATGAAAAGATGCCCCTGTATCAAGCACCCAATGGTCTGATACATCTGATACTACCGCTGTCAACAAGTCATCAGACAAAAATTCCTCTATCGCAACCGATGAATTTTGCAGCTATAATCTTTTTCTTCGAGTCCGGACAATCTCTCTTCCAATGGCCTAGTTTCTTGCAAATGTAGCACTTTCCATCTTTTGACTTTGTTTTCTTCTTCTTCTCCCCTTTCTCCATACCAGCTAATAAGGCTTCCGTACTACCTTCTCCGCTACCTTCACTCAACCCCTTCATCTGATCCCTCAAGTCCTCAGATAGAAGACCTGCCTTCGCATCATCTACTGTTAGTATATCTCTGGCATAGATAAGACTGTTTGCGAAACCTGTGTATCGCTCTAGAAGAGAACACAAAAGAATCATTGCTTTTTGCTCCTAATCCACTTTCAAGTCAACACTCTTCATCTTCATCATGAGATTATCAAAGAAGCTTAGATGTGCCTTCACTGAAGTACCCTCTCTCATCCGCATGGTGAAAAATGACTTCAGCAAAATCAGATGGTTGGTTAGTGACTTCTTTAGATAGAGTTTCTCCAGCTTGGTCCAAATGTCCTTAGCAGTGGTCTCATCGCTAATCTCTAAAATGACATTTTCTCCCATTGCTAATTGTAAAGTAGCAAATGCCCACAGCTCCATCTCCTTCCTTTCCACGGCTGAAATATCATCCGTCAACTCCTCGGGAGCAAATACCACAGGATGAACATTATTCCTCATCAAAGCAGCTTTCATCCTCCATTTCCACTTCTCGAAGTCTTTATCCCCATTCCATCTTTCTATTGCTAACTGAGATCTTGCTGCCATATATGTCCCTTTGACATACGACCTTGATACAATTGTTGAATTCTCCTTATCTCCTGCCATAATGCCTAACACCCTTTCTCAATCAACCTCGTAGCTCTGATACCAATTGTTGTGAAAAAAAAAGAATAGGAACGAATTGATGGTGAGGCAAAACAAACAACAGATAGTCATCTAGCAATAAAAGAAATAGCACAAGAGGTTTATAGTGGTTATGCTAACGTCTTGTTAGTGTACGTCCACTTGGGGAGAGGAGATTTTATTTCTTTTTTACAAAAGAAAAAATATTACAAGACTGATCATGGAGAGGAAGAAGAAGAAAATACAACTTTTGAGATGCCACCTCACATTTTGAGATGATAATACATTCACCTAATCCCTATCCTTATATAAGGATTAATGCTTGGGGTTGAAGTAATTGATTTATGATATAAATCAATGCCTAATTAATTCTCCAATTCCCCTGATAGGCTTCCTTGTTTAACCAACCATTTAGCGAATTAATTCCTTGCTTCACTATCCAAAGAAAAACCTTCTTCAAATCCTTCCACATATGTAGGTAATTTATTGCCTATCCCTTTTACAAATAAAAGAGCAATAAATTTCTGATATCTTCCAAACCTTCTGCAAATTGGAAATATTATATTCCCAAATGAACAATATTTCCAAAATCTTCTCTAATTGGAAATATTCTATCACCATAATCAATAATATCTTTCAATCGTTAGCAAATGGAAATATTGTATCACAAATTCTAACAACGGGTTTACCAAACAATAGGCTAACACCATATACACTTGTTTAACTACCATAGGGAACCATGTTTGGGAAAAACGGTGTAACAGAATTTTTTGACACAAAGAATGGCCGGTTCGATCGAGATCTAAACTAGCTCGAATAGGTATTTCGACTCTACTAAATTTTGCACAAAGACTTGAATTCGGGAAAATTATTTAGCTTGGTTAATTTTCAGATCTACGGTCTTATCCTTTAGTGCTTGTTGTTCAAATCTAGCAGTGTTCACTATGAATCCAATAAAGCAAAACAAGAAATAGAGTAGGAAGTTGAATTCAAACTGAAATCAGATTAATTGCAAGATTAAAAAGATTAATACCTCTTTTTTGAAGATCGGGAGAAATAATCTCTTTCTCCGGCAAATCGCCTAGACTACAGTCTGTAGGAGGTAGCTGATTTGATTTGGAGGAGCTCAATAATCAATATTGAAGAGGGAAAAGGAAACCGCAAAGAAAGGTAAAAGGATTCGGAGAAGTGAAGTTACGCGACCGATTAATTGGTTTCTGGGAACGGTTAACTATATGCGGTTTGCCAAGGAATGCACCCTTTTCCTTTTCCCTTGAATGAAATATTAAAAAATAATTAGAAAATAACGGAAACACTTATACTAACATAGAAACACTGAAAAACCATTTCAAACCTAGAAATAAAAAAAAGGGTTTCAAATAAAAAAAAATCAAATGTTTCAAATTCGATTATTTGGTGTAGTGATTATATGACCATTAGAAGAAACAGAATTGTTAGTTAAATGCTTCCAACTACTCGGCAACATAGAAATGAATATAGCCATATTAGATGCTGACAATTTGTTTTCCACTAAACCAACAATAGTTGGTTTAGCTAATGTTAGGAGTTTAAACACTTCTTTCATAAGAGAAATGGTGTTCATACCCCTAACATTCCAGGCTATAATTGTCATTTAATTGAAGAAGAGCTCCTAGTTGATCTTTTAGGAGTAACATTAAAAGTCACATGTGATGAGTTCTTTTTATTCTATAAATAGTTTGGGTTTTTATCAATATAACTAGAAACATCAACTTGTTTACCTTTATCATTGTTTTCTAGTTTATCACTCGCTTCAATAATCTCAGCTACATTTTGCAGATCATCTGAAATCAGGACATTAAGCAAATTGTGATTCAAAAAATCAAGATCATCCCCAAATTTAGAGCTCTGGCTTTCTTCATTTGCATCTTGATGATCAGGATTAATAGATTCATCATTTGGACTAGTAGACGAGGAAGGGATTTCTAAAGCATTCCATTTAGATTCATTCGAAGCTTCATGAAAGCTTTCATTATGACCAAATATAAGACATTTCTCACATATCAGTGGAACGAATTCATATTCAATATTGAGATAAATTTTCTGACCATTATGTAATAGAATAGGAATTACTGGTTTGAGATCTGTCTTTGTATCTATTTCAATTAAAACTGTAACATACTTTGTAAACATTTTAGCTTCAGTATTTTCATCAATTAAAAGAGGAACTGCTATAAAGCTTGCAATCATTTGTTTAGCTTCTTTGGTCCATAGCTCCATGGGGAGATCATGAATTCTGATCCAAATTTTGACACTGTTACTTTGTATATTATTGTAATCGAAACCTGGATGCCACGCAAACACTAAAAGCAATCGACCAAAATATGAATAAGTATTACTTTCTATGATTCGAGAGAACTCTCGCTGATCTTCAAATTGGATAGCAACATTATAGGAAGAAGAAATATGAACATTAAAAATTACCAGAAGGTCTCCAAACCTTTTTGATATAATCCTTTAATTTCACCACCGATAACCTAAAATATATCGGAATCAATGCAATTGTATACGTCCAGTCTATTTTAGAATCATTATAAATTTTCTTTGGAATTCGAACACAATCAGACTAAAATCTGACAAAATTCAATCTCCGATTACTTGATGCAATAGCATCTGGATTTCGATTGATATTAACATCATTAAGATTCAAAACAAGTACATGGTTACTTGATGTTGAAGTTGATACTGGATTTGAAGTAGAAACCGAAGGATCTGATAGAGGAAAATCAGATCGAGAATTTGAATTTTTGGCGGGTTCCGCTATTAACGTGGAAAACAAGCGGAAAATCCATATTATATTAATTTATTCTATTTATTAAGTATTAAATTATGTTTTATAAAATACATATTATATTGATCTTAAGATAAACTAAAAATTTAATTAATTTTAAAATTTTATATTAACCGATAAATTCAAAGTCTTAATATATGTATATTTATAATTAAATTTTAAAAACTACGTTTTAAAACCTTTATTAAATAAGATATACTTAAAATCTTAATTATTTTAAAATCAAATTATTTGTGATACCATTTCAAAATCGACTATGATGTCCACATATAGTTTTTTACGTACAGTCAAGTGATATATATGTTGATATATATATATATATATATATATATATATATATATATATATCATTTTGATCCTCATTAAATCAAATTTCGTGTATATATCATTTCAACTTGTATCCCAAGTTCTTAATCTAAATGATTATTTAAGTATGTATCTTTTCAAGGTATAATGATTTTCCTAAGTCTGCGAGTACTTGAAGTGTGAGAGAAACATAAATAAACATAACATGTCAAATAGAATATAAATATCATTACATAAAAAATCATATGTCATTGCATATATTTCATATCGTACATCGATTATGTCACTCATCACTGCCAAGTAGGTACCAAACACAACACCAGTTTTTGCCATGTGCCAAATTCATAGAAAAATCCATATATACCAAATATGATGAATATTGTTACATAATTCCTTGTTCTCGAGTCGCCAAGAATGCCTTTAAATGCCATAGAGATACTGACCCAAAATGGAATTAATATTTTTAAAATAATGAGATATATCTTTTTCCAAAAAATAAACATGCCTTGTTCAATAACATACTTTGAAAACTTCAACAACTTTCAAACTTAGTGCAACACTTACAGTTCATTAGTTGATCAGAGTCTACAGTAAAATACCTCCATAATTTCGACTCTAAACACTATTCTTAATTGATAAAATTTCTAGTTTTTGACACTATAATTAAATAAACTGTTGCAAAGAAAGTACTAATACTAAATTCAAATCGGAAATTAAGTGATATGCTGAACATTGACATGTATGTATACGATGGGCATATGATTAAACATGTAGAACATTTGTTCATACCCTACAATCAGTGTCTAATGCAATTCGAACAATTCCATTAGCAATACAGATGACAAAAGAAAGCTAATCAATATACTTTTTTGCACCTTGAGGAAATTGCGTACCACCACCTGGAAATCTAAACACATGTTCCTCATACTGAACCCAATTTTGAATAGCCTTCTCGACCACCAAGCTCTTGTAAGCAACGTTAACATACGACACATAGTCCTGACTCATAGTCCATGGATATGGCACTACATAACCTTTAGGTGCCAGTTCCAAATGCCTAAGCTTTTGTTCTTTTGATGGAAAATGCATCATCACCCCTCAAAAGCTTGCTGGCAAAAAATTGCAAAGGAAGCGCATTTAATTCATAAGTTTACATTTTGGAAAAGATTCCAGAGCATGAAATCTTAAATAGGCAATCATCATTGAAATCTTACATAACACAAAAACTTAATTTCAAATCATACTGTGATTATTAATGCAACATCACCAGTTATCGTTGTACATAGGTTAAAGAATCCATAGGGGTAACAGTTGCTACAATGCGTATATTAAAAGTCAATTGACTGTTTTTTTCCAAAATCATCGAGAACTAGAGTTAACAAAGTTCTGAAATAACTATACATAACAATAATTACGTATAAAGACCTAACACATTTGTGTTAAACTAGTCAAGCCATCCACATAATATAATACTGAATTGCATTTGTCTATCAATAGTGCGGCCATGTTGTAAATTTCTATAATTATATTCAGTTATTCGGCCTACTGAATCATCGGACTCTTAGTACAAACGATTTATCCACTTACTTCCACATTCATTAGAAGGTTGCCGAAGTAAAAAATGACAAATAAGTACACGATGATTTAATAAATAATGAAGGCCAACGCACAAGTTGCCATACAAAAAAAGAAAGAAAAGAACATTTCAATTTTCATTTATAAAAATCTGCCTTGTCATTTATGTGTAAAAGCTTGATAAATAAACATAACAAGGTATAAAATGATAAAAACTCACTATAGTGAATAGTAGTCTTTGGTATCTTCACTTTGATATCTTACATGAACTATTGTTTCATTGTGTAACAATACTTAAATAAAACAGAAAATATAAGGCGTACCAATCCAGCATATTCGAAAGATAAAATTCATAACTGAATGCATGATGAATAAATCGTTGCATCTCTATATAGTTAAACAAGTTCAAATCCATATATAACCTTTACGATTTACACAGAACCCATACATACATCCGTTTTGGGAAGGTTTAAGAAGAATCATTTTTAGTTGTTACAGTGATTAATTACCCAATCATGGGAATTTCAGAATCCTTTGATTGATTTATTTCCTTCAGAAGTTGTTCTCCTACTTTCTTACATGCCAAAATCTCCCTTTTACATTTTTCTGGTGGACCCAAACATATAATTCCCTTAAAATGAGCAATACGTTGCCCTGCAAGAATTTGGGAAAACAAATAAAGTGCTACTTGTCAATATCATGAACACCATTTAATTGATTTTATTTTCCACTAGATATTATTACAATTTGACCTAATTATTTAAACAGTATTGAATATTTTGTTCAATATCAAGTGAATATATTAACAATTCATTTTTTACTATTGAAACTTAAAATCAACACCCGATGCTCACTTGATGTAATTGACACGATATAATCTATGGATAGGCTAGCTATTCCTAGCATCATATATTTGGTAAACAAAACAATTTCAATTAATTAATGCAATATGCATCAATGAGTAAGCAAAATATGAAATCCCTAAAGCTACGCATTTTCTCAAAAAGTATTAAAAAAAGGAGATCCGAAATTCATCAAAAACCGAAGAAAAAAAATCTTAAATTGCTGAAACTTTGTTATTTTTTTTTAATGAATTTCGGATCAATGAGTAAAAAAAGATAAAATTTCGACAATTTAATTTTTTTCTTCTTCAGTGATCGCTCCCCATTGTTATGCACTATAAAAAAAAACAGTAAATAGCGACGGCCGAATCCGCTTCTAATCCGTCGCTATATCGGCTTTAGCAAAGGATTTCTTGCATAACAAGTTGGTCGGTAAAAACCATGATGGTAATTGTGTCAGATTTTAGCGACGGAATTTAGCATGAGTTTTCCGACAGTTTTCCGTCATTTTACTATTTATATAATAGAAATATACTTTTATTTATTTATTTAATTTTAATTTATCTACAAACTATTTACCGATAGATAAGTATTTTCTAATAATTTATTATTTATACAAAACATCGATGAAACCTTACTAATTAGCAAGGGATTAGCAACAAAATATTTTTTTGATCAATCTCCTTCTGTAGGTATTCCGTCACTATTCTCTTTCTATTCTGCCAATAAACATTCTCTCATATTTCCTGGTTACAACTTTACCAAATACTATCCTTCAATTGTAAATAGTAAAATAAATAGCATAACCCAACAAAATAAAACAGAGAATGTAGTTATGAGTACAATATATAAATTTGTTACTATTTAACAAAAAAATAGTACAATATAATACACATGTTTTTGGATTTTGGTTACATGCGAAATTCGAACAAAAACATAAAAAAAATCTAAACTAAAACTGTGAAACATTCGAAATCTTCGAACATAGCTCCTGAGGTAATTGTAAAGCTGTACATAAAAGTACCAACAAATGAAAATCCTATTTCTTTTCCAAGTTGTTGGTATGCTTTGCTTCAATCAACAGCTCCGAACACATTCTGAATCCTATTTCTTTTCCAAGTTATTGGTAGCCTTTGCTTCAATCATTCAAACGTATTCCTAACAATTAATGTAAAATTTCATGTTAGACTATTAATAATCAAATCCAATCTTTATGAATGTGATCAGCAACATAAATCAAAAATTTATTTGAATGGATATCTCATATGCAAAATATTTGTCTCATCTACAGTTACAAATCATACAAGAGCTAACAATGAACTTTGTAAGCAATTTAACCGATTAAGGTGCTTTTGCATTATGTAAAATGCTTAAGTAATGAGCATGATAGAACTTTGATATAGTGAGCAAGTGAACTAAACTAAAGAAATACTGGACTTTTTTTTCACTCAGCAAATTATTGCATATTACCACAAAGCTAGCTGATAAACATAATTTCATGGTATCAACCACAAGTAGCAATCAAAAAAAAAAAAAAAAAAAAAAAAAACATTACCTATACCAATCTAGCATTGCGTCGCAGCCAGACTACATTGGAACATCGACATCCTAAGCCACCGTCCTTGCATAGCAACAAATTTCCAATTCCTGCACAAAGGCATCAGTGACAATCCATCACAAGGCACAACATCAAGAAGCATAGCAAAAAGGCAGCAGTAATTACGAATCGAAAACAAGGAGGGAAGCAAGCTAACTAGCTCAAGACAAACTAAAGCCAAAAACTGCTATCAACCAAAAGTATCTACCAACAAACAAAAATATCCTTATCGACAGCCTATAAAAACATTTAACAAAAACACTAGATCAATGGAAAACAAGCAAGCCACAACATAAATAGAAAACCAAAACAGTCATGACTCGTTGTCGAGAGGAAGAGAACAAACAAATTACCAAACCCAAGCAGAAATAAACTGTTTACAGCTACCCAGACCTAAACATTGACTTGAATTTACAGAAAATGATCCTTGATATTATATAAATTCAACATTTCAACGAAAAAAATACTTAAATATTAACATATCTTCATAATTATAAAAACCATAATATTTATTGGAGTTTACAGAAAATTAATAGCACACCTTAAGGTAGGCTCTTCTTTTTCATTCCATTTTAATGTCCGAAGCTGGCCCATAACTGATGAATCACGAACAAGATGAATTAAAAAATGAAAACTTCTTCCTGTAGCTTCACTTGTCCTCGTCCAAGTACGAGACTCTGACTGAAGGTGAAATTGCTCAATTGGGGCATCGTTGAGATGTCGTCCCTGAAGTGAATCGTTGCGATTATGGTGTGCCTCTATCAGATTCCTATCAGTTGCGCAGTTATTGATTTTCCTCTCCGCGTCCGGTAAACAATCAGATTTCTATCAGTTGCGATTATGGAAGTTATGAGGAGTTGATGAAGGGAAAAACAAAAGGGGAATAGAATCAAAGAAAGTAGAGTAAGAATAAAGGCGGCGGAGAGAAAGAATAAATTTAGGGTTAAGGATTCGATTTCTTTCCTAGGTGAAATGAAGAAGGCGGCAGAAAAATGGATTGGTAGTGGGGACTAAATTATTTTAGGGTTAAGGACACTAGGACTTAAGCGGGAAATGAAAATTTGGGGGAAACAAGGGAGGGAATGAAAATATGGGGGAAACAAGGGAGGGAAGCCTGTAAACACACCGAGCAATAACAAACATTATTAAAAGGTTTAACATTTGACTTTTAAGCAAATGCAGATTTTATTTTCAATTATTGTTAATTTCTTTTATTTACTTCTAGAAAAAAGTTATTTTCATTTTTTGGCAATATTACATGTTAGTTATAATTCTTAAATATCAAGTTCTAAAGAATAAATATTATTTTGATTTGTATTTCAACTTTATTTAAAAATTATGAAAAATTCTTAAGTTTATATTTAAACTTTATGATTTTTTTTAAGTATATTTATTTAAGGTGTAATTGCCAATTACAATTATTGATTTTCAGATATTAGATAATAAATATTACTTGTTTAGATTTATTCAGTACCCTACTTCATGTATAATTCGATTCAAATGTCTATAAATGAAAAAAAAAATAACTTGTATGTTAATATCTGTATTCTTTGAATTTTTGAATTCTTTAGTATTTATAAATTTTCTTATTTTTGAATTTTGAACAATTTACAAAATTTTATATTTATTTCAAAATTATGAAAACTTTAAAAGTTTATATTTAAACTTTATGTTTATTTTAGAAAATACGAAAGTTCTAATTTTTTGAATCAATACGTAATAAACATAATTATCAATTATAATTATTAAATTTCAGATATTAGATAATAAATTTTACTTCTTAAGTAATAAAAATTACCTATTAATCATTAATTATTAAAGATTACTTATTAATCTATATTATTAATTATTATTTTCTCTAAATTCTTTAGTAATTATTAATTAATCAATACTAACTATTTAACTTTATTTACTATTAATAACAATTATTTATTTTTTGTTATTAGTATATTATTTTTAACTTTAGTTATTTAAAAATTATTTTTACTTATCAATTACTTATTAGAAATATAAACGTAAATCATTTTATGAAGAATCCCTTCCAGATCCCTTGAAAATCTGCTGCAAAATAGCTTCAAAAATACATGATGGTAAACTGTCTTAAATTGCGACGAAATTCAGTAACAAAAAAATGATGATGGTAAATCATTGCAATTTGCTACAGTTTAGTGACGAAAATCATAGCTTGACGGTAATATTTTAAAATAAGATGAAATAAAAAATCCAAGATAATATCCCTTACAGATTCCACGGAAATCCGTCGCTAATTTGAGACGAAATCTTCCGCTGCTAAAATCTGCAGCTATTTGCGCTTTTTCTTATGGGGATGAAATCCCTAAAACTATGTTTTTGCTCAAAAAATAAAATAAATAAATAATAAACAACGTAAGCTTTTGTGATGGCCCGCAAATCCTATCTATTTGAGTTGACTAAACAACACACATCCAACCCAAACAATACAGAAATACTAGTCAATAGGGTTAAAGAAATTGAAACAGATAGAAGATAAAACAAAGAAAACATCAGAATCTCACAACGGACTAAACAAAATATAATATCATATTTCATAACTTTGAAACACAAATCTGTTTCATATATACATACCATACCAGAGTATAATACATATACATCACAACGGAAATAACTCTAAATAACTAACGACGAAGCCTCCTGCTTCAAACTCCTCCAAGTGTATCTGTAAAAACCTGAAACACTTGACTATCCGTAAAAATTTGGGCACCCAAGAGTTTAGGGAAAAACAAACAAAATAAACTCTGGGTCAGTCATGGGACCAATGTGAGTAAACTCCAACCATATTGCTTAACTTTTAAAAAAACCTTTTGAAAGAAAAAGATAACAGAAAGACCAGCCCATACATAAACATGGACGGTTTTTTACCTTACTATAACCCAAAACATTTTTCATATCAAAATCCAGTGATATTATAATAATGTCTAATCAAATAAATAACCAAAAAGTAGAACGCTTGCATCTCACGCTCCACATACATAAAATATCGTTGGGCGCTTATTGGAGATTTGTTTCCAACTATAACAAGGTATGGGACCACCTCTCGATCAGTGTACTCTAGAGGAGATACACTGGGGTTTAGCAAGAACATCTTGCAACCTGGCCACACGTGACCTCCCACTCATTTAGCTTGAGTGTAGCGAATATATTGTCAACCACGGTTGTCGGTCGTCTAACCATAATCCATAAGATACAGAATTGAAAGAATAATAAATAATAAATTTTCTCTAGATTGGTGACAAATATACCCTGCTTGGGTATGATCCAATTAGCCATGCTACCTACCCGATTTTTGTCATTTCTCAGTTGTGAGGCTTGAGGCTAAGTTTATCTTTTTAGAACATCTGTCCACCATACACTTTGAATGCCACATCGTCAAACCCATCAAATTACTAGTCGATCTTCCCAAAAATATTACAGGTATACAAGCTAAGAGAAACAAATTACTATACCTCCAGACGTAATACCTTGAAAAGGTCATCTTATGTGATCTGTTAGGAATACTCTGTTAGACATTCGTCCATACAAGTTGTCCTGAGTCTGGACAAACAAAAAAACCCTTGCATTTTACTCCGTCTTTAATTTATCTTCAGCATAATCTAATTCGCAACACCCACGCCTATATGGAGTTGATTTTCGGATAATAAATCCAACCAGTCTCTCCGTACTGACAACGATGTTAAAAAAATATCTTTGATGGCCGGTGATTTAACTATTAAAGGACAATGAACATCCATCAAACAATCACTGGCCCTTTCTAATATTAATTAAACTACTTTCCAAATTTCTTATCGAATTCTATATATTGATTTCTAATTATCCAAATTTCTTAAAAATATTCTAACTGCTTAAATTTTTGGAAAATTTCGCCAGTACCTCCTTTGTATCTGTCAATAACTCAAACCTTAACTCGCCTCTCTAGGCCCTTTCCATTCAAAAAGAAAATCAAAAAGCCATGCAGCTTGCCCAATAGGCTCATAAAATCTCATATGGAAATTAAAACATGTACCTTTTTGTCGGGCACACAAAGCATAATCTTCATTATCTCCATTCCATATCTGTTTAAATTATACACGGCCATTTCCAGTTCATTCCAATCAATTCATCCCTTTTTACATAACTCGCTTTCCATTCGCTACTTAAATTTTTCTAATTACCTTCTTGGTTTCATTTACTTATAATTTGAACATATCCAGTTCAAATATATTTGTATTTGCTTGTATACAAATCAAACTCAAAATCCTTGCTCGCTTCCCAATTCTAATTCACATTTCATACTTGGATACCCAATTCCAATTAACGAATTCAACTCACTTAACAAAGTTAAGTTTAGCCCCAAAACTCTATTAACTAATTTCTTTTGAAATTAGCTAACTTCATTTAATTATTAAAAATCTGATTCTTATATCAAAAATCACTTTATTTACTCCGCTTGAGTTCATATTTATTTAATAACTCAAATCTGGACTTTTCCTATGGAAAATTCGATTTTTTTATTCGCTCAAAATCCTTATATTATATTTAATAAACCATTATGGTTTAAAATTGATTATGGCGCTGTTTTTTTAAATTTGATTTTGATATAACTCTAAATCTATGAGACGAAATTCATGTTTTTCTCTTCCATTGGAAAATTATCATTCAATAAGTCCGGGCGTTTCTTGTTTCATCGAATTCCGACTTATATTGAGTTTTATATACTCAATTGAAGTTCAAAACGCCAAATTATGAACTTTCGCGCTGCGGTGAGTTCATTTTAATAAATTATAAACGTTTAAAACTTTGTTTATAATAAATTTCAAATCCACTTTCAATATTAAAATAAGTCGCTATCCAAAACTAACTTAACAATCCCGATTTCTCAAACTTGTCGATTAATTTATTCCATATCCACAACTCATTTATGAATTTATTCAAAACTCAATTTCCTATACCCAATTCCAATCCATTTGGAGTTAAATTATTTACAATATTCGATATAATCAAATTCCATTTAGAAATTCCTTTTGCCGGAATAATCAATTAATTCAACATCATTGACCAATACAAACTAATATCGTCTTTTGATAACATTGAAGTCATTCAAGTTGGGGTATTTTATTTACCTCTCAAACCTTGACCGACAACGTTCTTATCTTGAGATGGATAAAAGATTGTAATATTAAAACTCAATTTAAATCTCACCTTTTTATTCCATTTCTTACATTTGGAAATTTATTTCCAAACTACTCGATGAAAATTACTTCATCATATTTATAAACATTGTTTATAACTTAATTTCCTTATTATAACAAACTTCCATTTTAATAATCTATTTGAAACTCGATTCCCATTTTGGAATATTTTATTTTATATAACTTATATATATACATATATATAAATTAACATGGAATCTATTTTAATATTTAAATTTTAAAATTTAGTTTCTGTCCAATATAACCCTAATATCTTATCTAGAAATAGTTTATTTATTTATTTTATAAATTCGACATGGTCGAATTCTAATTATAAATTCGTATGGATTTATTTCAATTCATTTTATATTCTGTCCATCGGAATAATTTACATTGTTTTCTTTCCAAACGAATTTAAATAATAAATCCCTTTTTAAATTCATAATCGAATGTAAATAAATTATCCAATGAAAATTCTTCTCTTTTATTTATAAACATCATTTATAAATTTCACTTCTTGTTTTGAATATTTAAAACAAGTTCCCATTTCAAATATTATTTGAAATCAATTTGGCATTTTGGAAAAGTAATTTTTCCTTTTTAAATTCAGACTTGAATTTAAAAATCTAATATTATCAAAGGATTATTTTTCTTTCCATTTAGAACATTGTTAATAATTCAACTACTTGTTTTTATTATTAAAAACAAGTTAATATTTCTCAATCTATTCGAAATTCCATTTCCATTTAGAAAAGTAGAATTTCCTTTTTAAATCATAAAATCCCTTTTTGATATTTTTAAATATAAATATATAGGGCCAATGATATTTAATCATCCAATTACACGCACCATTAATCCAATTCAACACATCGCACATATATAAATATGTAAACAATAATAAATAATTTTGAGGAATCTAGTTGGATCCCTCCAACCTGTTTTCCCTGCATCCACAGATGTTAGTCAACATAAATAATACCAATCCTGCTTCAAGGCAGGATATCGCGGTATGAAGGTCATCCACTATAATATATTGTGCGAGGCATAGGGTCATCCACTAACGTTATTGCGGGCATCCGCTAATGGTACTGCGGGAAATATCCAATATATATATATATATATATATATATATATATACACTATAATAACAACCAAGCCTAAATAACTAATATATATAATAACCACAAAAATTCAATAATTCATGCATGCATTCAGGCAATCAACAATTTATTTCTATCGATCAAAATAATTTTAAATATAAAACTCTGGGTGAGATTTACTCACCTTGATTTTATTTGCACTGAATATCCCTTTAAATTCAACATTGCACGGCTAACGAATCAACTCGAATCAATTTATTTTCCACTTATGATTTTTTTTTATTTTTATTTATCGATTAAGCGGTGATTAATTTAAATTTACTTAACAAATAAATAAGTTAACTATCCTATGTATATTTAAATTTCTTAAAACATATACCTTATGGCTATCCACTCTCGACTAATCCATGAAACAAGTAACCGAATAATTTCAACCAGCAATCAACCTATATCTGCAACCGCACATCACTAGATCAAACTAACTCCACTACAATGCTCCAATTTACCTTAATTCATCACCAATACTTTTGACTCCACCTTAGCCAATATCACCAATATACCATCATCCTACAATACTATATTTCTCAAAACTATCCAGAATAGTGCATCTCCCGCTTCAAAATGCTGCTGCAGGGAAAACTATGTCGACACATTGTGTCGAACAATCACAAAATCGCTACCTTTGAAACAAGCCAGCATCTCCAAGCTCCATTCACAGTCAACCACCTGCATTCACTAACCCACCTCGGCACTACAAATCAAGGTCGTAGCGGCTACCAAGTACATCATGAATCAAATTCATTTTTGCCTGAACTCCAGAACATTCAAAAGCTGTTATTTCTTTACAAACCTGACCCACAAAACCACTCTTATCCTTCACGTCGGAAGTTCTACGCCTCCCTCTCCACTTTGATTATCTCGCAATGCTTACACAAGAGTCAACTCGGTCTTCAATTCCCAACCATCGCTAAAGGCATCAACACTTGTGGCTTTAGATCTTCACCAAACTCCAACGTTGAATTCCCTCGCTCCACTAAACAGCGCGCTCTCCTTCACTTGAATAGACATCCCCTCTGAACCATGAAATCGAGAGCCCTAGTTCGACTATCCCGACATCAACCCTCGTTGCTCCCCTTTCCGAGCATACTAGCGCAGGCATCTCGAGCGAACGAACCCCTTAATCAATGGTTAGGATTTTATACTTCTTTACTGATTTGTTTTCGATTTTTGAAAGAGGAGAAGTTTTTGTTCTTCTGAGTTGCGGAGGAAAGCTATAAAGCTTTTATTTTTGTGAATTAACGAAGAAGAGGGGGTGCGATATATATAAACGAAGAATGGGGAACACTCGTACCATAGACCATTAATTCATTGTTGGCTTGCAATTGAAAGAGTGAGCAAAAAAATTCGCTCGAGGAACGGGTATGACTGCATAAATTAAATATAAGGCTGATGTCCCCCCTTTTTTATTTTATTAAATTTTTATTTAATTTGATTAGATTTATTTAATTCAAAATATCTCACTGATTCGAACTCTATTTTAAAAATAATGACCGACATTTCTGGGATTTAACCTCTTTCTGAACACATTGGAACGAATATCGAAGCCTAATTCGATCATATAGAAAATATATCAATTCAAACCGTCAATTAAATTAAATCGATTTAAAATATAAATCGGTTTCAAACAATTAAATTAATAAATAATTATTATCATTCTAATTCAAATAGAATTTATATTAATTGACTGAACTGTTTCGGTTCAGTTTTAAATTCTGAATTCAATTATTTATCATTTTCTATTACGATAATTAAATATATTCGATATTAAATCATATATCGATTATTAAATCGATAAATTCAATATAAAATCCATTTATATTTCAAATTTAATATTTAAAACTAATTTAAATATTCGATATTAAATGACCAAAAATCCGGGACGTTGCATTCCTTCCGCCTTAAAAGACTTTCGTTCTCGAAATTACTAAGGTAGAAAGAAATGTTACAAACCCGTTAACTTCACAAAAGCCCACTTTGTTATTACTCGGCATTTCATATTCCATAACTCAAGTCTCATAAACTTTTAGTTTTCATGGAAATATTTAATTTCCTATTTCCCATTAAATACCCTTTAAATGAAATTAAATTTGAAAATTATCTCTTTTTCTTTACAAAAAATTCAAAACTTTTGAAAAAATTTCTAACTCCCTAAATTTTTTGAATTTTTTGGCAGAGTCTCCCCTGTACGGAGGAGCATTTGCAGTATACCATAAGAGATACATCGATCCGTATTGGTCAGGAAACAGTTCATATACCCTAATTTGATATTTTGCGTTGGCGTACCTTATATAAGCATTTATTACATACGCAAGCTTTGCATATAAGCAATCTACCCGTCCAAAATCAATCCAGGTAGCTCCATGTACCTGTACTTACTCAATTTAAACTCATAAGTTTCATAAATATGAAGTTTCAATAACTTTCATTCATCTAAATTATTAAGCACATAAATATGTTTCCAAACAAGTCATACCATGTATAATTAGCATATATATGCTAATACAAGTCCCGACATTTAGTTTATATGTCATTTTATTCATATTATACATTATATGTACTCATGTTTATTTAACTCAGATGATTTGCAACCAAATAATTCACATTCAATTCATATTCCATTCATATGGATTCAAATTCATTCATACCGATTTTAATCAATTCTTTTACTTCGTTTATGACAAATGGTAAATTTCCTATGCATATTTGTTATTATTCGTTTAATACAATAACCATTTATTATTTTTGCCAATCTTAAATTGATCCCAAAGCAATTTATCAGTTTCAATTCACTTTCACCAATTCAGTTTTAATTAACCTGCATAAGTTAAATTTTTAATTCCATAATTCTAATACTCAGGTTTTTATTTCAAATCCTTTTGGAAACATACAAATATATACACATGTTTATAACTATCTGAAATTCAAAACATTTTAATTTCCCAAACAACTTGTTTTTTCAAACAAATCTCCATTGAGAATATTTTCTCAAGGTAGCAATCCAACACTTAGAAACTCGAAAATGAACACTGATGATGTCCGATCATCATCGGAATTATTTTCTAGTAACTAAAGTGAGTTCAGTGCTTTATCACTTTCAAAATCCATTCAAATTAATTTTTATTCAAAAACCTTCCAAACAAAGCTATATTATTTTAATATAATTTAGAAAACTATTTTTTCCAATTTCCCAGGATTTAAACAACGAATTTTGATTTCAATCCAATTTTAATTCATCTCATTTGTATTTACAAATTTTATTTGGTTATATATAACCACTCCAATTTTATAATCTAATTTGGTTATAATCTCAATCATCACATCCATATATAATAATAATATTGGAAATTATTCTTTCATATCAATATAAAATTTTAGTCAAAATTATTTCAATTACCCACTTTTAAAACAATACTTGTTGAATAATTTTGTTCAAGAGTTTAGAAACACCTATCGATACAGTTGTACATTCTATACTGACCAGAATTCATAAACCACTTGACAAACCAATCAACACAATATAAAACAATTTTTATATCAACTTACAAGTACGCTCTCGCATATACACACACACTCAACTCATTTTTGGGTACTACTGACCCTATCTATAATGAGTAAACCCCCACCAAAGCCTAGTTGTTCGCTCAACCTAAGCTCTAATACCAAATGTGATGACCCGCAAATCCGTACTATTTGAGTTGACTAAACAATGAACATCCAACCCAAATAATACAGAAATACGAGTCATTAGGGTCAAAGAAATAGAAATAGATAGAAGATATAACAAAGAAAACATCAAAATCTCACAACGGACTGAACGGAATATAATATCGTATATCATAACTTTGAAATACAAATCTGTTTTGCATATGCATACCATATCAGAGTACAATACATATACATCACAGCGGAAATAACTCTAAATAACTAATGATGAAGCCTCCTACTTCAAGCTCCTCCAAATGTATTTGTAAAATCCTAAAACACTTGACTGCCCGTAAAAATTTGGGCAGCCAAGTGTTTAGGGGAAAACAAATAAAATAAACTCTGGGTCAGTTATGGGACTGGTGTGAGTAAACTCCAACCATATTGTTTAATTTTGGAAAAAAAAACTTTTGAAAGAAAAAGATAATAGTAAGACCAGCCCACACATAAACATGGACGGTTTTTACCCTACTATAACCCAAAACATTTTTAATATCAAAATACAGTGATATTATAATAATATCTAACCAAATACATCACCAAATAGTAGAACACTTGCATCTTAGGCTTTACAAACATAGTATAAAATCAAAAACTGCCTCCCGGTCAGTGTACTCTAGAGGGGATACACTGGGGTTCAGCAAGAACATCATACAACCCGACCATACGTGACCGCCCACTCATTTAGCTTGAGTGTAGCGAATATATTGTCACCCACGGTTGTCGGCCATCCAACCATAATCTGTAAGATACAGAATCGATAGAAGAATAAATTATGAATTTTCTCTAGAACAATGACAAATATACCCTGCTTGGGTATAACCTAACTAGCCATGTTGCGTACTCAATTTTGTCATTTCCCAGTTGTGAGGCTTGAGGCTATGTTTACCTTTTCAGAACATCTGGCCACTATACACTCTGAATGCCACATCGTTAAACCCATCAAATCACTAGTTGATCTTCCCAAAATATTATGGGTATACAAGCTAAGAGAAACAAATTACTCTGCCACCAGACGTAATACCTTGAAATGGTTGTCTTATGTGATCTGTTAGGAATACTCTGTTAGACATTCGTCCATACAAATTGTCCTGAGTCTGGACAAACAAAAGAACCCTTGCATTTTACTCCGTCTTTAATTTATCTTCAACATAATCTGATTTGCGACGCCTATGCAGTGGTTTTTCGGATAATAAATCCAACCGGTCTCTATGTACTGACAGCGATGGTAAAAAAATATCTTTGATAGCTGGTGATTTAACTATCAAAAGAAAACGAACATCCATCAAACAATCATTGGCCCTTTCTAATACTAAATAAACTACTTTGCAAATTCCTTATCGAATTCTATATATTGATTTCTAATTATCCAAATTTCTTAAAAATATTCTAACTCCTTATTTTTTCTGAAAATTTTGCCAGCACCTCCTTTGTACTTGTTAATTGCTCAAACCTCAACTCGCCTCTCTAGGCCCTTTCCATTAAAAAAGAAAATCAAAAATCCAAGCGGCTTGCCTAATGGGCTCATTAAATCTCATATGGAAAATTAAACATGTACCTTTTTGTCGGGCACTCAAAGTATAATCTTCATTATCTCCATTCCATACCTGTTTAAAATATACACGGTCGTTTCTAGTTCATTCCAATCAATCCATCTCTTTTTACATAACTCACTTTCCATCCGCTATTTTAATTTTCTAATTAGCTTCTTGGTTCCATTTACTTTTAATTTGAACATATCTAGTTCAAATATATTTGTATTTGCTTACATATAAATCGAACTCAAAATCCTTGCTCGCTTCTCAATTCTAATTAGCGTTTCATACTCGATTTTCCAATTCCAATTAGTGAATTCAACTCACTTAACAAAGTTAAGTTCGGCCCCAAAACTCTATTAACTAAATTAGTTAACTTCATTTGACTATTGAAAATCTGATTCTTATATCAAAAATCACTTTATTTAGTCCGCTTGAGTTCGTCTTTATTTAATAACTCAAATCTGGATTTTTCTAATGGAAAATTCGGATTTTTGTTCACTCAAAATCCTTATATTTTATTTAATAACCCGTTATGGCTTAAAAGTGATTATGGCGCTATTTTTCTAAAAATTTGATTTTGATATAACTCAGAATCTATAAGACGAAATTCAGGTTTGTCACTTCCATTGGAAAATTATCATTCAATAGTTCAGGGCATTTCTTGTTTCATCGAATTCCGACTTATATTGAGTTTTATATACTCAATTAAAGTTCGAAACACCAAATTACGAACTACCGCGCTACATTGATTTCGTTTTAATTAATCTTAATTATAAACGTTTAAAACTTCGTTTATAATAATTTTCAATTCCACTTTCAATACTAAAATAAGCCGCTATCCAAAACTAACTTAACAATCCTGTTTTCCCAGACTCGTCGATTAATTTATTCCATATCCATAACTCAGTTATGAATTTATTCAAAACTCAATTTCCTATATCCAATTCCAACCCATTTGGAGTTAAATTATTTATAATATTCGATACGATCAAATTCCAATTATAATTTCCTTTTATAGGAATAATCAATTAATTCAACATTATTTACCATTACAGACTAATATCATCTTTTGATAATAGTGAAGTCATTCAATTTGGGGTATTTTATTTACCTCTCAGACCTTGACCGACAACGTTCTTATCTTAAGATGGATAAAAGATTGAAATATTAAAATTTGATTTAAATCTCACCTTTTTATTCCATTTCTTACATTTGGAAATTTATTTCCAAATTACTCGATGAAAATTACTTCGTCATATTTATAAACATTGTTTATAAATTAATTTCCTTGTTAAAACAAACTTCCATTTTAATAATCTATTTGAAACTCGATTCCCATTTTGGAATATTTTATTTTATATAACTTATACACACACACACACACACACATATATATATATATAAATTAACATGGAACCTGTTTTAATATTTAAATTTTAAAATTTAGTTTCTGTCTAATATAATCCTAATATCTTATCTCGAAATAGTTTATTTATTTATTTCATAAATTCTACATGGTAAAATTCTAATTATAAATCCAAATGGATTTATTTCAATTCATTTCATATTTCGACCATCGGAATAAATTCCATTGTTTTCTTTCCCTGAAACGATTTCAAATTATAAATCCCTTTTTAAATTCATACTCGAATTTAAATCAATTATCTAATGAAAATTCTTCTCTTTTATTTATAAACATGATTTATAAATTTCACTTCTTGTTTTAAATATTTAATACAGGTTCCTATTTCAAATCTTATTTGAAATCCAATTCCCCATCTGGAAAAGTAAATTTTCCTTTTTAAATTCAGACTTGAATTTAAAAATCTAATACTATCAAACGATAATTTTTCTTTCCATTTATAATGTTGTTTATAATTCAGCTACTTGTTTTTGTTATTAAAAACAAGTTAGAATTTCTCAATCTATTCGAAATTCCATTTCCATTTCGAAAGGTAAATATTCCTTTTTAAATCATAAAATCCCTTTTTGATATCTTAAAACATGAATATCTAGGGCCAGTGATATTTAATCATCCAATTGCATAAAACATCAATCAAATTCAACTCATAACACATATATTAATATGTAAACAATAATAAATAATTTTGAGGAATTCAGTTGGATCCTTCCAACCTATTTTCCCTGAATCCACAGATGTTAGTCAACGTAAATAATACCAATCCTGCTTTAAGGTAGGATTGAGTAGTATGAAGGTCATCCACTGTAATATATTGTAGGGGGCATAGGGTCATCCGCTAATGACACTACGGGCATCTGCTAATGATACTGCGGTTAATATCCAATATATATATAATAACCACCAAGCCTAAATAACTAATATATATATAATATCCACAAAAATTCAATAATTCATGCACGCATTCAGGAAATCAATAATTTATTTTTAACAATTAAAATTAAATTAAATATAAAACTCTGAGTGAGATTTACTCACCTTGATTTTATTTGTGTTGAATATCCCTTTAAATTCAATGTTGCATGGCTAACGAATCAACTCGAATCAATTTATTTTCCACCTATGATTATTTAGTTTTTTTAATCGATTAAGTGGTGATTCATTTAAATTTACTTAACAAATAAATAAGTTAACTATTCTATGTATATTTAAATTTCTTAAAACATATAACTTATGGCTATCCACTCTCGACTAATCCATGAAACAAGTTCCCGAATAGCTTCAACCAGCATTCAGCCTATATTGCAACTGCACATCACTAGATCAACCAAACTCCACTACAATGCTCCAATTTATCTTAATTCATCACCAATACCTTCGACTCCACCTTAAACAATATCACCAATATACCATCATCCTGCAATACTGCATTTCTCATAACTATCCAGAACAATGCGTCTCCCCTTCAAAATGCTACTGTAGGGAAATCCACATCGTCACATTATGTCGAACAATCCCAGATCACTACCTTTGAAACAAGCCAGCATCTCCAAGCTTTATTCGCAGTCAACTAGCTCCATTAATTGACCCTCCTTGGAATCACAAATCAAGGTCGTAGCCACTACCAAGTATATTACGAATCAAAATTATTTTTGCCTGAACTCCAAAACAATCAGAAAATGTTATTTCTTCATGCATCTGATCCACAAAACCACCCTTCTCCTTCACGTCGGAAGTTCTACGCCTCCCTCTCCACTTTGATTATCTTGCAGCGCTTACATAGAAGTCAACTCGGTCTTCAATTCCCAACGATCGCTACAGGAATCGATACTTTTGGCTTTAAATCTTTACCAAACTCTAGCGTTGAATTCTATCGCTCCACTCAACAACACGCCCTCCTTCACTCAAATAGACATCCCCTCTGAACCACGAAATCGAGAGTCCTAGTTCAACTATCCCCACATCAATCGGCGTCGCTCCCCTTTCTGAGCATACTAGCTTGGAAATCTCGAGCGAACGAACCCCCTTAATCAATGTTTAGGATTGTATAATTCTCCTTTGATTTGTTTTCGATTTCTGAAAGAGGAGAAGTTTTTGTTCCTCAGAGTCGTGGAGGAAAGCTATAAAGCTTTTATTTTTGTGAATTAAAGAAGACGGGTGCGATATATATAAACGAAGAATGGGGAACACTCGTTCCATACACCTTTAATTCATTGTTGGCTTGCAATTGAAAGAGCGAGCAAATAATTCAGCTCGAGGAATAGGTAGGACTACGTAAATAAAATATAAGACTAGTGTCCCCCCCTTTTTTATTAAATTTTTATTTAATTTGATTAGATAAATTTAATTCAAAATATCTCGTTGGTTCGAACTCTGTTTTAAAAATAACGTCCGACAATTTTAGGGTTTAACCGCCATTTTGAACACACTAGAATGAATATCGAAGCCTGATTCGATTGTCTGGAAAAGATATCGGTTTAAACCGATGATTAAATTAAATCAATTTAAAATATAAATCGGTTTCAAATAGTTAAATTAATAAATAATTTTTATCGTTCGAATTCAAATAGAATTTATATTAATTGACTGAATTGTTTCGATTCAGTTTTAAATTCCAAATTCAATTATTTATCATTTTCGTATTACGATAATTAAATATGTTTGATATTAAATCGTATATCGATTATTAAATCAATAAATTCAATATAAAATCCATTTATATTTTTAATTCAATATTTTAAACTAATTTAAATATTCAATATTAAATGACCAAAAATTCGGGACGTTGCACCTTTTAAGGAGTGATTTCAGCATGGTAGAACCGTTTTGAGTGACGAAATGATTTGAGAGCAGAATCGAATTGAGGGGTGATAGAAATAGCGAGGAGAAATTTTTTGGGGGGGTTAAGGGGTGAACAAAGAAACAAGAAGCATAAATTGGAGGAGCAAAATTATAGGGCAGCGAATATTGATAGGATTTTTAAGAAATACAGAGGAAAATAATTAAGAAGAAATAGACGAAGAAGAAATAAGACTATTAAGAGGATGAAACACCGATCGAAGAACGCCCAATATTCTTTGGAATTTGAAAAAGGGATTTCGGGCAAGTGACAATTTGCAAACCTCCCTAACGGTTGGTTTTATTATTTCAAGTCGCACGAATTCATGAGTTATTGCATGCATGATCTTTATTCTAGGCAATTATTATTGACACTAGAAATATTGTTAAGGGAGGTCAATTTTTTATTTTTAAAAAAACTGTTAAGGGGAGTACCAAGTAGGAAAGTATCCCCTTGACAAATAAATGTAATTTTACCTTATTACCCATTTAGGCTTAATTTCACTCTTATATTCATTAATCTATTTTTTAAGGGTTAATCAACACCATTAGCTATGGGGAAATCAACCCCTTTGACTGAACTAAAATCATTGTCACGACATCCCCTGAAAAAAACCGTGTCTAGTAATTCCCCAAAAATTTTAAATTTCGATGAGTCAATTTGATTAATTACACCAAAATCGAGACTTCTAGAATGAAGAAATTTAACTACAACCATCGAAATAAAGAAGAATGAAGATCAATATCACATACCTTTTGATTAGCTTCTTCGCTATCCCACGATCTGGTAGAGAGGATAGTGATGTTTTCTTCGTTTTCACTATTTTTTCTTCGATGTTTCCTTGACGTTATTTGCAACTGAAACAATTTAGGGTTTTTGTGATTTATGGGACTAATGATTTTACAATGAGTAATTTTTAAAAGTAAGGGTAAAAGCATAAGAAGTGAAAAAATTAGCCACCAACATTGACCCCCCTTAACAATTTAAAAAAAGTGTAGTGTCCTTAAAATTTGGCCCCCGTAAACAGAAAAAGGAGTGTCAATGAGAATACCCTTATTTTATAAAACAAATGCATGCAATGTTTTAAATCGAGTTCTTAAAAGGTGTCCGTGCCATAACACATTACTAAAATTGAAGTTTGGATAATGGATGAAAATTCCTATTGTGACATTTCAGATAGTTACCATATAGTTGTTTTCTACAACATTATTATAGAACTTAATCATAATAAAGTTTTGGAAATGATTGATGCATAATTGGTGGAGTTCAAAATTCACTTCAGTCGAACAACCAACTTTTTTCGTGGTATAATATTATCAAACCCAAAGGTATCATATTTTTTGTTCTAATTTCGTAGTATTCCCGGATCTCATCTTGATAAAAACTTAGCAAAGTTATCTAAGTTTTATAAAAATTAAGTAATCTATAATATTAACCTAATTATAAAAATTAACTTTTCTTTAATAGAATTTCACTAACTCTTATAGAAATTAAATAAATTTGTCAAAAAATAACGAAGTATATAATTTTATGTTTTCAAAATAAATCAAGTTCATAAAAATAATAAAGTTTAACTAATTTTTATAAAAGTTATCGAAATTCTATAAACATTTCGCAAAATTAACTAATTTTTATAAAAGTTATTATAGTTTTATAAACATCTAGTAAAAATAATTAAGTTTGTAAAATTTAATTAAGTTTTGTAAAAAAATGAACTATATTTGAAATAAATTTAAAAATTAACCAAGCTATATAAAATTATAAATAAGTTAAATAAATATATATAAATTGAACAATTATCAAAATATTTATAATATTTTAGGAAAAGTAAATAAATTTATATAAATCATTTGAGTAAATTTATAAGGACGGTGAAGGTAATAAATTTAGTAATTTTTTATAAAAGTTAATCAGGTTTTATAAACATTTGACCAAATTAATTAAGTCTGTAAAATGTAACTGAGCTTTAGAAAACTTAAATATTTACAAAAATTAACTAAATTGTATATAATTTTAAATAAAACATTTTTTTATATTAATTAAACAATTATCTAAATATTGTCAAAATTTAAGAATAGTAAATAAACTTATAAGAAATAACAAAATTAACAAAAATTTAACATATTTATCAAAGTTTTTTTATAAATAAACAATTTTATAAAAGAATAAACAAATTTTGTAACAGTTAATTAAGTTTCATAGCAATTAAGTAAGTTTATAAATAATAACAATGCTTATCAAAATTTAGTAAAGGTTTGAAAATAAACTAAGTTTGTAATAATAACGAACTTAATAAAGTTTAACTACTTTTGTGAATTCTCTGGGTTTTGTTGATATGCTTCAACAAGTCATTTTCTTGCCTTGGTTTAAGGTGGAACACCCCACACTTTTCTAAGCCCAAATTTCGGAAAAAATCGAAACATAAAAACATCCAAGCATGTAGCGTGCATATCTGGTACCTGCAATAAATGAGCATGAGCATAATCATAGTATGATAAGAAAACCCATAGCGGAAACAAAATAGGACAAACTTGTATTAACTCAAGCAACTACCTTTCTATAGTAAGTCACTTTGCCAATACTGAGCATCAGAGAGAACAAGAACTGAAAGCCAAACTTAAACATCTATGTGAACCTGACCTTCTCTTGAAAACCTAGGTGGTTATAATAGGAGGGGGTCAGAACAACAAGAATCTGGTGAATATGAAATGTACACCACATATTATAATACATAGATGTATCCCGTTTGGTTCAACCCAAGATGTATGCCTACAAAGGTTAGTGATTCTAGCCTAACCTTGTAAATATTTATGCACAACTCTATTACTCTTCCCAAGGTAGTATTTTCTAAGTATGATACCTAGATAGAATGTTACGCATATATTTAGGAAGCCTTTAATCCATAATTTAACTGATTATTAGACCGAGAAGTGAACCCCTAACTTAAGAGTTTTTATATACATATATATAACTTTACATCCACTTACCATTTATTGTTTTATGCCTCATTATTAATGATAGATAGGGTGGATTCTCCCGATCACTTAAGAACCTAGGCATACTTATTGGTCGGCGGACTTATTGGTCACTTAATACCTATCAATAACTTGTTCCACATTCTTATAAACTAGAGGGCACTAGCTATGGTCCTTACTGGTTAAGGCTTCCGTCATTTACGCATATATGCTTACGCCATATAAGGTGAGAGATGGTATTTTTTCGCTTGCTATACCTTCTACCTGACCTTATTGGATAACCCCCTTAGCCGCTTACTACTTCCCGTAGGGTAGGTAGACATATTTGACATTTTTAGTTTCCAGGTTTGGGAAGGAAGAAAGGGCTATCAGCATTAACTTGCTTAATGCCGATACATTAAGAGACAAGAACATCAAAAGCACAAAGTTCGAAACGTAAGGAGACTGTCCGGAAGTCAGCTGCCAAAACCCCAATTAGATGGTTACCGAGAGGCCACTTTAGCAAGCCACCAACAAAACACTGGAAGCATCCTTCCGAAAAGTTGAAGTACACTTCATAGATCTACCGAAAGACAAATTAAAGCCTCTAGAAGAGACAAGCTATATACACTAATCTATTTAGTGTTGATACGGACTAGGGTGGAGGATCCGTAACCATATACTTGAAGCATGAAGACAAGTTTCCCAAAGAACCAGTATCAAGACCGAAAGCTCAGGACCAAAAGCCGGTATTAGGAAGCCTATATCTGGAAGCCATCCTAAAGCTATCCATACCGATAGGCTTGGTATCGATAGAAATAAGATGAATATGACATCAAGCGATAGCCCTCAGGATCGAGACCTTCTTTCCAAGAGACAAAATCGGCACATTGAAGACAATAAACAAAGCTGAAAGAGAGGCCCAGAGATAAAGCGCCCAGAACTAGAGGGAAAGCAACCAACAGGTGCTTTTGCTGGCTCAATGACAAAAGTGGACCCGATCTGTCTATAAATAATACCCTTGGGATCTCATTTTCGAGGCCGAATTTTCAATTCTCAATCTTGTTCTCTTTTTCTCAGGAGCGTACACTAATTTTCAAATAAAATTGGGGATTTCTTCAAGTCTTATAATATGTCTGCTATAAATAAAAGGGAGAAGTCCATAACTTAAACATTTCTCGATTTGATAATCATTTTCTGTTTGTAATAACTAGCTAGGGAGTTAACACTAACATTTCTTATGAAGCAGTTAATCATAGCCCTTACGTAAGTGAAAGAGTCTTAGACAAAACTAGGGCTTTTCCCTCATTGAATTTTCATTATGTGACTTAGCCCTTTTATTGTGAGCCTAGTGCAACCCAACCTCAAAAGGAAGCACGCCATAAACTCATGACCTGATAACGGATGCATCCAAGGTCCTTCTGGGCTGGTTCGATGCGGAAGTATCATATAAGTCAATAAGTTCTTTGGCATGTGAAACAATCCAGGCGTTGAGAAAAATTAGCCTATTTCCTCTTAGCACAATGTATATTATTTTATCTTGAATCTGAAGGTGATTGTTGTATAAGATGCCATCTTCATTTAATTTGTAAAACCCTTCTCCCAAGGTTATTACCGACTCTGTAGTCTCGTAAGTGTGATGCTCACCCCTTTATGGGAAGAGTAACTAACCTTCGGACTTAAGATCTTTAATTCCTTAGATATGGTCGTTAAGCTTATCAATTTAAAATCGGATCTCAATGACCTTTAGAGTAATTTTCATCAAACTTCTAAGCATATGCATTGTCAATCCTAGTTTGAGTGTTGACGAAAAATATCGTTAACGTTTTGGCGCTAGAAGGAAGGCCCGAACATCCATATTTATGTTTACCCTATCAAAAATTAATTTAGTAAACTTATTGCTCCGTGGCGCGAAAAGATGAAATCAAAAAGATTGGAGGAGCGAAATAAGGAACCAGCTCCTAATGCAACCCTTGAAGATAACATGGATCTAATGTTCAATCTAAATAATAATGAAGAGGGAACAAACAGCCTCAATCTTGTGCAGCCACTAAACCCAAATGCCATGGAGGAGAATGCCGTTAGAATCATGGTTCTAGAGAAACTAATCTAGGAGATGCAAGCTCAAATGAATGATAATCAAGCGCAGAAGTCTTCAAAGCTCACTAAGTCCCATCAAAGAGAGGTGGATGAGTCTCCAAAGAGAAATGCTCTCATCCTACCCTTTGAAGAAAAAGAAATCTCAAAGCTGCTTTCTCTAAAAAGAAGAGATCCCTTTTAACAGGGATAGATCATTAAAGAAATCAATGTGATCAGGAGAAATCTGGAAGCTCCACGTCTAAATGCCATGATCCTAAGAGGATGAATTATGACAACATGGAGTCTTATCTCAAAGATATTGCTAGAAAGACCGTCAAGGATCTGTTGGGAAGCAAAGGGAAAAGAACCCAGGATGACATGGTTAACGACAATGAAAGGGTAGCTCCTTTCATTGGCGAAATCATGAGCACTATAATACCATCTGGGTTGAAGGTTTCAACCATGAAATATCTTGGAACAACCGACCCTGATGATCATCTATTAGCTTTCGACAGCCAGATGGATCTCTATAATGCTTCAGGGGCCGTTAGATGCATACCTTTTCCAGTAACCCTCCAGGGAGCAACAAATAAGTGGTATCGTTAGTATAGAGAAAATAAAAGTTTATTCATGGAAGCAGTTCGCCTTCAAATTTTCCGCACAATTTTACATTTGTAAGGATCCGACAGTTGACTACGCAGTCATTTCTATATTAAGCAGAGTCAAGGGGAGTCCCTGGGAGAGTACTTGAAAAGGTTCAATGTAGAAGCATTGAAGGAAAAAGATTTGAAAGACCATGATAAGCTCATTGTTGTGCATTAGGGATTGATCAAGAACACACCCTTCTGGAAGGAATTATACATTCATGGATGTAAAGACCTACAGGACATCGACTTTCAAGCTGACAAGTTCATCCGTATGGATGAATTTTCTTTCACAAAGAAGAAGTTCAGGCCTTAAGGGGAAGGAGGAAAGTCGGGCTTTGGTTGAAAGCCTCAAGGTGGAAGGTTTGGTTTGGATGGAAATCTGAAAAGGCCAAGTTGGGAGGATTCTAATTTCAACTTAATCACTTTAAGAAAGCCCATCTCCTTTGCATATGTTGTGGCTAAAGAAAGAGTTAATAACTTCCTCGTCTCATTCAAAGCCAAAAATTGCCCTGAACCATATGTTGGCGGAAAGTATTGTGAGTATCACAAAACAAATGGACAAAAAATTGACGAGTGCAAGGTTTTGGATGGGATTATTCAGAAGGTTTTCCGCGAGGGACATCTGAAAGAGTTTACTCTAAACAAGCCATCATCTGCCCAACATACGAGTGGACAAAAAAAGGTTTCAACCAATGTAGTAGAAACAACTATGGAGGAAGGTCATCCAGAATTAGGCCTACCAATAAACCAAATCAATGTGATCCACGGTTGCCTACACCTTATTGGAAATTGCCCGATATCCAGGAATTGATACCTTAAGGAGGCTCGCGAAGGGATATTCTATTTTCGAGAAGAACCATCATTAAAGAATGCCCGTTACACTCTCAAGATGCACAACCTGGTGATTTCTCTGGATGATATGAAGAAAGGGGTCCGTCATCTGCATAATGACCCTCTCATGATAACAGCTCAGATTGGGCTCTCAATTGTAGCCAAGATCCTTGTTGATGCCGGAAGTGCAGTCAATGTCATCTTTAAACATGCTTTTGATTAGATGGGAATCTCCGAGGAAAAGTTAGAACCAAGCAATGAGCCAATCTTTAACTTCAACAATAAAGGATCAACTCCAATGGGACAGATTAACCTCCAGGTGCAAGTTGGGTTGTCTCCGCTCCACCGGACCTTTGAAACTCTTTTCGTCGTGATCGACCAAACATCTTACTACAATGCCTTCTTTGGTCGACCTGCTTTGGAGGAAATGGATGCTTTTGTCTCTTCTAAATACCTTATGCTAAAGTTCTTGACAAAACAGGATGGGGTATCATCAAGGGAGAACAGTTTAGTTCTCGTGAGTTGTATTTCACAATAGTTGGCAAATACAAAAGGAATATTCTTCGTACTTTGATTCTTCTACCGTTCTTCAACCTTCAAATGATGGATTCTTAAATCCAACATTCGATGCTAAAGTAAAATTCAATAGAACCAACAAGCATACAAATGGTAGGTACACTTCTTTGAGATGAAAAGGAAGAGTCGATAACATGAATTTGGCAAAGGAAGAGGAAATTATCACAGATTTGGATTATAGAGGGACACTGAAAGGATAAATTAGCTAGAGGATTTGGAAGAAGTAAACGTCGATCCAAAGGATAAGGCCAAAGTCATCAATAAAGGGAACAGGTTGAAAAAACACTTGAGGAGTGACCTAGTCCGGTTCTCACAGCTCAACAAGGATGTTTTCACTTGGACTCATTTAAACATGGTTGGAATCAATCCTTCTATCATGAGAAATTCCCTAAACATCAGCCCTTTTGTAATCCATGTTCAACAAAAGAAGAGGCAATACAATAGAGACTGGTCAGAAGCTTTAAAAGAGGAAGTTAAAAGGTTAGAAACAAACGGTTCATTCGGGAAGATTTTTCCCTAAATGGCTAACCAACACTGTGCTGTTAAAAAGTCCAAAGGGAAGTGCAGGACTTGTGTTGATTATACGGACTTAAACAAAGCTTGTCCAAAGGGTTGTTATCCCCTCCCGTGTGTAGATCGGTTGGTTGATGCAACCAGTGGTCATTAGCTAATATCCCTCATGGATGCCTACTTGGGGTATAATCAAATTCCTATGCACAAACCTAACGAGGGGCATACGAGTTTTATCACCGACTAGGGGACATTCTGTTATAAGGTAATGCCTTTCAGGTTGAAAAATGCTGGGTAAACATACCAAAGGTTAGTTAACATAATATTTCAAGAGCAGATAGGGCACAACATGAAGTATACATAGATCATATGCTGGTAACATTCGTCAAAGCAGAAAGACACTTGGAGGACCTTGAGGAGATGTTCATCATCTTGAGAAGTTACTAAATGAAGTTAAAACTGCAGAATTTCTCTTTTGTGGTCCAATCCGGAAAGTTCCTATGATATGTGGTAAGCGAGCATGGCATTGAAGCTAGCCCTGACCAAATCCAAGCCATAAAAGATATGAAAGAACCCAAAACAAGCAAAGAAGTCATGAGCCTAAACGGAATGGTACTAGCCCTCAGTAGGTTTGTTTCCAAGGCTACTGATAAATGCATCCATTTCTTCGATCTGATAAAGAAAAAGAAGAACTTCGAATGTAATAAAGAATGTAAGAAGGCTTTTCACGAATTGAAAGACTACATGGGGAAACCGCCGATTTTTCCAGTCTTGAGAAAGGAGAAGATTTATATCTCTATATGGCCGTTTCAGAATTGCGGTATGCTAGATCCTTATAAGAGAAAGTGATGGAACTCATGTAACACCCCACCTCCGCTAGGGTCACTCTTTCGGGGGCACTAGCTTCTGGGGGGCGTTAGAACTGGGTAAGCATGCATAATGATATATCAAGGCAGAACAAGAACATAAATATATATGTAAAACAGAGTAAGTGAGAATAAAACAGCGGAATATCTCAAACCATCTCAAAACAAGTCTAGTACATCATAAAGTCAACTGCCAAAATAAACATGTCTAGTACATCATAAACAGAAATACTGAAATACATAGTGCTATCCCCAAAATAAAGATGATAAACCATAGCGAGCTCAATGTCCAGACATACATGAGCTATCCAGCAAACAAGCAAGCGATCCAAGCTAAGCACCACTATTCCCTCCCTGAGAACCTGGGGGGGGGGGAGGGGGGGAGAAACGGAAGAAAAGAAGCGAAAGAAAACAGGTCAGTCAAAAAGACTGGTAAGCCCTACTACGATCAGTCTATAAACTAATAAAGTTAGCATCATGATGGAAACTGAGATGAACATACTGGCAATAGATAAAGGTGTCATCACATAAAGAAGATTAAGCTTTGCACCACAGTGTACTAGCAAACTAACATAACAGGTATTGATCCCTCAGCCCAAACTTTGGCCCAATAACATGAGGTGACCTTAATACAAGGTCCAACCCAATGGTCTAGTCGATCGGCTCCCTATAAACCTAACACGTCAAGTGTTGGTGTCCATACGGCCCACATATGGTTGTAGTCAGACTGTGCTGGGTCCACCTTCGGGTGTATCAAGCCCTCGGGTGTCAACCCCAGACACCTAAGCAATAATGCACAGTCTAAACCTACTGGTACTCGTGCCTCGAGTTTGTCCAACACCGGACTACGTGCACGTCCGTAGCCCGCCTGGACCCGCACCGCTGTACCACTCAGCCGTCGCTTTGGTCGCTTACATCAGTCCAGTAATCGTGCCCCGCCCTAGCCTAGCCTCTAGGGTTGTGAATGATACCAAACTGGGATTACTGCTGGAACAGACCACGTTGCTAGGGTTTTCTAAGAGGGTTAAGTGTGGTTTAACCCCTCACTAATCATGGATTAAATTAGTTAAGTGTAACCAACAGTTCACCACTTAACCCCATTTAATCCCTCGTATCCCCAAAATTGGTTAAGTATTAGTGGGCCATGAATTAACCCTAATCATGAGGCATTAATTAATTTAATTGTGCCTTAACCTCTCACATTAGACTTTGTTGCGGTTGCCTAGTTAAGCCGGTGGGTTCCGGGTAGATTTACACCACAACTTGGTCTAACCTCGGGTCTTGGCACCACATGACCAACTTCTCACATTGGATCCTATTGTTTGTAGCCACTAGTTAAGCCGGTAGGTTCCGGGTAGAATTACGCTACAAACTCAACCCAACCTCGAGTTGGCCACACTTATGTTTTCTAAGTGTCATGTCCACTTTATTTTCAAAACATAATTACAAGTATAACAAATATTTGGGTAGACCTAACTTAATAGGTAAATTCCCAAGGGGTAGACCTAACTTAATAGGTAAATTCCCAATCTTATATTTTCATGTATTTTAAGTTTTACCCAAACCCCCCAACGTCATTCTATCGCTTACATATTCGTAATAACGCATAAAGGATAGAAAGAGGGAACTTGGCACAACATACATGATGAATCTTACATATCATAATAAACATGCATAACATGTTGGACTTGCATAACTTAGCATAGTGAACTTGCATAAACATGCATAACTTGTTAAACTTGCAAATCATGGCATAGTGAACTTGCATAAACATGCATAACTTATTAAACACGTGTAACATGGCATAGTGAACTCGCATAAGCATGCATAACTTATTAAACATGTGTAACATGGCATAGTGAACTCGCATAAGCATGCATAACTTATTAAACATGTGTAACATGGCATAGTGAACTCGCATAAGCATGCATAACTTATTAAACATGTGTAACATGGCATAGTGAACTCGCATAAGCATGCATAACTTATTAAACATGCATAAATCCCAACTTTCATCACATATTAACTTTAGAGTTTTCAGAAATGTCAATTTAAGGAGTGATTTCAGCATGGTAGAACCGTTTTGAGTGACGAAATGATTTGAGAGCAGAATCGAATTGAGGGGTGATAGAAATAGCGAGGAGAAATTTTTTGGGGGGGTTAAGGGGTGAACAAAGAAACAAGAAGCATAAATTGGAGGAGCAAAATTATAGGGCAGCGAATATTGATAGGATTTTTAAGAAATACAGAGGAAAATAATTAAGAAGAAATAGACGAAGAAGAAATAAGACTATTAAGAGGATGAAACACCGATCGAAGAACGCCCAATATTCTTTGGAATTTGAAAAAGGGATTTCGGGCAAGTGACAATTTGCAAACCTCCCTAACGGTTGGTTTTATTATTTCAAGTCGCACGAATTCATGAGTTATTGCATGCATGATCTTTATTCTAGGCAATTATTATTGACACTAGAAATATTGTTAAGGGAGGTCAATTTTTTATTTTTAAAAAAACTGTTAAGGGGAGTACCAAGTAGGAAAGTATCCCCTTGACAAATAAATGTAATTTTACCTTATTACCCATTTAGGCTTAATTTCACTCTTATATTCATTAATCTATTTTTTAAGGGTTAATCAACACCATTAGCTATGGGGAAATCAACCCCTTTGACTGAACTAAAATCATTGTCACGACATCCCCTGAAAAAAACCGTGTCTAGTAATTCCCCAAAAATTTTAAATTTCGATGAGTCAATTTGATTAATTACACCAAAATCGAGACTTCTAGAATGAAGAAATTTAACTACAACCATCGAAATAAAGAAGAATGAAGATCAATATCACATACCTTTTGATTAGCTTCTTCGCTATCCCACGATCTGGTAGAGAGGATAGTGATGTTTTCTTCGTTTTCACTATTTTTTCTTCGATGTTTCCTTGACGTTATTTGCAACTGAAACAATTTAGGGTTTTTGTGATTTATGGGACTAATGATTTTACAATGAGTAATTTTTAAAAGTAAGGGTAAAAGCATAAGAAGTGAAAAAATTAGCCACCAACATTGACCCCCCTTAACAATTTAAAAAAAGTGTAGTGTCCTTAAAATTTGGCCCCCGTAAACAGAAAAAGGAGTGTCAATGAGAATACCCTTATTTTATAAAACAAATGCATGCAATGTTTTAAATCGAGTTCTTAAAAGGTGTCCGTGCCATAACACATTACTAAAATTGAAGTTTGGATAATGGATGAAAATTCCTATTGTGACATTTCAGATAGTTACCATATAGTTGTTTTCTACAACATTATTATAGAACTTAATCATAATAAAGTTTTGGAAATGATTGATGCATAATTGGTGGAGTTCAAAATTCACTTCAGTCGAACAACCAACTTTTTTCGTGGTATAATATTATCAAACCCAAAGGTATCATATTTTTTGTTCTAATTTCGTAGTATTCCCGGATCTCATCTTGATAAAAACTTAGCAAAGTTATCTAAGTTTTATAAAAATTAAGTAATCTATAATATTAACCTAATTATAAAAATTAACTTTTCTTTAATAGAATTTCACTAACTCTTATAGAAATTAAATAAATTTGTCAAAAAATAACGAAGTATATAATTTTATGTTTTCAAAATAAATCAAGTTCATAAAAATAATAAAGTTTAACTAATTTTTATAAAAGTTATCGAAATTCTATAAACATTTCGCAAAATTAACTAATTTTTATAAAAGTTATTATAGTTTTATAAACATCTAGTAAAAATAATTAAGTTTGTAAAATTTAATTAAGTTTTGTAAAAAAATGAACTATATTTGAAATAAATTTAAAAATTAACCAAGCTATATAAAATTATAAATAAGTTAAATAAATATATATAAATTGAACAATTATCAAAATATTTATAATATTTTAGGAAAAGTAAATAAATTTATATAAATCATTTGAGTAAATTTATAAGGACGGTGAAGGTAATAAATTTAGTAATTTTTTATAAAAGTTAATCAGGTTTTATAAACATTTGACCAAATTAATTAAGTCTGTAAAATGTAACTGAGCTTTAGAAAACTTAAATATTTACAAAAATTAACTAAATTGTATATAATTTTAAATAAAACATTTTTTTATATTAATTAAACAATTATCTAAATATTGTCAAAATTTAAGAATAGTAAATAAACTTATAAGAAATAACAAAATTAACAAAAATTTAACATATTTATCAAAGTTTTTTTATAAATAAACAATTTTATAAAAGAATAAACAAATTTTGTAACAGTTAATTAAGTTTCATAGCAATTAAGTAAGTTTATAAATAATAACAATGCTTATCAAAATTTAGTAAAGGTTTGAAAATAAACTAAGTTTGTAATAATAACGAACTTAATAAAGTTTAACTACTTTTGTGAATTCTCTGGGTTTTGTTGATATGCTTCAACAAGTCATTTTCTTGCCTTGGTTTAAGGTGGAACACCCCACACTTTTCTAAGCCCAAATTTCGGAAAAAATCGAAACATAAAAACATCCAAGCATGTAGCGTGCATATCTGGTACCTGCAATAAATGAGCATGAGCATAATCATAGTATGATAAGAAAACCCATAGCGGAAACAAAATAGGACAAACTTGTATTAACTCAAGCAACTACCTTTCTATAGTAAGTCACTTTGCCAATACTGAGCATCAGAGAGAACAAGAACTGAAAGCCAAACTTAAACATCTATGTGAACCTGACCTTCTCTTGAAAACCTAGGTGGTTATAATAGGAGGGGGTCAGAACAACAAGAATCTGGTGAATATGAAATGTACACCACATATTATAATACATAGATGTATCCCGTTTGGTTCAACCCAAGATGTATGCCTACAAAGGTTAGTGATTCTAGCCTAACCTTGTAAATATTTATGCACAACTCTATTACTCTTCCCAAGGTAGTATTTTCTAAGTATGATACCTAGATAGAATGTTACGCATATATTTAGGAAGCCTTTAATCCATAATTTAACTGATTATTAGACCGAGAAGTGAACCCCTAACTTAAGAGTTTTTATATACATATATATAACTTTACATCCACTTACCATTTATTGTTTTATGCCTCATTATTAATGATAGATAGGGTGGATTCTCCCGATCACTTAAGAACCTAGGCATACTTATTGGTCGGCGGACTTATTGGTCACTTAATACCTATCAATAACTTGTTCCACATTCTTATAAACTAGAGGGCACTAGCTATGGTCCTTACTGGTTAAGGCTTCCGTCATTTACGCATATATGCTTACGCCATATAAGGTGAGAGATGGTATTTTTTCGCTTGCTATACCTTCTACCTGACCTTATTGGATAACCCCCTTAGCCGCTTACTACTTCCCGTAGGGTAGGTAGACATATTTGACATTTTTAGTTTCCAGGTTTGGGAAGGAAGAAAGGGCTATCAGCATTAACTTGCTT
This sequence comes from Allium sativum, assembly GCA_030737875.1. Lineage (NCBI taxonomy): Eukaryota > Viridiplantae > Streptophyta > Magnoliopsida > Asparagales > Amaryllidaceae > Allium > Allium sativum. The sequence continues at coordinate 81,325,147 of CM060909.1, forward strand.
AATGCCGATACATTAAGAGACAAGAACATCAAAAGCACAAAGTTCGAAACGTAAGGAGACTGTCCGGAAGTCAGCTGCCAAAACCCCAATTAGATGGTTACCGAGAGGCCACTTTAGCAAGCCACCAACAAAACACTGGAAGCATCCTTCCGAAAAGTTGAAGTACACTTCATAGATCTACCGAAAGACAAATTAAAGCCTCTAGAAGAGACAAGCTATATACACTAATCTATTTAGTGTTGATACGGACTAGGGTGGAGGATCCGTAACCATATACTTGAAGCATGAAGACAAGTTTCCCAAAGAACCAGTATCAAGACCGAAAGCTCAGGACCAAAAGCCGGTATTAGGAAGCCTATATCTGGAAGCCATCCTAAAGCTATCCATACCGATAGGCTTGGTATCGATAGAAATAAGATGAATATGACATCAAGCGATAGCCCTCAGGATCGAGACCTTCTTTCCAAGAGACAAAATCGGCACATTGAAGACAATAAACAAAGCTGAAAGAGAGGCCCAGAGATAAAGCGCCCAGAACTAGAGGGAAAGCAACCAACAGGTGCTTTTGCTGGCTCAATGACAAAAGTGGACCCGATCTGTCTATAAATAATACCCTTGGGATCTCATTTTCGAGGCCGAATTTTCAATTCTCAATCTTGTTCTCTTTTTCTCAGGAGCGTACACTAATTTTCAAATAAAATTGGGGATTTCTTCAAGTCTTATAATATGTCTGCTATAAATAAAAGGGAGAAGTCCATAACTTAAACATTTCTCGATTTGATAATCATTTTCTGTTTGTAATAACTAGCTAGGGAGTTAACACTAACATTTCTTATGAAGCAGTTAATCATAGCCCTTACGTAAGTGAAAGAGTCTTAGACAAAACTAGGGCTTTTCCCTCATTGAATTTTCATTATGTGACTTAGCCCTTTTATTGTGAGCCTAGTGCAACCCAACCTCAAAAGGAAGCACGCCATAAACTCATGACCTGATAACGGATGCATCCAAGGTCCTTCTGGGCTGGTTCGATGCGGAAGTATCATATAAGTCAATAAGTTCTTTGGCATGTGAAACAATCCAGGCGTTGAGAAAAATTAGCCTATTTCCTCTTAGCACAATGTATATTATTTTATCTTGAATCTGAAGGTGATTGTTGTATAAGATGCCATCTTCATTTAATTTGTAAAACCCTTCTCCCAAGGTTATTACCGACTCTGTAGTCTCGTAAGTGTGATGCTCACCCCTTTATGGGAAGAGTAACTAACCTTCGGACTTAAGATCTTTAATTCCTTAGATATGGTCGTTAAGCTTATCAATTTAAAATCGGATCTCAATGACCTTTAGAGTAATTTTCATCAAACTTCTAAGCATATGCATTGTCAATCCTAGTTTGAGTGTTGACGAAAAATATCGTTAACGTTTTGGCGCTAGAAGGAAGGCCCGAACATCCATATTTATGTTTACCCTATCAAAAATTAATTTAGTAAACTTATTGCTCCGTGGCGCGAAAAGATGAAATCAAAAAGATTGGAGGAGCGAAATAAGGAACCAGCTCCTAATGCAACCCTTGAAGATAACATGGATCTAATGTTCAATCTAAATAATAATGAAGAGGGAACAAACAGCCTCAATCTTGTGCAGCCACTAAACCCAAATGCCATGGAGGAGAATGCCGTTAGAATCATGGTTCTAGAGAAACTAATCTAGGAGATGCAAGCTCAAATGAATGATAATCAAGCGCAGAAGTCTTCAAAGCTCACTAAGTCCCATCAAAGAGAGGTGGATGAGTCTCCAAAGAGAAATGCTCTCATCCTACCCTTTGAAGAAAAAGAAATCTCAAAGCTGCTTTCTCTAAAAAGAAGAGATCCCTTTTAACAGGGATAGATCATTAAAGAAATCAATGTGATCAGGAGAAATCTGGAAGCTCCACGTCTAAATGCCATGATCCTAAGAGGATGAATTATGACAACATGGAGTCTTATCTCAAAGATATTGCTAGAAAGACCGTCAAGGATCTGTTGGGAAGCAAAGGGAAAAGAACCCAGGATGACATGGTTAACGACAATGAAAGGGTAGCTCCTTTCATTGGCGAAATCATGAGCACTATAATACCATCTGGGTTGAAGGTTTCAACCATGAAATATCTTGGAACAACCGACCCTGATGATCATCTATTAGCTTTCGACAGCCAGATGGATCTCTATAATGCTTCAGGGGCCGTTAGATGCATACCTTTTCCAGTAACCCTCCAGGGAGCAACAAATAAGTGGTATCGTTAGTATAGAGAAAATAAAAGTTTATTCATGGAAGCAGTTCGCCTTCAAATTTTCCGCACAATTTTACATTTGTAAGGATCCGACAGTTGACTACGCAGTCATTTCTATATTAAGCAGAGTCAAGGGGAGTCCCTGGGAGAGTACTTGAAAAGGTTCAATGTAGAAGCATTGAAGGAAAAAGATTTGAAAGACCATGATAAGCTCATTGTTGTGCATTAGGGATTGATCAAGAACACACCCTTCTGGAAGGAATTATACATTCATGGATGTAAAGACCTACAGGACATCGACTTTCAAGCTGACAAGTTCATCCGTATGGATGAATTTTCTTTCACAAAGAAGAAGTTCAGGCCTTAAGGGGAAGGAGGAAAGTCGGGCTTTGGTTGAAAGCCTCAAGGTGGAAGGTTTGGTTTGGATGGAAATCTGAAAAGGCCAAGTTGGGAGGATTCTAATTTCAACTTAATCACTTTAAGAAAGCCCATCTCCTTTGCATATGTTGTGGCTAAAGAAAGAGTTAATAACTTCCTCGTCTCATTCAAAGCCAAAAATTGCCCTGAACCATATGTTGGCGGAAAGTATTGTGAGTATCACAAAACAAATGGACAAAAAATTGACGAGTGCAAGGTTTTGGATGGGATTATTCAGAAGGTTTTCCGCGAGGGACATCTGAAAGAGTTTACTCTAAACAAGCCATCATCTGCCCAACATACGAGTGGACAAAAAAAGGTTTCAACCAATGTAGTAGAAACAACTATGGAGGAAGGTCATCCAGAATTAGGCCTACCAATAAACCAAATCAATGTGATCCACGGTTGCCTACACCTTATTGGAAATTGCCCGATATCCAGGAATTGATACCTTAAGGAGGCTCGCGAAGGGATATTCTATTTTCGAGAAGAACCATCATTAAAGAATGCCCGTTACACTCTCAAGATGCACAACCTGGTGATTTCTCTGGATGATATGAAGAAAGGGGTCCGTCATCTGCATAATGACCCTCTCATGATAACAGCTCAGATTGGGCTCTCAATTGTAGCCAAGATCCTTGTTGATGCCGGAAGTGCAGTCAATGTCATCTTTAAACATGCTTTTGATTAGATGGGAATCTCCGAGGAAAAGTTAGAACCAAGCAATGAGCCAATCTTTAACTTCAACAATAAAGGATCAACTCCAATGGGACAGATTAACCTCCAGGTGCAAGTTGGGTTGTCTCCGCTCCACCGGACCTTTGAAACTCTTTTCGTCGTGATCGACCAAACATCTTACTACAATGCCTTCTTTGGTCGACCTGCTTTGGAGGAAATGGATGCTTTTGTCTCTTCTAAATACCTTATGCTAAAGTTCTTGACAAAACAGGATGGGGTATCATCAAGGGAGAACAGTTTAGTTCTCGTGAGTTGTATTTCACAATAGTTGGCAAATACAAAAGGAATATTCTTCGTACTTTGATTCTTCTACCGTTCTTCAACCTTCAAATGATGGATTCTTAAATCCAACATTCGATGCTAAAGTAAAATTCAATAGAACCAACAAGCATACAAATGGTAGGTACACTTCTTTGAGATGAAAAGGAAGAGTCGATAACATGAATTTGGCAAAGGAAGAGGAAATTATCACAGATTTGGATTATAGAGGGACACTGAAAGGATAAATTAGCTAGAGGATTTGGAAGAAGTAAACGTCGATCCAAAGGATAAGGCCAAAGTCATCAATAAAGGGAACAGGTTGAAAAAACACTTGAGGAGTGACCTAGTCCGGTTCTCACAGCTCAACAAGGATGTTTTCACTTGGACTCATTTAAACATGGTTGGAATCAATCCTTCTATCATGAGAAATTCCCTAAACATCAGCCCTTTTGTAATCCATGTTCAACAAAAGAAGAGGCAATACAATAGAGACTGGTCAGAAGCTTTAAAAGAGGAAGTTAAAAGGTTAGAAACAAACGGTTCATTCGGGAAGATTTTTCCCTAAATGGCTAACCAACACTGTGCTGTTAAAAAGTCCAAAGGGAAGTGCAGGACTTGTGTTGATTATACGGACTTAAACAAAGCTTGTCCAAAGGGTTGTTATCCCCTCCCGTGTGTAGATCGGTTGGTTGATGCAACCAGTGGTCATTAGCTAATATCCCTCATGGATGCCTACTTGGGGTATAATCAAATTCCTATGCACAAACCTAACGAGGGGCATACGAGTTTTATCACCGACTAGGGGACATTCTGTTATAAGGTAATGCCTTTCAGGTTGAAAAATGCTGGGTAAACATACCAAAGGTTAGTTAACATAATATTTCAAGAGCAGATAGGGCACAACATGAAGTATACATAGATCATATGCTGGTAACATTCGTCAAAGCAGAAAGACACTTGGAGGACCTTGAGGAGATGTTCATCATCTTGAGAAGTTACTAAATGAAGTTAAAACTGCAGAATTTCTCTTTTGTGGTCCAATCCGGAAAGTTCCTATGATATGTGGTAAGCGAGCATGGCATTGAAGCTAGCCCTGACCAAATCCAAGCCATAAAAGATATGAAAGAACCCAAAACAAGCAAAGAAGTCATGAGCCTAAACGGAATGGTACTAGCCCTCAGTAGGTTTGTTTCCAAGGCTACTGATAAATGCATCCATTTCTTCGATCTGATAAAGAAAAAGAAGAACTTCGAATGTAATAAAGAATGTAAGAAGGCTTTTCACGAATTGAAAGACTACATGGGGAAACCGCCGATTTTTCCAGTCTTGAGAAAGGAGAAGATTTATATCTCTATATGGCCGTTTCAGAATTGCGGTATGCTAGATCCTTATAAGAGAAAGTGATGGAACTCATGTAACACCCCACCTCCGCTAGGGTCACTCTTTCGGGGGCACTAGCTTCTGGGGGGCGTTAGAACTGGGTAAGCATGCATAATGATATATCAAGGCAGAACAAGAACATAAATATATATGTAAAACAGAGTAAGTGAGAATAAAACAGCGGAATATCTCAAACCATCTCAAAACAAGTCTAGTACATCATAAAGTCAACTGCCAAAATAAACATGTCTAGTACATCATAAACAGAAATACTGAAATACATAGTGCTATCCCCAAAATAAAGATGATAAACCATAGCGAGCTCAATGTCCAGACATACATGAGCTATCCAGCAAACAAGCAAGCGATCCAAGCTAAGCACCACTATTCCCTCCCTGAGAACCTGGGGGGGGGGGGGGGGAGGGGGGGAGAAACGGAAGAAAAGAAGCGAAAGAAAACAGGTCAGTCAAAAAGACTGGTAAGCCCTACTACGATCAGTCTATAAACTAATAAAGTTAGCATCATGATGGAAACTGAGATGAACATACTGGCAATAGATAAAGGTGTCATCACATAAAGAAGATTAAGCTTTGCACCACAGTGTACTAGCAAACTAACATAACAGGTATTGATCCCTCAGCCCAAACTTTGGCCCAATAACATGAGGTGACCTTAATACAAGGTCCAACCCAATGGTCTAGTCGATCGGCTCCCTATAAACCTAACACGTCAAGTGTTGGTGTCCATACGGCCCACATATGGTTGTAGTCAGACTGTGCTGGGTCCACCTTCGGGTGTATCAAGCCCTCGGGTGTCAACCCCAGACACCTAAGCAATAATGCACAGTCTAAACCTACTGGTACTCGTGCCTCGAGTTTGTCCAACACCGGACTACGTGCACGTCCGTAGCCCGCCTGGACCCGCACCGCTGTACCACTCAGCCGTCGCTTTGGTCGCTTACATCAGTCCAGTAATCGTGCCCCGCCCTAGCCTAGCCTCTAGGGTTGTGAATGATACCAAACTGGGATTACTGCTGGAACAGACCACGTTGCTAGGGTTTTCTAAGAGGGTTAAGTGTGGTTTAACCCCTCACTAATCATGGATTAAATTAGTTAAGTGTAACCAACAGTTCACCACTTAACCCCATTTAATCCCTCGTATCCCCAAAATTGGTTAAGTATTAGTGGGCCATGAATTAACCCTAATCATGAGGCATTAATTAATTTAATTGTGCCTTAACCTCTCACATTAGACTTTGTTGCGGTTGCCTAGTTAAGCCGGTGGGTTCCGGGTAGATTTACACCACAACTTGGTCTAACCTCGGGTCTTGGCACCACATGACCAACTTCTCACATTGGATCCTATTGTTTGTAGCCACTAGTTAAGCCGGTAGGTTCCGGGTAGAATTACGCTACAAACTCAACCCAACCTCGAGTTGGCCACACTTATGTTTTCTAAGTGTCATGTCCACTTTATTTTCAAAACATAATTACAAGTATAACAAATATTTGGGTAGACCTAACTTAATAGGTAAATTCCCAAGGGGTAGACCTAACTTAATAGGTAAATTCCCAATCTTATATTTTCATGTATTTTAAGTTTTACCCAAACCCCCCAACGTCATTCTATCGCTTACATATTCGTAATAACGCATAAAGGATAGAAAGAGGGAACTTGGCACAACATACATGATGAATCTTACATATCATAATAAACATGCATAACATGTTGGACTTGCATAACTTAGCATAGTGAACTTGCATAAACATGCATAACTTGTTAAACTTGCAAATCATGGCATAGTGAACTTGCATAAACATGCATAACTTATTAAACACGTGTAACATGGCATAGTGAACTCGCATAAGCATGCATAACTTATTAAACATGTGTAACATGGCATAGTGAACTCGCATAAGCATGCATAACTTATTAAACATGTGTAACATGGCATAGTGAACTCGCATAAGCATGCATAACTTATTAAACATGTGTAACATGGCATAGTGAACTCGCATAAGCATGCATAACTTATTAAACATGCATAAATCCCAACTTTCATCACATATTAACTTTAGAGTTTCTAAAATGAAGGTAAGAGGGCTTACAAATATTATGAAGACACAAATCTACAAGTAAAGATTGAGAAGCCCTTTATGCAAGCATAAAAACCCAAAACAAAGCTCCAATAAGAAACACCCTTAACAAAAATCCCAAAAACTCTAGCTTAGCAAATAAAACTTGCAACTTGATGATGTATGCAAGCTAATGATCATTCATACAACTTAGAAATGCTTGTATGAACATCATAATCTTCATAGGAATGATTTATGAAGAGGGTGGAGGCTAGGGTTTTTAAGTGGAGGCCATTTGAGAAATCAATTTGACATAGTTTGGTTACTAGAATGAATAATGGGGTTTTAGGGTAGGATTAGGGTCATATTTATAGAAGATTAGAGTGATATTAGCCTTAGGATTAACCCTTAGTTGAATTAGGTCCATCAGATTTCGGAATTCTCCAGAACCAAGCCACACAACCAAGCCCAGATCAGAAATGGTGCGCCAGGCAAAACTGCCCGGCCACCTCGTGTCGACAGGGCTGTCGACAGGGCGGTCGACACCCTTAGACCCCTGTCTACATGCCTGTCGACTTGGGGGTCTTGGCGGGAGTTTTCCCGCCTGACGCCAGTTGTGCCCTAACCCTTGTTTTTAACTTAAAATTTAAATCTGTTTTTAATATGGAAATTTCTGAAAACTTCAATGGGCCTTAACTGGGTCATATGGACTCCGATTTTCGAAAACTCGGACTCTATTTCGCGTATTTTTCCGAGACGAACGCAATGGCACAGCCCGTTTCCCCTTGATTCAGATTTTTAAATTAAATTCTGCCTCAATTTATATCTTAACAGGTTATTAAAAATACAGGTTGTTACATTCTCCCCTCCTTAAAGGATTTCGTCCCCAAAATCTTCAAGTTAGGAAGAACATATCCTACCATCCAACATCCATCTACTCAAAACATCATCCACGAGCAACCATTGTCCTTAAAAGATTCTAAATGCTGTATGAACATATGCAAAAGTGTGTGTATATGTACTTATCTAATGCAAAGATCAATGCAAAATATGTTAGTGAAATGTATCCATATGTATGCAAATCCCTAACATAATGTATAATATCTACATGCGTGCTCAATCATACATCCATATGCAACATCCATGTGATAGCATACAAATTTCATCCAAGAATAAGCATAAACACTCATGCACATGCAATATGAGGAGTGTGTGAGCCGATCTAGTGCCTAATGTGTATCATGCATCCACGAGTAACCACTTGCAAACACTTGCAACCACTTGCAACCATCAAACATAACATGTCTCAAACACATGTTTCATCCAAAGGATTCTACCTAAGGTTCTCATGATAAGATAGACACGATGAACTAGATAAACTAGATAGACATGGAAAGATAAAGAGATTGAGAGTGTACCCTCAAAAAGGAATGGATAAAGCCTACGCATCTTCTCTTTAGTTTCCCAAGTTGCGTCTTCCTCGGCTTCACCCCATTGAACCTTCACCAACTTGACCTCACGATTCCTTAGCTTCTTGATCTCTGTCCCCAAGATACGAATCGGAGCTCTCCTCAAGGTAGCTTCTTTCTCTTCTTCCACATCTTCTAGAACACTTGGCTCAACCAACTCTACTGACTTATGCAAACACTTCCGGAGATGCGAAACATGAAAAACATTATGCACTCCAGCTAGCTTCTCGGGCAATTCCACTCTATAGGCCATCTGCCCGATCCTCTCTACAACTGGAAACGGTCCAACAAACCTTGGTGCTAACTTTCCTACTGCTCCAAACCGAACCACATTCCGCAAAGGAGAAACCTTCACGAAAACCATATCCCCAACATCAAACTCCAAATCAGTCCTTCGCCTATCAGCATAAGATTTCTGTCTGTCTTGGGCCGCCTTCATCCGTCTTCTAATCAACTCGACCTTCTCGGATGTATCTCTAATCATGTCAGGTCCAAGTATAAGCTTATCTGTAGTCTCCCACCAACATGTAGGTGACTTGCACGGTCTCCCATATAAAGCCTCAAATGGTGCCATCCCAATGCTCGCCTGATAACTGTTATTATAAGTAAATTCCACAAGAGGAAGATGGTCTTCCCAAGTACCACCAAAATCCAGAATGCAAAGCCTCAACAAGTCCTCAAGTACCCCATTCACCCTTTCTGTCTGACCGTCCGTTTGTGGGTGATAAGCCGTACTCAGGTTCAACCTCGTGCCCATAGCTTCCTGCAAACTGTTCCAGAACTGACTAGTAAAGATGGGGTCTCGGTCACTGACTATGCTAGAAGGGACTCCATGTAGTCGTACTATCTCACGAAGATATACTAATGCTAGTCCAGATGCGGTCCTTTTGCTCTTCACCGGAATGAAATGAGCACTCTTCGTAAGCCTATCCACAATGACCCATATGCTTGTATTCCCTTTTCTTGACCTTGGCAATCCGTCAACAAAGTCCATAGAAATACTCTCCCACTTCCATAGCGGGACCTCTAGAGGATGCAATAGCCCACCGGGCTTCTTCGACTCGGCTTTTACTCTCTGACAAACAACACATCTAGAGACAAACTCTGCCACATCCTTCTTCATTCCAGGCCAGAAGAAAATGCGCTTCATATCCTTATACATCTTATCTCCACCCGGATGTATAGTCAACTTGGAGCGATGTGCTTCCTCAAGAACTTTCCTCACCAAGTCTTCCACCATCGGAACACAAAGCCTTCCGTCTCTCCTCAGCCAACCCTTATCATCTATAGAATATCGAGCAAGGTGACTAGATGTCTCCCCTCGAATCAGCTTATCCATAATCTCAATTATCTGAGGGTCTTCCTTCTGCGAAGCGCCAACTTGATCCAGAAGGGTAGGCCTGAGCTCAAGAGAAGCTAAAGAACCGGTCATCGACTCAACTATCAAAGAGAAATCAAAGGTTGCCAAGAACTCTAAATTCTTCATCTCAACAAATAGAGGACTTAGTGTCAACCTTTTTCTACTCAACGCATCCGCTACAACATTCCCCTTGCCAGGGGTATAGGCTATATCAAAATCGTAGGACGCCAAGAATTCCATCCACCTTTGCTGCCTCAAGTTCAGATCCTTCTGCGAAAAGAGATACTTCAAAGACTTATGATCAGTATACAACTCAAATATCTCTCCCAGAAGATAATGACGCCAAGCCTTGAGTGCATATACTATCGCTGCCAGCTCTAGATCATGAGTGGGATAATTCTTCTCATGTACCTTAAGTTGCCTACCACCAAAACATATAACTCTGCCTTCTTGCATCAGAACGGCGCCCAATCCCGTGCCACAAGCATCAGTGTACACGGTAAACATCTTACCACCATCGGGTAAAGCTAGAACTGGTGCTGAGGTAAGGGCTCTCTTGAGTCTCTGAAAAGCAAGCTCACAGTCTATATCCCAAGCAAAAACTAAGTTCTTCTTCGTCAACTTAGTAAGAGGATCGGATATCTTCGCGAAGTCCTTGATGAACTTCCGGTAAAAACCTGCAAGACCTAGAAAACTTCTCACTTCGGTTGCATTCCTTGGAGTCTTCCAATCCTGCACAGCAACTACTTTAGCGGGATCCACCGCCAAGCCTTGCTTAGATACTATATGCCCAAGGAACTGAACTTCCCTTCTCCAAAAGTGGCACTTGGAGAACTTGGCCTTTAACTGATGCGCTCTAAGCGTATCCATCACCTCTACAAGATGCCTCGCGTGCTCTTCTTCATCCTTAGAGAAGATCAGAATATCATCCACAAAGACCACGACAAACTTGTTCAAGAACTCTCGAAACACCCTACTCATCAAGTCCACGAAATACGTGGGTGCATTCGTCAAACCGAACGGCATAACAAGCCATTCAAAGAATCCATCTGGAGTTCTGAATGCAGTCTTGTCTATACTATCTTCAGCCACTCTGAGCTGATGAAATCCAGTAGCAAGATCAAGCTAAGAGAAAACAGAAGCACCAACAAGCTGGTCAAAAAGATCATCAATCCTCGGTAATGGGTGTCTGTTCTTCTTAGTCAGCTTATTCAACTCTCTATAGTCCACACAAAGTCGAAGAGAACCATCTGCCTTAGTAGCAAACACCACAGGCGCTCCCCATTCGGATATACTTCGTCTGATGAAGTTCTTCTCAAGCAACTCCTTTACTTGCTTGCTGAGCTCCCGTCTCTCACGCGGAGCCATGTGCCGAACGGGCAAAGAAACAGGCTTAGCATTATCCACCAGATAAATGCGAAAATCAATCTCTCGTTTAGGGGGCAACCCCTTAACTTCTTCAAAAACATCTGGATAATCTCGGACCACCCTTACAGACTGAAGGGTTTCCTCTGACGAGTCGAGAGATTCAAGATAGCACAACATGACGGGATCCTTCGGATTGCATGAAATCTCTAAGGTGTTGCCAAGGCAAGTCACAAGCCTCACAACCCTATGCTCACAATCAAGAATGGCTCCATGTCTAGACAGCCAATCCATGCCCAAAATCAATCCGTATCCCCTGAAACCAAGAACATACGCACTACACAAGAACTCTACACTGAGTATAGAGATCCTCAGATCCTCACATATCATAGATAGATGAGCAGAACCCCCAATGGGATTCGAAACACAAACGGCATCATCCACTAAGCTAGTACTAAGGTGCAAACTATCAACAAGATCAGATGAAATAAAGCTATGTGATGCACCAGAATCAAACAAGGTACGAACTGGAAGATCGGAAACATAAACAAGGTTCTCAACAGAAACACTACCTCGATCGGGAACTGGAGCGGTATTGAGAGCATGAACTTGCCCTCCTGAAGGTCCAGCACGCTGAGTCTGACCCTGCCCTTTCTTCTTCGGGCATTCCTTGCTGAAGTGTCCAGTCTCACCACAGGAAAAACATCCACCACTAAGCTTCCTTTTCTTCTTCCTACAACCCTTAGCAAAGTGTCCAGGCACACCACAGTAATTGCACTTTCCCTTGCCTTTGTTGTTGTTCCCCTTCTTGTTCTTGCTCTGATTCCCCTGACTGCTTTGACCACCTTGATTGCCTTTACCCTGAGAATCAGTCTTCTTTGCTTGAGTATCACTCGACTTGACCTCTTTCTTTCCATCTCCCTGAAGTAGAGCCATATCGACCAAACTCTCAAAAGTAGCCCCATGCGGAATATGTGACATCGCCAAACCCTGCAGCGGCTCATTCAACCCTCTAGCAAATCGAAGAGCCTTCTTCTCAGGAGTGTTCACCATATCCAAACCAAAACGGGCCAGCTGATTAAACTTGTTCACATACTCCTTGACAGACATATCTCCTTGCTTTAATGCAATGAACTTCTCCATCTGTAAATTCGCCTCAGCAGAAGATAGAAACTTGGCCACAAATCTAGCCCTCAAATCGGCCCAAGTCTCGACGGGCCTCGTCCCATTGGTGACCTCCCACCAATAGGCTGCTTCGTCCTTCAAAAGCCACACTGTCAATAAGATCTTCCTCTCGTCATCAATCCTAAAGATAGCAAACAAGTCCTCAGTGTCTTTCAGCCAATTCCTAGCTTCAACAAAAGATTCCGTGCCTAGGAAATTCTTGCCTCCCATCGCCTTGAAGTCTTTACAAACCTTCGTGAACTCAACCTGAGGATGCTGAGGGGGAGGAGGAGGAAGAGGAGCCTCAGCAACTAGAGGAGGAGGAACAGGAACCACCGGAGGAGGGACATTAGGGGGAGGATTCTCAACTACAGGAGGAGGAGTGGGAGTAGGGTTTGCGGGGCCAGCTGCCGCCCTAGCTTCTAGAAGTCTCCTATACCAGAGTGGTACTCCATCCGGGATGGCAAGATTCTCAGCCATACTGAAACGAAAGATAAGATAAGATTAGGTCAAGGGAACGAAGGATAACGCTAATGGCTTTTTGGGGAATAGCCTTTTAAAATACTAGACTTTTCTTTGGAAAATACTTTATACTTGTTTTGAAAATAGTTTTTCAAAAGTCTTTTAAAAACTTTTTGTTCTTTCTTGTAAACCATATGCTCTGATACCAAATTTGTAACACCCCACCTCCGCTAGGGTCACTCTTTCGGGGGCACTAGCTTCTGGGGGGCGTTAGAACTGGGTAAGCATGCATAATGATATATCAAGGCAGAACAAGAACATAAATATATATGTAAAACAGAGTAAGTGAGAATAAAACAACGGAATATCTCAAACCATCTCAAAACAAGTCTAGTACATCATAAAGTCAACTGCCAAAATAAACATGTCTAGTACATCATAAACAGAAATACTGAAATACATAGTGCTATCCCCAAAACAAAGATGATAAACCATAGCGAGCTCAATGTCCAGACATACATGAGCTATCCAGCAAACAAGCAAGCGATCCAAGCTAAGCACCACTATTCCCTCCCTGAGAACCTGGGGGGGGGGGGAGAAACGGAAGAAAAGAAGCGAAAGAAAACAGGTTAGTCAAAAAGACTGGTAAGCCCTACTACGATCAGTCTATAAACTAATAAAGTTAGCATCATGATGGAAACTGAGATGAACATACTGGCAATAGATAAAGGTGTCATCACATAAAGAAGATTAAGCTTTGCACCACAGTGTACTAGCAAACTAACATAACAGGTATTGATCCCTCAGCCCAAACTTTGGCCCAATAACATGAGGTGACCTTAATACAAGGTCCAGCCCAACGGTCTAGTCGATCGGCTCCCTATAAACCTAACACGTCAAGTGTTGGTGTCCATACGGCCCACATATGGTTGTAGTCAGACTGTGCTGGGTCCACCTTCGGGTGTATCAAGCCCTCGGGTGTCAACCCCAGACACCTAAGCAATAATGCACAGTCTAAACCTACTGGTACTCGTGCCTCGAGTTTGTCCAACACCGGACTACGTGCACGTCCGTAGCCCGCCTGGACCCGCACCGCTGTACCACTCAGCCGTCGCTTTGGTCGCTTACATCAGTCCAGTAATCGTGCCCCGCCCTAGCCTAGCCTCTAGGGTTGTGAATGATACCAAACTGGGATTACTGCTGGAACAGACCACGTTGCTAGGGTTTTCTAAGAGGGTTAAGTGTGGTTTAACCCCTCACTAATCATGGATTAAATTAGTTAAGTGTAACCAACAGTTCACCACTTAACCCCATTTAATCCCTCGTATCCCCAAAATTGGTTAAGTATCAGTGGGCCATGACTTAACCCTAATCATGAGGCATTAATTAATTTAATTGTGCCTTAACCTCTCACATTAGACTTTGTTGCGGTTACCTAGTTAAGTCGGTGGGTTCCGGGTAGATTTACACCACAACTTGGTCTAACCTCGGGTCTTGGCACCACATGACCAACTTCTCACATTGGATCCTATTGTTTGTAGCCACTAGTTAAGCCGGTAGGTTCCGGGTAGAATTACGCTACAAACTCAACCCAACCTCGAGTTGGCCACACTTATGTTTTCTAAGTGTCATGTCCACTTTATTTTCAAAACATAATTACAAGTTTAACAAATACTTGGGTAGACCTAACTTAATAGGTAAATTCCCAAGGGGTAGACCTAACTTAATAGGTAAATTCCCAATCTTATATTTTCATGTATTTTAAGTTTTACCCAAATCCCCCAACGTCATTCTATCGCTTACATATTCGTCATAACGCATAAAGGATAGAAAGAGGGAACTTGGCACAACATACATGATGAATCTTACATATCATAATAAACATGCATAACATGTTGGACTTGCATAACTTAGCATAGTGAACTTGCATAAACATGCATAACTTGTTAAACTTGCAAATCATGGCATAGTGAACTTGCATAAACATGCATAACTTATTAAACATGTGTAACATGGCATAGTGAACTCGCATAACCATGCATAACTTATTAAACATGTGTAACATGGCATAGTGAACTCGCATAAGCATGCATAACTTATTAAACATGTGTAACATGGCATAGTGAACTCGCATAAGCATGCATAACTTATTAAACATGTGTAACATGGCATAGTGAACTCGCATAAGCATGCATAACTTATTAAACATGCATAAATCCCAACTTTCATCACATATTAACTTTAGAGTTTCTAAAATGAAGGTAAGAGGGCTTACAAATATTATGAAGACACAAATCTACAAGTAAAGATTGAGAAGCCCTTTATGCAAGCATAAAAACCCAAAACAAAGCTCCAATAAGAAACACCCTTAACAAAAATCCCAAAAACTCTAGCTTAGAAAATAAAACTTGCAACTTGATGATGTATGCAAGCTAATGATCATTCATACAACTTAGAAATGCTTGTATGAACATCATAATCTTCATAGGAATGATTTATGAAGAGGGTGGAGGCTAGGGTTTTTAAGTGGAGGCCATTTGAGAAATCAATTTGACATAGTTTGGTTACTAGAATGAATAATGGGGTTTTAGGGTAGGATTAGGGTCATATTTATAGAAGATTAGAGTGATATTAGCCTTAGGATTAACCCTTAGTTGAATTAGGTCCATCAGATTTCGGAATTCTCCAGAACCAAGCCACACAACCAAGCCCAGATCAGAAATGGTGCGCCAGGCAAAACTGCCCGGCCACCCCGTGTCGACAGGGCTGTCGACAGGGTGGTCGACACCCTTAGACCCCTTTCGACATGCCTGTCGACTTGGGGGTCTTGGCGGGAGTTTTCCCGCCTGACGCCAGTTGTGCCCTAACCCTTGTTTTTAACTTAAAATTTAAATCTGTTTTTAATATGGAAATTTCTGAAAACTTCAATGGGCCTTAACTGGGTCATACGGACTCCGATTTTTGAAAACTCGGACTCTATTTCGCGTATTTTTCCGAGACGAACGCAATGGCATAGCCCGTTTCCCCTTGATTCAGATTTTTAAATTAAATTCTGCCTCAATTTATATCTTAACAGGTTATTAAAAATACAGGTTGTTACAACTCAACACCCAATTTACTACGTTAGCAGAAGGTTAAATGATGTTGTAACCCGATACCGTGTAGTGGAAAAACTAGCATATTGCCTAATGCTTACAACACGATAGCTTAGGAGATACTTCCAAGCACATCCTATTAAGGTCTTGACTAATTTTCTGCTTTAGCAAGTTTTCAGCAAGCCGGAAACCTCAGGAAGGTTAGTGAAATGGGGGATTGAACTTAGCCATTATGAAATTGAGTTTCAACCTTGAGCAGCGATCAAAGGACAAGCTCTTACAGATTTTCTGAACAAGTGCACGGGCTTCATTACGGAATACTCAACCAAAGAGAACGACTTGAAGGATAAATGGATATTGTTTGTAGGTGGGGCTTCAAACGAACAAGGAGAAGGGGCATGTTACATCATAATTACCTTAGATGGGCATCGCTTGCACTATGCAATTAAGTTAGGGTTCTCAGCTACTAACAATGTGGACGAATATGAGTCAATGATGGAAGGATTGAACCTAGCACTACAGCTGAAAATACCTCAAATAGAAATCTTTAGTGATTCACAACTAATGGTAAATCAGATAAAGAAGACCTATCAAACCAAAGATACACGGCTGACACTATATGCGAAAAGGATACTAAAGTTGCTTTCTCAATTTAAGGACTTCTCAATACATCAAATTTCAAGATGGGAAAATGCATAAGCTGATTCACTAGCCAAACTAGCCAGCTCTTGAGGAGCACCCGAAACCCGAGTAAGTCCCATAGGATTCCAAGTAAAACCCAACATTGAGCATGTAGTGCCTGAAACAGGAAAAGAATTGTCGTAAATAGATACCAAACTTCGAAAAAGGGAAATGGATAAGGAGATTGCTTCTGATAGAGAACCTTTTTCAACGAAAACAAACTACCATTATGAAAACACTTAGATGTCCCCTATAGTCGATTACCTTCTGAATGGAGCTCTACCCATTAGTAGGCAAGATGCAAGGAAGGTAAGACACCAAGCCCATACATTTGTGATTACAAATGGGATACTCTATAAGAAAGGGAACTCACTTCCCTATTTGAGATGTGTAAGCCTTGAGAATGGGCTTAATTTTTTGAAAGAAGCACATGAAGGTTTGTGTGGGGACCACTCCCATGGAATTAAGTTAGCCAAGAAGGTCATGCGACAAGGTTTTTACTGGCCATAAATGGTTAACCAAGAAATTGAATATGTAAAGAAATGTGAGAAATGTCAAAGTATTCTAAGATACCTCAACTACCTCCTAGTGAATTAACCAATATCTCAAACCCTTTGCCATTCGATATACGGGGGATAGATTTGATCGGACCTCTACAAGTCTCCAAAGGTGGAGCCAAGTATGTCGTAGTATTTATTGATTACTTTACTAAGTCAGTGGAAGAAGAACCCCTTCCAACAATCACATTTAAGAAGATGTTGAGATTTGCGATACAGAATATCATCACCCGTTTTGGGATCCCTCACAAAAACATATTAGACAATGGAACACAATTTGAAAGCAAGGAATTCACTCGATTTTGGGATAAGAATGGAATTTTCTAAAGCTTTTCCTCTGTAGCGCATCCAAGGGTAAACATAACCAGCAAGTTATGAGAAAAACACCAAAAGCATCCTTTCAAAAGTCGAACACTTCAGAGATCCACCGAAAGAAAAAATCAAAGCCTCTAGGAGAGATAAGCTATCCACACTAATCTACTTAGTGTTGATACAGACAGGGGTGGTAGATCCGTAGCCATACACTTGAATCATGAAAACATGTTTCACAAAGAACAGTAGCAAAACTGAAAGCTCATGATTGGAAGCTGATATCCGGAAGCCTATATCCGAAAGCCATACTAAAGATATTCATACCGACAGGCTTGGTATCGATTAAAGAAGATGAATATGATATCAAGCGGAACCCCAATGACCAAGACCCTCTTTCCGGGAGACGAAACAGGCACCCTGAAGACAATGAACAAAGCCGAAAGAGAGATCGAGAGCTAAAGCGTATAGATCCAGAGGGAAAAGCGATCGCCAAGTGCTTCTACTGGCCCAATGACAAAAGGGGACCCGATTTGTCTATAAATAAGACCTTAGGCATCTCACTTTCGAGGCCGAATTTTCATTTCTCAATCCTTTTCTCTTTTTCTCAAGAGCCAACCTTAATTTCCAAATCGAATTGGGGATGTATTCAAATTTTGTAATATGTCTACTAAAAATAAAATGGAGAAGTCCAGAACTTAAACATTTCTCGATTTGATAATCATATTGTGTTTGTGATAATTAGTCAGGGAGCTAACACTAACCTTTCTTATGAAGGAGTTAATCCCAGCCCTTTCGTAGGAGGAAGAGTCTTGGACAAAACTAAGGCTTTTCCCTTATCGAATGGTTATTATGTGACTTAGCTCTTTCATAGTGAGCCTAATACAACCCAACCACAAAAGAAAGCATGCCATAAACACATGACTTGATAATAGACGCAACCAAGGTCCTTACGGGCTAGTTCGATGTGGAAGAATCATATAAGTCAATAAGTTCAATGGCATGTGAAACAACCCGAGCGTTAAGAAGCATTAGCTTGTTTCCTCTTAGCACAATGTATATTATTTTTTCTTGAATTTGAAGGTGATAGTGGCATAAAATGCCATCTTAACTTAACTTGTAACACCCTTCTCCCAAGGTTATTACTGACTTTGTAGTCTCGTAAGCATGACGCTCACCCCTTTATAGGAAGTGTAACCAATCGTCGAACTTAAATCTTTAATGCCTAGGATACATTGGAGCTCGTTAAGCTTATCAATTTAAGATCGCATCTCAATGACCTTTAGAGTAATTTTCATTAAACTGCAAAGCATATGCATTATCAATCCTAGTTCGGGTGTTGACAAAAAATATCTTTAGCAATTACAATCACACAATTTAACATTTTACCCAATATTCACATAATTTATTATTCAACACTGAAAATAGAGATCTGGAGTATAGCTACATCTAAATGGTGTTTAATGGGACTGATTTCCAGATCTATAGTGGTTTGCAAAATCCACAACACGTTTTACAACATAATTGTAGGAAATATTTATAAAAAAATTTAATAATCCCAAAATTAATATTATGCCTAACCACAATTCACAATATACAAGTTTTGACAATGTTTACAATTAGATCTGATGGGTGTCAATCCAATTACAACAATTTAATGAACAAATCTAACGGAAATAGGCATAAAATTTTGGATCTAATTCAAACGAAATAAATAGGCTATTATAATTGTATTTGCAAATTTCCCACTCACTATAAAGCATCCAAATACAAAGTTTGAACCTTTCAGACCTACAATTCCTAAATTCGTATAAATCTGCAGTTTATTTGAAAATGGGATAAATTTCGAATTTGTAGATATGTAAGAAAATTGGAAGAGAGGAGAGAATCTGGTTTGGAGCATCAATTCACATTCTTTTTCATTGAATCTGATAATCCTATCAGTTCTATATGATTTATTGTTTATTAATATATTTTTATTTGAAAAATTAGGCTAGAAGGGGTAGGAAAATGGTAGAACTTCGTTACTACCCATAGATTTGTGTGGAAAAGAATGAGGCCTTACCCCTTTATTTATAGGAGTGGAATTGGACTTGAACCATTAGATTTATTTTAAATTAACATCCGTCCATTCGTTTAATAATATATTATAACCTAACCTTATGAAATCTAATCGTCACTAGGCGTTCTGACGCCCAGTGGGTCGACCGCTTGAGTCGTCAAATGCCCAGTAAGGCTAGTTAAATAATTTATATAATATATAATTATTCTAATTTATTTATTTTCCATTCATGATCGTATTTCATCTGTAGCTTTTTCATATAGACTCCGTTAGCGATAATCCAAACAAGAAGGTTGACCAAAATTCCGAGACGAATGCAGTGGTTAAAGTTTCTTGGTCAAATTCCATCATTTGCAGAAATTCCTACTTCTGAAATTCTGATCATTAATTCTTATTGCCAAAATTCCAGGTTGTTTCATTCCTCCTTAAAAGGAATTTCATCCCGAGATTCTAATATTTATAGTCCTATTCTACACAACAAATTTGTGTACATCCACTTTGCAACCGGGGGTATATGTGCATGGTGTACATAATGTGATTTCAACCATAATATATGCATGCAAGATGATTCTAAATCAGATCCTCCTATATGTATGCATTAAAATTTTGAAAGCATGATGCACAACATCCTTAATATACTGGAAGTTCTATATGAGTGCAAAATTTGAAAACTCTATTTCATTCATTACCTTCACACAATTACGAATAAGAGTGTGAAGCAACCAATTTTGCGTTCTAACCCAACCATCCAAAACGTCATACAGTCTAATTGTTTCCTATTTAATTTCTCCTAAATCAGAAAAAGGAAATCGAAGAGAAGAATTTTAACATTTCTCACAACTACAACTTTTCCATTTCTTGTCCTATAGTGAAATTTTCACCTCAGTTACCCAAAATACTCCAAAATTTTCCATTTGCAGATGGTGAAGGAGGCTTAAAACAATCTCTAAAACATAAAGCGAGTTAACTAATAACCCGAGGGATTGTTGACAAGGTATGGAAACACGTTTCCAAGGCTAAAACAGGCTTTTCCCTGTCGTCGTTAACATTTTTGTCGTATCATTGATCCCACCGCACCGCTACAATGCGCACACAAAGCATCCAATAATCTTCCTTACGCTACATGTGACTAAAAATCGAATTTCTTTATAAAAATAAATCTCCACCTTAAAATTTCTTATATTTATTTTGAAAATTTCTTTGAAAACCATTTCACTTTCCTATGAAATAAGAAAATGATAAAAAGGTTTTTTTTCAAACAATGTTTCCCAAAAACTTCAAAAATGTATTTTGTGGAAACTTAAATGATTCAAGTCATATGTTAGCGAAGAAGGAGCTAAGTCACGCAAAAATGAAAAAAACTAAAATCACACATAAAAGATCAAAATAAATTTTAGCTTGATACGGAACAGTAATCTATTTATTTTGTATACCCATGACATAGAACCTGTCCTTTGCTAAAATTTATCCAACATAGAATTTTACTCTTTTCTGCTCTAGAACAACTATTAGTTAGATAAGGAAAATGAGATTTCATTCGAACGGATATGCGTGAATGACATAAACATTCCAAACATAGAATTCTCATTAACCTAAGTCGTGCGATTTAAACAACACTAACAATTACAAGCACAAATCACCACAAAGCCAAGAACCTGATGCTGGAAAGGGAAAACAACAAAGATGACAACAAAACAACAACACCGAACCCCCAAAACAATGGCTATAAATAATGAGATGTCTTGCCCTACAGCTGGGGCTCAAACCAATTTTATGATTATTAATTAGCCATATCATGGTAGCATAATGCTCAATCTTGTGTTACAAACACTACTGGTGTTGTTGGAGTTTCCCACATCACCACCTCTTCTAATAGAAAATTTATGGTGAGAAAAGAAACCAATCGCAAAATTGCTCCTTATGGAAATCCACCTAATATTGTCTAAGGACAAAAATGGATATGCGAAATTACATGAAATAACTCCAGGAGACAACAATCAAAAACAACAAGCTGAATCAAATATGATGCAACAATAAATGATGGTTATGCCGTCGATCAAAGAAAAGATTAATTTCCGCATCATAAGACCAATCTACGCATAAATTCCTATTTATAGAACGATGTGCTAAATGAGCCACACATCTACATGGGCAGTTCGATCATAGATCCCCGAACTCGAAAACTAACATTACGAAAAAGAGATTTGATGTAAAATCTCCAAAGCCAATCAATCAAAAGACCATGCAAGTCCACGTAAAACACGAATGCCTCTAAAACTCTCATTGAGATTCTCCTCAGAAAACCATCCAAAGATGGCTTAATCTTTATCTCCAAAATGATGATCGCCTTCATCAAATTCTATTCCAACAAGACATAACAAAGGCGGATGCAACACAAACAACAACCCTATTCTAAGATCTCGAGCAATGGATCTACGCAAATCCAACTGCCACAACAAATTTCCTTAGCCCTAAAACGGTGGGACCTTTTTGCTCATTTCGATCCGACCAAATGGTCTTTCATTAAGGGTAAGACTTAAATGATATGACTAAGATCAGATAATGCAATTAGGTATTATAGACTAAGATATGATCAGTTAGAAGAAACTAGATCTTAGAGTACTAGCGAGGCAAGATCTAATGCGCAAACTACCACGGGAAAGGAGGAGACGAGGCAGAAATAAAGAAAGAGAAAAATGATATGAATATGGTTCGACTAGATGAGGAAGGAGGGACGTAAAAAGGAAGATAAGGGGGGTAATTTGGATGCGACTTTTCTGGTTGAGTCCTAGGCTCAAGTTGCAACAAAAGTCATCAACTAGTCAACCATTCTTGCATAGCGCTAGATGGTCAACTATTAGATGGGCTTTTGACAAAGATTGAACCTTGACCTTGTTAGGTCAGATTAAAAATTAGTCGTCCCGCGTCATCTATTAAAATTTGACGCTATCCAAAAAATACTTATCCTCATCATGACGATACCAAACACCATAGTCAAACTCTGAACCAACTCCAATGATTCCAAGTAGTCTCAACAAATGGTTGCAACCACACGACGGACAAGCGAATTCCAAAGACAATTCAGCTAGAAATCTGTAACATTAACTAAAATGGATTTTCCCCTTGCTTAGCTGACAACAAAAGACGATTCAAAATCTAATACCCAAAAATCTGAACGAAGGATTTTCCTTTGCCTTTTCGAAGAAAAATTTAAAACTTTTCCAAAAATGGAATTTATTATAAGCTAGTGGTATCGTATTCAAAAAACCATTTTGTTATTATTATTAATATTATTATTTACATTCCATTTTATATTTCAGACTGAAATACCTTTCCATGCAAAAAATGTTGGAGCTTTATAATCTAAATGATTAATTGTGATAATTTCAATAAATTACCCAATATAAATATAGGGAGAGGGATATTAAAAATCACAAGGAATGGATATTTATTATTCTTAAGTTTAGTGGCATATTCCTTGTCATTCCTAATTCCTTCGTTCCTACCAATCAAATTATATTTATTAAAATTACACAAAGCCCCTAAAATTTTGAACATGAATAGATTAAAATTTAAGAATCATATCTTTATAAAACTAGGACTTTATAAAACCATTTTCCAAAACTGTATTTCAAAACCTTCAAAGCCCATTTTTATTTTTCCAAACAGTTTTAAAATAAAATTTCCTCGAACACAAGGCCAAGAACTCAAATGAATATTTCAATAAAGGTAGGTTCAGAAATTTAACAAAGCAACAAATAGATATACCTTGTAAGTATACTTCCGAAATGGATATGACATACTGACGTGAACTTTTCCCCGTTTTTGATCGAGCAATGGTCCTAACCGGACCTACCAACAAAACCAAAAACCAGAAATCATGGTTGTACCTAGATTTTCATTCAGTCTCCAAACTCGAATCAACAGAATCCACCATATGTCGTCCTCGTGCTCTTCATGATGAGATCGCCAACATACTATTGGGTAAGATAGAATTGGCTAGAAAACCGAACTCAACATGCTTCAACTCTTAGTCGCTTAAAGCCCGTTTTTATATAATTAGGCCCATAACTAATTCATTGTTGAAATAAATTAAAGTCGAATAAGAAAAACGAAGAAAAAAAAGAAAAGAAAATCGAATTACATTCTCTTACGAGTCCTAATTAACTAATTCCTTTGATCGCTTAACCCAAGCTCTAAAACCAAATGTAACACCCCACACTTTTCTGAGCCAAAATTTCAATAAAAATCGAAACTTGAACAGATCCAAGCATGGAGCGTGTATATCTGGTACCTACAATAAATGAGCATGAGCATAATCAGAGTATGATTAGAAAACTCACAATGGAAACAAAATAGGATAAACTTGTATTAACTCAAGCAACTACCTTTTTAAAGCAAGCCACTTTGCCAATACCGAGCATGGGAGAGAACGAGAACCAAAAGCCAATCTTAAACACCTGTGTGAACCCGTCCTTCTCTAGAAAACCTGGGTGGTTGTAATGAGGAGGGTGTCAGAACAACAAGACTTTGGTGAATAGGAAATGTACAACACATATTACAATACACAGATGTATCCCGTTTGGTTCGACCAAAGATGTATGCATACCAAGGTTAGTGATTCTAGCCTAACATTGTAAATATTTACGCATGACTCTATTAGTCTTCCTAAGGTAGTATATTTCAAGTATGATATCGAGATATGACGTTTACGTATATATTTTGGAAGCCTTTGAACCATAATTTAACCGATTATTAGACCGATAAGTGAACCCCTAACCAAGGAGTTTTTTTATGTATATATACAACTTTCCGTCCACTTACCCATTATTGTTTTCCACCTCACTATCGATGATAGATAGAATGGATTCTCTCGATCACTTAAGACCCTAGACAGACTTATTAGTCACTTAATACCTCTCGATAACCTGTTCCATGTTCTTATAAACTAAAGGGAACTAGCTACGGGCCCAACTCCTTAAGGCTTTTGTCATTCACGCATATACCTTTGCGCTGTGTAAGGTGAGAGATGATATTCTATCGCTTGCTATACCTTCTAACTGACCTTATTGGATAACCCCCTTAGTTGCATACAACTTCCTGTATGGCTGGCAGCCATATCCGATGTTTTTAGTTTCCAATGTTTGGGTAGGCCACACACACTTACGCCATTTATGACCCCCTAAACTGGAAGACCTACTCCTAGGTGTACTCTTCAACCCTAGCCGCTTAACATCCAAGAAGCGGACTATACACGAAGTTTATTGGGTTCATACCCTCTTATCCTTTAGTACCTTTCCCTACTGGGATAAAGTGGGCCACATCATTATGTCTTTTTTGTTTAGTTGCTCTCCGTCGAAATATTATATGCACTAGATTTATTATTGTCACAGGTTCCTATGGTTAATAATATTTTTACATCATTAACTTGTTAAGTCCAACTCTACTTTTAATTATAAGCTCTATATTCATTAATATAAATAAGGAAAGTTATATCCTCTTTACCCTAGAATATTTATTTGATTACATCCCTTTTTAGACTTAATATTTAAACAACAATCAATATCCATTAATCCCCTTATTGCACACATTTACTTCTTATTTCTTTGTTTATTGCCCTTATGACTATAACCGTCATATTTTCCTAAGGCAACCATTTATCAGTCCCAAGGTATCTATTTGTTGTACCCCAACAAACAATTACTATTCTTATTTATTTATTTATTTGTTGCTTGCTATATATATATATATAATTTGTGAACCAGACCTCTCACATTATGTTGACAACTTGTGGATGCTGGATTTGCCGGCTGGTTCCGGGTCGGCTTCTACCACAAGTTGAACTTAACCCCGTGCCTTGGTACATTTTTATTTACGCATTAGACTCCTCATTAAGCTGACCACTTATGGTTGCTGGATTTGTCTGTCAGTTCTAGGAAGACTTCTTCCATAAGTTAAGCTCAGCCTCGTGTCTAAATGCGGTTATAATTCAAATTTATGAATTATGTGTACAACATTATTCCTAATTAATTTAGGAACTGTAATCATTATCCTATTATATTTACTTTCCCCATTGAACGTTCCTAATTATAGCAATATATTATACTGATTGTTACAATGGTCACCACAAATATATTAATTCGAAATGGATTACATTTTCTTGTGATTCCATAATTGAGCATCATTCAAACATTCAATACAATGTATATTTTACCGTTTTATGCTGATTTGGATGGACAATATGTATATAATTATATTTAATTTTTCGTGCAGCCAATGTAGTTATATTTTATTCTTATTATTATTTTTAAGTCTAATGATTTGGTTTAATCAATAACTAAACATTCATTTTTGCGTTCAATCTTACCAAAAAGGTTTCAAATCTTCCAAAAAAAACCGTTAGCTGTAATTATTGTAAATTATGCATGATTTGTGGAATATGTTTATATATATTTTTAGAATAATTGATGCAAAGTACTTACAAATATGTATATTTATACGTATGTTTTCACCACTTTTCCAATCTTTTTGTCATATCTCTTGTGAATTCAAAATAATATCTTTTTGTTCAAAAAGAGGAAAACGACATACATTACAAATCAAGAATATAGCTACATCTAAGTGGTGTTTAATGGGACTGATTTCCAGATCTATAGTGCTTTGTAGGATCCACAACATATTTTACAACATAATTGCAGGAAATATGTATAAACAAACTTAAGAATCCCACAATTAATATTATGCCTAACCACAATTCACAATATACATGTTTATAATCCGATCTGATGGGTATCAATCCAATTACAACAATTTAATGAAGAGATCTGACGGAAATAGACATAAATTTTTAGATCTAATTCAAATGAAATAAATAGGCTATTATAACCGTATTCGTAAATTTTCCACTCTCTTTAAAGCATCCAAGTCCAAAGTTTGAACCTTTTAGGCCTGCAATTCCCAGATTGTTATAAATCTATAATTTATCTGAAAAGGAGATAAATTTCAGATATGTAGATGAGTAAGAAAATAGGGAGAGATGAGAGAATCTAGTTTGGAGCACTAACTCACATTCTTTTCCATTGAATATGATAATCCTCTTAATTCTATATGATTTATTACATATGAATATATTTTTAATTAAGAAATTAGGCCAGAAGAGGGAGGAAAATGGCAGAGCTTCACTGCTGCCCACAGATTTGTGTGGAAAAGAATGAGGCCTTACTCCTTTATTATTGGAGTGGAATTGGCCTTGAACCGTTAGATCTATTTTAAATTAACATCCGTCCATTCGTTTAATAATATATTATAGCCTAACCTTGTATGTAACAACCCGGAAAATCAGAACCAATTTTTTTTAATTTGGCTATATTAACAAATTTTGAATATTTAAAATAATTTATTTTAAATAATAACGAATAAAAATTAATTTGGATTGAATTTAGAGTGAATATATTTATTTTAATTATAAAACAGGCCTGAAATGGCGCAGAAGTTTGAAAATTTGAATTCGGACTTTGACTGACTATTCAGGATGCAAAATAAAACAAAATTTAGTGAAACCAAAAATATTTAAATCTGTTTAAGAATATTTTTCTAACGAATCTGAAAAATTGAAATTTCATAGCGGGAATCAAAAGTTATGGCCGAAAGAATTTTCAGAAAGGTCTCTATGGAATAAATATAGCCCGTAAAAATAGACATTTTGCAAACGACCTCCGTTTTCGACGAAACCACTTTTATTGGATCTGAAATGTCAAATTATTGCTAGATTCAAATTTTCATAATTTTTGGAGTTAATATGTGAGCATGGCAAAAGAAAACGTGTTTGGTTAATTTCAGTCAATTTGGATCGACCAGAAAATGGCCACTTTTCAAACGGTTCCAAATTTGACGAAATTTGTTTTGTTGGGATCGTATCGTCTAAATATAGCCGGATTTATTTTTCTGGAATTTTTGGGATTAGTATGTGGCCCCGGGAAATTAAAATGTATGTTTAAACCTATATTTGAATGTTTTATATTTTAATTTGGAGAAAACATGACTGAAACTATATAATAGGCCTACGAAACATATTCCATTGTTTCCGGAATGGGGGTATTTAGCTGGTGGCGAGAGTCATTAGGTTTGATTTGGAGTCCGGATATGAAAACACTATTTTTGGAATTAATATAAATATCGGTCAATCATGAATTTTCTTTTATTATTTTATTTTCTAAAAGTCATGAAAAACCCCTCGTCACTTTCGCGATTAACGGCGTCTGTTTTCCAAATCTTCTCTCCTCTTTTCCTCCTCAATCATTCAACGAAATGAAGTGGCCTTTTGGGTGTGACGACCCCAAAACTCCGTACGATGGTGGCAAGGGTAATCTTTGGAATATAACACATAAGCAGATAATAGCAGAACATAATCAAATAAATACACCCAATAATGTACTACACTGGATAAACATAATCATCAGAGTTACACAGTATACAAGATCACACTTAGTACAAATACAGTTCAGCTATACATAAATGTCTACAGCAGAAAACAAACATAATATGTACAATAGGAGCTGAGCAGCATAAAAAGAGATAAATGGTAGAATCCATCTTCAGCTCCAGCTATCCAGAAAGAGCCTGCTAAAACCTGAACACAAGACTGCCCATGTAGAAAAAGGGGCACCCGAGTTTGCAAGTGAAACAAACAACGAGTCAGCCATGGGGCTGGTATGAGAAATATACTTAACACACTTTATATTATGGTTAATCACAGGACCACGCCAGTTTCGCGGAACGAGTTTACTCCATTGGCCAGTGCTTTACAACAAGTAAAATTTTTAAACATCGCAATGCTTTTCATAAAAATGAAGCCATTATAAGACTCAGTTCCCATCACACAATGCAACTCAAACCGGAGGATAGAGTTTTACCTTATAATGGCCAAAATATGCTTGATACGAATAAAACAAAAGCATTTGATATTATTACTAGTGTTTATATGTTTCAAAAACAATTTCAATCATAACTATCAATCATAGACGGCATGGGTACCATATATCATGTCGCCATATATAGGTATACAATCAAAACCGAACAGTCACGTATTTGGAAATTGGATTTCCGTTATGAACCAAGGCAAAAAATAGTCCTTACCGAATTCGAGACTGTCTAGCCCGAGTCTCAGGATCAGAACGCATCGACCTTGGAGCGACAGGGTCGGTCCACCGATGTGGATTAAAATGCTTGAACACTACGTTTCCCCCGCCCTTAGGGGCATAAATGAGCCAACGAATGACTCCATCGGCTCCACATAGTCACCGATATATCCGAGGCGGCTCACAACAACAACAACCACATAGGTGAAAATAATATAAATGTCAGCCAGTTTAAGCACTGACACCACCTCTAGCTAGAAGGAAAAGCATGCCCACCCTGAGGTCCTCTCCCGTTTCTGTCATACCAGGGTGTAAGGCTTGTGAATTCACGTTATACACAAAGCTATGCCACACATGCCGTGCTTTGATCATCAATCACAAGACTTTGCTTTTAAATAGAAGCCTTGATCACTGCATCTTAGCATGCCACACAGGCAATTCACACCATGCAACTGATGGCTATCAATCACACAGAATGAATTATAATGTCAGACACACATTCGATTTACAAGTCCGTTCTGGGTCTGAACGAAACCGGAGGCACTATATACCTCACATACCCATCGATCTCTATGTACGTCTAGATGATCACCACTCATTATCCATATTTTGGGATGCCTCCCAACCAGGACATCAGTTATCATCCAACCGAGGTGAAGATCTCCGGTCTTCAACCACTGTCTTCATCGACTTCTTATCGTCGATTCAGTTATTCAGAATGGGATAAACCCGGTCTTTCTGAGCAACTCGTGTATATAATTAACAAGTGCTACACAAACACAACATACGCCTTATTCCAATTCATTAGCCACTAACCGTAAATTAATAAGAGAACGATTTCCTAAATATTAACCCCGAAGACTGAAACCAACATCAGATCAAAACCCAGGAAACCATCTGACTTAGCTAACCTTCAGTTAGTTATAAATTTCACATTTAACCATCAAATATCCAATAAACCGGGTAAATTCGGTTTATTTCCATTCCGTATTGTTTATAATATTTTATAACGATTTATCGCTATTTTTATTTATTTAAAAATAGCCAATTTATTCAAACGACGCTTTAGGCCACAACGCGACCGTGGCGCTGTTTTTCTTCAGATTTGATTTACACATATCTGAAAATCTAACCGTTAGATCTTCACAAATTTTATATCATAAGAAAGATCTTTTCAAAACGAATCCAACGGTTTCAATTTTGGGGAAATCCGACGGTCGGATCTCCCGGTACACTCGTTTGAAGTTTCGATTTCAAAATACGAATTGCAGCGCTGTTATTTGATTTAATTTAACTATATATATATATATATATAATCGATTCTAGCGCTGTTTTTCTTTAGATTTGAATTAGACATTCCAGACAATCCAACCATTGGATTTTCACACAGTTGGTATCGTTGGAAAGATATTTCCAAAGCGAACCCAACGGTTTCGGTTTCGGGAAAATCCGATGGTCGGATCTCCCACATTAATCGTTTGAAATCACGGTTTCAAAACACGAACTACAGCTTCGTTATTCGATTTATTTTGATTATATTTATATATATATAAATATAATCTATTCTTCGATTTCAAAACCATATTCTTTTCATACATTTGATAAAAATGATATTTTTATCCAACAAACATTTATTTCAACACTTCACTATTTTTAACAATTCATGTTTATAATAAAATTGTGATATTTATTGTAAAACAATTTATTTCAAAACACGACTATTTTATATAGTTCATATAGATGATAAAAATATGATTTTTATTATAAAACAATTTATTTTAAATCACGACTATTTTATATAGTTCATATAGATGATAAAAATATGATTTTTGTTATAAAACAATTTCTTTCAAAACACGACTATTTTATATAGTTCATATAGATGATAAAAATATGATTTTTTATTATAAAACAATTTATTTCAAAACATGAATGTCGTTCAACACATGAATTTCTATTCAACACATGAATTTCTATTCAACACACGAATTACTATTCAACACACGAAAATAATTCTAACACATGAATATTATTGAAAATTTCGGCAGCTTAACGGCAGGGTAGTTAAAACCGGGACCGTCCCTAGTACGGCTCCTCGCTCTACCTTAAAGCCTCGCAGCTTTTGATAATGGGGAATTCATGCATTTAGTTCGCACGCAGGCGACATGTTTATTTTTTTTCTTTTCCACAAACTAATCCTATGTGGTTTCAACCAAATAATTCTCAGCCACAAACGGGTATTTTTCAACCACAATCAATCAATTTCAACCACAAACAATCAATTTCGACCATTCGCTATCAACCAATTTTCACACCAATCACAACCAATAAATATCATCCATGGTTTGTGGACGAGGGGCGTATATATATATATATATATATATATGTATATATATAAGCATATTTCACTTCTAATTCAACACATATATAATTTTTACAATGCATATATAACTTATACATCGAACATACAACTTATACAACGCTTATACATGAGGTGTACAATGCTTATATAACTCATACTTCGAATATACAATTTATACATCGTTGTTTCCATATCGTTTATAATTCTGAAATCTCACATTGGGTTCCACTACACCAAAAATAGCAGAAGGCTTAGAAAAATATGTGGTCTCTTCTAAAATGTAGAAGACGTCCACACGAGTCCACTGTCTCTTGTTTCACTGAATTTCGTCAACAAACGAAAAAGATATGATTTTTACATTGAAATCATAAACTATAGCGCTTTAAAGTGCTATTAAATAGTTTAATATAAAATCAGTCGTTACCTCTCTGAATTTGTTCGAAACTAGGAATCGATTTTTCGCGAAATCCGTGAAGGGGTTGGACGATCGGGCTACCCAGCGTCGAAGGGGGATGGAGGGCGCACCTGGGCGCGGTGGAGGGGGCCCACTCGGTGGTCCCTGCTGATGTTGGCGGCGGTTGAAAGGCCGCGACTTTGGAGGCGTGGATCTCGCGATTCACCTGACGAGAGGGGGTGCAACGACCATGGATTTGAAGCTTGAGGAGAGCTCTTCAAAAACCCCAACTAGGTCGAAGGCTATCGATGCGTGTAGGAGGAGAAAACGAGGAGAGAAGCTTGGAAGCCTTTTCCGTCGTTCGCGATTTTCGATCGGGGAGAGAGAGAGAAGTGTGAGCCAATCAGAGATTTTTATTTTATTTATATATTTTAAAAATCCAAAAATACCCCTTATCTCATACGAACACCAAATCAAACCTAACGACTGTTGTCCCTTGCTAAATACCCCCATTCCGAACACAATGGGATATGTTTCGTAGGCCCATTCGATTGTTTCAGTCAGCTTCTCTTCAAATTAAAACATAAAACATTCAATATTTAATTTGAACGTACATTTCCATTTGCCGGGGCCACATACTGATTCTACAAATTCCCGAAAAATAAATCTAGCTATGTTTTGACAATACGGTCCCAACAAAACTAGTTTCGTCAAATTCTGAGACCGTTTGAAAAATGACCCTTTTCTAGTCGATCCAATTTAATAGAAATCGACCAAACACATTTTCCTTTGCCACGCTCACATACTAGCTTCAAAAATTATGAAATTTGAAAACTAAAAATAATTTGACATCCTAGATCCAACAAAAGTGGTTTCGTCGAATTCGGAGGTCATTTGCAAAATGGCCATTTTCACAGGCTATATAAACTATATAGCGACCTTTCTGAAAATTCATTTGGCCATAACTTTTTTTTCCCGCTACGAAACTTCGATTTTTCAGATTCTTAGAAAGATATTCACTAACAGATTTAATTATTTTTAGTTTCACTAAAATCCGTTTTATTTTGCACCCGGTACAGTCAGTCAAAGTTTGAATTCAAATTTTGAAACTACTACGCCATTTCAGGCCTTGTTTATAATTAGAATTAATTATATTTATTTTCAAACATCGATTCAAACACACTTTTCATCGTTATTATTTAAAATATTTATTTTAAATATTTTAAATTCACTAAAATAGCCAATTTAAATTTTTTAAATTGGTTTAGATTTTACGGGTTGTTACAATCTCCCCCACTTAAAACTTTTCATCCCCGAAATGGAACAAAGTCGAAAGTGGTTTGATTAGTCAACTCTACTTTCAATCTGGCCTCCATTCTCCAACTTTTCAGTTTCTAAGAATTTTCAAATTCTTCAAAATTTTGGATAACACCCTAAATTTTCAAAAAATTTCACCATAACATCCTTTGTACGGGGAGGGGTTTGGAAATTTATTGGGCCGTATTAGGTACCCAATAAATCCTAGTAAGCATGCACATATTTATAGTGATATATTCCGGTGTCCACAGGGGAGTGTGTATAGTTCATAACTCCAGAGAATAAATTCTCGTCACCCTATAGATGGTTTTTGTGCCTTAATGACCAGAGAGACGTGTTTATTGTCATCTCCAGACCCGTGTTGGGTTTTTATTAATCTGGCAATTTACCGTTACATTTTATATGGTCCATATCAGTCATCAGCTCAACCTGTAATATATAGTCATCGCTATACAAGCCTCTCGGTCGTATGGTAAATCTTCAACCTCGTCACACAAGCCCCAAATGCTTATGTGGTATATGATGAAGTATGCATATCTTCAAGAAGTATGCCATGTAGTGTAGTTCAAAATTAATTGTTAGTATCCTATGGCAACATTTATTATTACACACAGAACAACCAGCACTCCGCATCCAATGACATTCACAGGAGTTGATATAATAATAAAATCGCGCATCTAACTCATTAAGGTTTACCTATTTGTCGGGCATGCAAATAAATTCTTTACTCAACAGCTAATCCTTTACCTGTTCAAACATATATAATGCACATGTATATATTTCTGTTTATTTTTAAATCAGTTCAATACTTGATTTAATTAACTATCATTCTAATAATTTAATTAATCAAATCTACTATCACACAACACAAACAACAATCAATTTGTTTTTAACTTTTCAAAAATATACTAATCGATTCATACACTTTTTTTTTAAAATAATCAGACTATAGAATTAAAAGTTCACATCCATGAAAAGAAAATAACAACAAAGCAGAGAACAAATGGTAATGCAAAGTATGGTAAATGTACCTTGCACCGGAGTCAATCAGAGATATCCACCATGCACTTAGGATAGGCTTTCTTAATGCTCTCCTCTGTTTCTCAAGTACAATCTCGCGGATCTCCACTCCATTGCACTTTGACTAAGTGAACCTTCTTGTTCCTTAGTTCTTTGGTTTCTTTGCCGATAATCTTTAGCGGCTCTCTTCTCACAGCCAATTCTGGAGTAATTTCAATATCCTGTTGTGCGGCCTCTTCCACAACCAAGTCTAGGTCATGAACATGCTTTCGGAGTTGAGATACGTGAAATACATCATGCACTCTAGGCACCCAATTAGGAATTTGAATTCTATAAGAGAGAGTCCCAATCCGTTCAAGAATAGGGAATGGTCCAATAAATCTGGGCACCAATTTCCCAGTTTTGCCAAATTGAATCACTCCCCTCATCGGAGAAACCCTTAGATACACATAATCACCAACAGAAAAAGCCAATTCCCTTCTTCTTGAATCAGCATAGATCTTCTAGTCGGCTTTAAGCAGCGAGTAATCATTTCTTAATGAAATCGACTTTGTCTGCAGCTTCACGGATCATATCAGGTCAAAATACAAGCCCATTGCCAGGTTCGACCCAACAAGAAGGAGATCGGCACGGTCTACCATACAATGCTTCGAATGGTGACATTGTCAGGCTCGATTGGTAGTTGTTGTTGTATGAAAACTTAACCAAATGCAAATGGTCTTCCCATGATCCACCAAAATCAAGTACACAAGCTCGCAATAGATCTTCTAAAATACGATTCACCCTCTCAGTCTGACCATCTGTTTGAGGATGATAGGCGGTGCTTAGATTCAGCTTTATTCC
This sequence comes from Allium sativum, assembly GCA_030737875.1. NCBI lineage: Eukaryota > Viridiplantae > Streptophyta > Magnoliopsida > Asparagales > Amaryllidaceae > Allium > Allium sativum. The sequence continues at coordinate 81,359,881 of CM060909.1, forward strand.
CAGTTCTACTTGAAATGCCTCCCAGAATTTTCTAGTAAATATTGGATCTCTATCACTAACTATATTGATCGGCACTCCGTGTAGTCTAACAATTTCCTTGAAATACATCTGCGCCAGACTCTGAGCAGTTCTGTTCGATCTGATAGGTATGAAATGGGCGGTCTTCGTGAAGCGATCTACGATCACCCAAATACTGTCATTTCCTTTCCTGGTTCTGGGCAAACCATCCATGAAGTCCATGGAAATGTGTTCCCACTTCCAATCTGGAACGTCTAGCGGTTGCAACAATCCAGCAAGTTTCTGTTGGTCGCTTTTGACTAGTTGGCAAGTAGAGTGTAACACCCCACCTCCGCTAGGGTCATTCACATAGGGAATGCACTAGGTTTGGTGAAGCATTATCGAGGTAAACATGCACAGAAATATTACAAAACAGCACATATAAAACAGCGGAAGTAAAGCAAATTTCATTACCGTATAAAATAGTAAGGTCAAAAGCCTTTTACATCAGAATATATCAAAACCTATCTTGTAATAGTAAAGAAGCATAAACCATTTCATAAATTATTCCCCAAGTAAAACAGTAAGGTAGCCATAGCCAAGAAAAGTCCAAGCCATACATGATGACCTTCAAGCAGAGGAAGTCCGAACTAAATAACAGTGTTTCCTCCCTGAAAACCTGGGGGGAGGGGGGAACGGAAGACAAAGAGGCAAAACAAAACGGGGTCAGTCATAAAGACTGGTAAGTCCTATCTACTTCCAGTATAAAAACAGGTAAAGGTAACATGACATGCATAAACTGAAAGTAAACATAAGGATGACGACAAGATAGATAAGCTAAACCAAGATAACTAGATGAACTACTGTAGCAATATAAACTAAGGTATCATAATAAACTACGGTGTCAAGATAAATCAAGGTATCACATCGTCAGGTTTCTATCAAGTATACTATCCGAAGGTGTCTATCATGTATAACCTCCCACGGTATCTATCATGTATAACATCCCAAGGTATTTATCATGTATATTTACTCTACACCTCTCGTACTAGTATCCCAACCCGTGTCATGTGTTAACTATGGATGTCCCTTGCCCAATGTCATGTAATGGTCCATGTCAACCTAATATATAGCATATGTAGGTTTTCCCAACTCGTATGTTTCTTTCCATGTATAAGTTCAGTCCTTTGCCGTAGGCCGTACGGGGTTTCCCATGTAAATCTATACCACCTCAACGTAGTACCATTTTATCCTTGAAGTTGTTTTGGACTGCTATCCTTGATCTGGTTATGTTTTCTTACCATGAAATATCCTTGATTTATCTTGACACCATAGTTTATCATGATACCTTAGTTTATCTTGCTACAGTAGTTCATCCAGTTATCTTGGTTTAGCTTATCTATCTTGTCGTCATCCTTATGTTTACTTTCAGTTTATGCATGTCATGTTACATTTACCTGTTTTTATACTGGAAGTAGATAGGACTTACCAGTCTTTATGACTGACCCCGTTTTGTTTCGCCTCTTTGTCTTCCGTTTCCCCCTCAGGTTTTCAGGGAGGAAACACTGTTATTTAGTTCGGACTTCCTCTGCTTGAAGGTCATCATGCATGGCTTGGACTTTTCTTGGCTATGGCTACCTTACTGTTTTACTTGGGGAATAATTTATGAAATGGTTTATGCTTCTTTACTATTGCAAGACAGGTTTTGATGTATTCTGATGTAAAAGGCTTTTGACCTTACTATTTTATAAGGTACTGAAATTTGCTTTACTTCCGTTGTTTTATATGTGCTATCTTGTAATATTTCTGTGCATGTTTACCTCGATAATGCTTCACCAAACCTAGTGCATTCCCTATGTGAATGACCCTAGCGGAGGTGGAAAACATAACCAGATCAAGGATAGCAGTCCAAAACAACTTCAAGGATAAAATGGTACTACGTTGAGGTGGTATAGATTTACATGGGAAAGCCCGTACGGCCTACGGCAAAGGACTGAACTTATACATGGAAAGAAACATACGAGTTGGGAAAACCTACATATGCTATATATTAGGTTGACATGGACCATTACATGACATTGGGCAAGGGACATCCATATTTAACACATGACGCGGGTTGGGATACTAGTACGAGAGGTGCAGAGTAAATATACATGATAAATACCTTGGGATGTTATACATGATAGATACCGTGGGAGGTTATACATGATAGATACCTTGGGATAGTATGCTTGATAGAAACCTGACGATGTGATACCTTGATTTATCTTGACACCGTAGTTTATCATGATACCTTAGTTTATCTTGCTACAGTAGTTCATCCAGTTATCTTGGTTTAGCTTATCTATCTTGTCGCCATCCTTATGTTTACTTTCAGTTTATGCATGTCATGTTACCTTTACCTGTTTTTATACTGGAAGTAGATAGGACTTACCAGTCTTTATGACTGACCCCGTTTTGTTTCGCCTCTTTGTCTTCCGTTCCCCCCCTAGGTTTTCAGGGAGGAAACACTGTTATTTAGTTCAGACTTCCTCTGCTTGAAGGTCATCATGCATGGCTTGGGCTTTTCTTGGCTATGGCTACCTTACTGTTTTACTTAGGGAATAATTTATGAAATGGTTTATGCTTCTTTACTATTGCAAGACAGGTTTTGATGTATTCTGATGTAAAAGGCTTTTGACCTTACTATTTTATAAGGTAATGAAATTTGCTTTACTTCCGCTGTTTTATATGTGCTGTCTTGTAATATTTCTGTGCATGTTTACCTCGATAATGCTTCACCAAACCTAGTGCATTGTTTACCTCGATAATGCTTCACCAAACCTAGTGCATTCCCTATGTGAATGACCCTAGCGGAGGTGGGGTGTTACATAGAGCACCTGCTAACATATATTGAAACATCCCTTTTCATAGCCTTCCACCAAAATGTTCGCTTGAGATCGTTATACATTTTGGTCACACCTGGATGGATACTCAGCTTGGGCTTGTGACACTCGTCTAACACTTCCCTTTTTAACTTGGGGATGTTGGGAACACAAATCCTTCCTCTTAATCTCAGGGTCCCATCATTATCTATCTGAAAACACGAGGGTTCGCCTTTCTGAATCCTTTTGATCATATCCTTAATAAAATTATCATCCTTCTGAAGAATATATATTTTGTCAATCAAGGAAGTCATACTAATAAAGCTAGAGATTATTGCATTCTTTCGGCTTAGCGCATCAACCACGGCATTGGCTTTCCCTGGAGTGTACAGAATCTCAAAATCGTATGCTGCAAGGAACTCTAGCCAACGTTGCTGCCTTAGATTCAAGTCTTTCTGGGTGAACAGATACTTGAGCGACTGGTGATCTGTAAACAGTTCGAATTTCTCACCCAGAAGATAGTGTCTCCCAATTTTTAAAGCAAATACAATGGCTAACAACTCAAGATCATGAGTAACATAGTTTTTCTCATGCGGCTTCAGCTGACGGCTAGCATAAGCAACCACTTGGCCTATTTGCATTAATACTGCACCAAGGCCTTCTCTAGAGGCATCTATCCAGACTTCCAAGTCCTGATTGCCGTCGATAATCGTTAACACCGGAGCTGTTGTTAATCTGACTTTTAGCTTCTGAAAAGCCTCCTCACTTTCAGGAGTCCACTTGAATTTCGCGTGCTTCTTTGTAAGTTTTGTTAAGTGGCTAGATATCTTTGAAAAATCTTTAACAAACTTCCGGTAATAACTAGCCAATCCAAGAAAACTTCGCACTTCTGTAGGAGTACTAGGCTGTTTCCAATTTTGAATAGCTGTGATTTTACTTGGATCCACAACAATTCCCTCCTTTAATATGACGTGGCCAAGAAACTTTACTTCATCTTGCCAGAATATACATTTGGAAAGTTTAGCTTTCAATACATTCTTTTTCAGGATTTCTAGAACTTGGTCCAAATGTTTTTCATGTTCGGCTTTTGACTTAGAGAAGATTAGAATATCGTCAATAAAAACCAGAACAAACTTATTCAAGACTCCTCTGAACACTCTATTCATTAAATCGACGAAGTATGCAGGAGCGTTACATAAGCCGAACGACATTACTAACCACTCATAGAACAAATCAGGACCTCTAAATGTTGTCATAGGAACACACTCTTCGGCAATACGAAGCTGATGGAAGCCTGTAGCTAGGTCCATACTTGAAAATACTTGTGCTTCATTCAGACGATCCAATAATTCATCGATTCGCGGTAATGGATATTTATTCTTTATTGTTTGTTTGTTCAAATCACGATAATCCACACATAGTCGAAAAGTACCTTCATACTTTGGGACAAACACCATGGCTGCTCCCCAATTAGAGAAACTAGGCCTGATCAGACCCTTCCATACAAGCTGTCGAGTTTGATTGTCTAGTTCTTCTTTCTCCTTCAGAATCATTCTCCGAATAGCATGCACTACTGGTCTTGCATTCGGAATTAAAGCGATCTTGAAATCAATTTCTCTCTATAGAGGTAAACTAACAACTTCTTCGAACACATCCGTATAACTCTTGACGACAGGAATATCTTTTATGAAGTCCTGTATATTCTCTGTTACTACAGGGATATTTTCTATTTGAGCAGGAGAAACTTCTAGAGCTGACCAAAAGTCTTTTCTATTTGAATCCGGCCTTCACATGGTATGGTTATATAGTTCCCTGATCGGGCCTTTGCCTTAACAACTCTCTCGGTGCATTTAACCTCAGCCTCGTATTTGGTTCACTAATCTAATCCCAAAATAAGATCAATTTCAATAAAATTCACGACGATCGAGATGGTAGGGAACTTATAACAGGAAAAAGTGACAGGCACCCCACAAACCCAACTGAAATCGAGGCAACCCCCAACCGGATTATGAACAGTAATTGGTGCTTTAATCTTTTTAAAATTCAAATCCAACTTCTTAACTGCATTCTTTGCAATAAAGCTTCATGACGCGCCTGTATCAAACAATAATTTAACTGGAATATTTTTGACATTAAGCGTGCCTTCCAAAACATCAGACCTTTCCTGAGAAGACGAAGATGCAGGCACTTCTGCCACTTCATTTACATGCACTGCTTTGGATTTCTTAAATAGACAGCAATCCTTTTCAAGATAACCAGTCCGATGGCATTGACAGCATTTTCTATTCTCTCGGAACTGGTTATCGGGTTTAGATTCATCATTCTTTCGTTTCTTCGAGGATTTACAATTCCTGGTTAAATGCCCTTACTTATTGCAGTTAGAGCAGGTGGCCGTCGTCATGGGTTCTTTCCCAGATTTACCCCTTTTTCTCTTGGCTTTGGGTTTCTCACTGACCTCAAACATCGTACTGGCCTCAGGACTATCGGTCTCAGACTCCCCTTTATTACTAGAACAGACTTCTTCTTCGTAGCGCAACATACCTCTCTTGTCGAGATCCTCATACTGGTAAGCCATGTATACCATTTCAGAGAAAGGAAGCTTCACATGCGCCGTTACTTTACTTTGGTACTTTCTTTGAAGCCCGTTAATAAATCTCAGATTCTTCCTCTTCGCATTTTGAATTAGATAAGGGGAAAAGTGAGAAAGTTCGTTGAATTTCTTATGATATTCTGGGATATTCATATCTCCTTATATCAGGTAACTAAATTCATCACATAGCCGCTTAGTTGCTTCAGGAGGAATAAATCTTTCACTGAAAACCTCTTTGAATCTATCCCAGGTGATATCACCTTCTGGATTATCCTTAATAATTGAATCCCACCAGAACAAAGCTTCTTCTTTGAGTGCCCAAGACGTCAGTAATTTTTTTTGGTCATCTCTTAACTTTAAACTTTCAAAGATCTTCTCAGCGGAACGAATCCAAGCTTGCGTTTCCATAATGGATTCTTTGCCCCAAAATGGTGATCCACCCAGATTTCGATACCTCTTTACTAGAGCCTCGATATCTGGTTCGGTATTCCTTCTTCTGTTTCTGATACTCATTTTCTAGTACTTCTGCAAATAGCAGTTCAAGTGTCAGGTCAACAGAAAAGATATTTCAAACATAGAGGCATACACTTTAAATGTAAACGTGTCTATTGGGGTGTATTTCATTCTGCTTTACTCATACTAGGACCTTACTAATCCTATCTGTAATGAGCTACTTGTCCTAGAACACTACTGGTTCTATTTCTGACGAGTTCATTAATATGTTATAATCCAGTGCTAAGCTTAACCAAAGCTCTGATACCACGTTGTGACGACCCCAAAAACCCGTACGACGGTGGCAAGGGTAATCTTTGGAATATAACACATAAACAAATAATAGCATAACAGAATTAAATAAATACACCCAATAATGTACAATAGAATACACTGGATAAACATAATCATCAGAGTTATACAGTATGCAGGATCATACTTAGTACAAGTACATTTCAGCTATATATAAATGTCTACAACGGAAAACAAACATAATATGTACAATAGGAGCTGAACAGCATAAAAATAGATAAATGGTAGAATCCATCTTCAGCTCTAGCTATCCAGAAAGAGCCTGCTAAAACCTGAACACAAGGCTTCTCGTGTAGAAAAAGGGGCACCCGAGTTTGCAAGTGAAACAAACTACGAGTGAGTCATGAGATTGGTATGAGAAATCTACTTAACACGCTTTATAATATGGCTAATCACAGGACCACGCCACTTTCACGGAACGGGTTTACTCCATTGGATTGCCACTGCTTTACGACAAGTAAACTTTTTAAACATTGCAATGCTTTTCATAAAAATGAAGCCATTATAAGACTCAATTCCCATCGCACAATGCAACGCAAACCGGAGGATAGAGTTTTACCTTATAATGGCCAAAATATGCTTGATACGAATAAAACAAAAGCATTTGATATTATTACTAGTGTTTATATGTTTCAAAAACAATTTCAATCATAATTATCAATCATAGACGGCATGGGTACCATATATCATGTCGCCATATATAGGTATACAATCAAAACCGCACAGTCATGTATTTGGAAATTGGATTTCCATCATGAACCAAGGCAAAAGATAGTCCTTACCGAATTCGAGACTGTCGAGCCCGAGTCTCAGGATCAGAACGCATCGACCCTTGGAGCGACAGGGCCGGTCCATCGATGTGGATTAAAATGCCTGAACACTACGTTTCCCCGCTCTTTGGGGCGTAAATGAGCCAACGAATGACTCCATCAGCTCCACATAGTCACCGATATATCCGAGGCGCCTCGCAACAGCAACAACCACACAGTTGAAAATAATATAAAAGTCAGCCAGTTTAAGCACTGACACCACCTCTAGCTAGAAGGAAACGCATGCCCTCCCTGAGGTCCTCTCCCGTTTCTGGTTCATACCGGGGTGTGAGGCTCGCGAATTCACGTTATACACAAAGCTATGCCACACAGGCCGTGCTTTGATCATCAACCACAAGACTTTGCTTTTCAACAGAAGCCTTGATCACTGCATCTTAGCATGCCGCACAGGCAATTCACACCATGCAACTGATGGCTATCAATCACACAGAATGAATTCCTATGTCAGACAAACAGTCCATTTACAAGTCCGTTCTGGGTCTGAACGAAACCGGAGGCAGTATATACCTCGCATACCCATCGATCTCCACGTACGTCTGGACGATCAGCACTTATTATCCATATTTCGAGATGCCTCCCGATCAGGACATCAGTTATCATCCAATCGAGGTGAAGATCTTCGGTCTTTAACCACCGTCTTCATCATCGACATCTTATTGTCGATTCAGTTATTCAGAATGGGATAATCTCGGTCTTTCTGAGCAACTCGCGTATATAATTAACAAGTGCTACACAAACACAACATACGCCTTATTCCAATTCATTAGTCACTAACCGTAAATTAGTAAGAGAACGATTTCCAAAATATTAACCCCGAAGGCCGTAACCAACATCAGATCAAAACCCAGGAAACCATCCGACTTAGCTAACCTTCAGTTAGTTTATAAATTTCACATTTAACCATCAAATATCCAATAAACTGGGTAAATTCTGTTTATTTCCATTCCATATTGTTTATAATATTTTATAACGATTTATCGCTATTTTTATTTATTTAAAAATAGCCAATTTATTCAAACGACGCTTCAGGCCATAACGCGACCGTGGCACTGTTTTTCTTCGGATTTGATTTACACATATATGAAAAATATAACCGTTGGATCTTCAAAAAATTTATATCATAAGAAAGATGTTTTCAAAACGAATCCAATGGTTTCAGTTTTGGGGAAATCCGACAGTCGGATCTCCTGGTACACTCGTTTGAAGTTTCGATTTCAAAATACGAACTGCAGCGTCGTTATTCGATTTAATTTAAGCACATATATATATATAATCGATTCTAGCACTGTTTTTCTTTAGATTTGAATTAAACATTCCAGACAATCCAACCGTTGGATCTTCACACAGTTGGTGTCATTGGAAAGATATTTCCAAAGCGAACCCAACAGTTTCGGTTTCGGTAAAATCCGATGGTCGGATCTCCCGCACCAATCGTTTGTAATCACGGTTTCAAAACACGAACTGCAGCTTCGTTATTCGATTTATTTTGATTATATATATTCTATTCTTCGATTTCAAAACCATATTCTTTTCATGCATTTGATAAAAATGACATTTTTATCCAACAAACATTTTTTCAACACTTCACTATTTTTAACAATTCATGTTTATAATAAAAATGTGTTTTTTATTGTAAAACAATTTATTTCAGAACACGACTATTTTATATTGTTCATATTGATGATAAAAATATGATTTTTATTATAAAACAATTTCTTTCAAAACACGACTATTTTGTATAGTTTATATAGATGATAAAAATATTATTTTTATTATAAAACAATTTCTTTCAAAACACGACTATTTTATATAGTTCATATAGACGATAAAAATATGATTTTTATTATAAAAAAATTTATTTCAAAACATGAATGTCGTTCAACACATGAATTTCTATTCAACACACGAATTTCTATTCAACACACGAATTTCTATTCAACACATGAATATTATTGAAAATTTTGACAGCATAACGGCAGGGTAGTTAAAACCGGGACCGTCCCTGGTATGGATCCTCGCTCTACCTTAAAGCCTCGCAGCTTTTGACAATGGGGAATTCATGCATCTAGTTCGCACGCAGGCGACCTGTTTATTTTTTTCTTTTCCACAAACTAATCCTATGTGGTTTCAACCAAATAATTCTCAACCACAAATGGGTATTTTTCAACCACAATCAATCAATTTCAACCATTCGCTATCAACCAATTTTCACACCAATCACAACCAATAAATATCGTTCATGGTTTGTGGAGGAGGGACACATATATATATAAGTATATTTCACTTCTATTTCAATACATATATAATTTTTAACGCATATATAACTTATACATCGAACATACAACTTATACAGCTCTTATACATGAGGTGTACAAAGCTTATATAACTCATACTTCAAATATATAATTTATACATTGTCATTTCCATATCGTTTATAATTCAGAAATATCACATTGGGTTCCACTCCACCAAAAATAGCAGAAGGCTCAGAAAAATATGCCGTCTCTTCTAGAATGTAGAAGACGTCCACACGAGTCCACTGTCTCTTGTTTCACTGAATTTCGTTAAAAAACGAAAAAGATATGATTTTTACAACGAAATCATAAACCATAGCAGTTTAAAGTGCTATTAAATAGTTTAATATAAAATCAGCCGTTACCTCTCTGAAATGGTCGAAACTAGGTATCGATTTTTCGCGAAATCCGTGAAGGGGTTGGACAATTGGGCTACGCAGCGTCGAAGGGGAACGGAGGCCGCTCCTGCGTGCAGTGGAGGGGGCCCACTCGGTGGTCCTTGCTGATGGCGGCTGCGGTTGTAAGGTCGCGACTTTGGAGGCCTGAATCTCGCGATTCACCTGACGAGAGAGGGTGCAACGACCATGGATTTGAAGCTTGAGGGGAGCTCTTCAAAAACCGCAACTAGGTCGAAGGCTATCGATACGTTTAGGAGGAGAAAACGAGGAGGGAAGCTTGGAAGCCTTTTCCGTTGTTCGCGATTTTCAATCGGGGGAGGGGGGGTGGCGAGAGAGAAGTGTCAGCCAATCAGAGATTTTTATTTTATTTATATATTTTAAAAATTCAAAAATACCCCTTATCTCATACGAACACCAATTCAAACCCAACGACTGTTGTCCCTAGCTAAATACCTCCATTCCGAACATAATGGGATATGTTTCGTAGGCCCATTCGACTGTTTCAGTCAGTTTCTTTTCAAATTAAAATGTAAAACATTCGATATTTAATTTGAACGTACATTTCCATTTGCCGGGGCCACATACTGATTCTAAAAATTCCCGAAAAATAAATCTAGCTATGTTTTGACGATACGGTCCCAACAAACTAGTTTCGTCGAATTCTGAGACCGTTTGAAAAATGGCCCTTTTCCGGTCGATCCAATTTAATAGAAATCGACCAAACACATTTTCCTTTGCCATGCTCACATACTAGCTTCAAAAATTATGAAATTTGAAACCTAGTAATATTTTGACATCCCGGATCCAACAAAAGTGGTTTCATCGAATTCTGAGGTCGTTTGCAAAATGGCCATTTTCACGGGCTATATAAACTCTATAGCGACCTTTCTGAAAATTCATTGGGCAAGTCCGATGGCATTGACAGCATTTTCTATTCTCTCGGAACTGGTTATCGGGTTTAGATTCATCCTTCTTTCGTTTCTTCGAGGATTTACAATTCCTAGTTAAATGCCCTTACTTATTGCAGTTAGAGCAGCTGGCCGTCGTCATGGGTTCTTTCCTAGATTTACCCCTTTTTCTCTTGGCTTTGGGTTTCTCACTGACCTCAAACATCGTACTGGCCTCAGGACTATCGGTCTCAGACTCCCCTTTATTACTAGAACAGACTTCTTCTTCGTAGCGCAACATACCTCTCTTGTCGAGATCCTCATACTAGTAAGCCATGTATACCATTTCAGAGAAAGGAAGCTTCACATGCCCCATTACTTTACTTTGGTACTTTCTTTGAAGCCCGTCAACAAATCTCAGATTCTTCCTCTTAGCATTTTGAATTAGATGAGGGGAATTGTGAGAAAGTTCGTTGAATGTCTTATGATATTCTGGGATATTCATATCTCCTTATATCAGGTAACTAAATTCATAACATAGCCGCGCAGTTGCTTCGGGAGGAATAAATCTTTCACTGAAAACCTCTTTGAATCTATCCCAGGTGATATCACCTTCTGGATTATCCTTAATAATCGAATCCCACCAGAACAAAGCTTCTTCTTTGAATGCCCAAGACGCCAGTAATTTTTTTTGGTCATCTCTTAACTTTAAACTTTCAAAGATTTTCTCAGCAGAACAAATCAAAGCTTGCGTTTCCATAATGGATTCTTTGCCCAAAAATGGTGATCCACCCAGATTTCGATACCTCTTTACTAGAGCCTCAATATCTGGTTCAGTATTCCTTCTTCTGTTTCTGATACTCATTTTCTAGTACTTCTGCAAATAGAAGATCAAGTGTCAGGTCAACAGAAAAGATATTTCAAACATAGAGGCATACACTTTAAATGTAAACGTGTCTATTGGGGTGTATTTCATTCTGCTTTACTCATACTAGGACCTTACTAATCCTATCTGTAATGAGCTACTCGTCCTAGAACACTACTGGTTCTATTTCTGACGAGTTCATTAATATGTTATAATCCAGCACTAAGCTTAACCAAAGCTCTGATACCACGTTGTGACGACCCCAAAAAACCCGTACGACGGTGGCAAGGCTAATCTTTGGAATATAACACATAAACAGATAATAGCATAACAGAATTAAATAAACACACCCAATAATGTACAATAGAATACACTGGATAAACATAATCATCAGAGTTATACAGTATGCAGGATCATACTTAGTACAAGTACAGTTCAGCGATATATAAATGTCTACAACGGAAAACAAACATAATATGTACAATAGGAGCTGAACAGCATAAAAATAGATAAATGGTAGAATCCATCTTCAGCTCTAGCTATCCAGAAAGAGCCTGCTAAAACCTGAACACAAGGAAGCCCATGTAGAATAAGGGGCACCCGAGTTTGCAAGTGAAACAAACTACGAGTGAGTCATGGGATTGGTATGAGAAATCTACTTAACACGCTTTATAATATGGCTAATCACAGGACCACGCCACTTTCGCGGAACGGGTTTACTCCATTGGATTGCCAGTGCTTTATGACAAGTAAACTTTTTAAACATCGCAATGCTTTTCGTAAAAATGAAGCCATTATAAGACTCAGTTCCCATCGCACAATGCAACGCAAACCGGAGGATAGAGTTTTACCTTATAATGGCCAAAATATGCTTGATACGAATAAAATAAAAGCATTTGATATTATTACTAGTGTTTATATGTTTCAAAAATAATTTCAATCATAATTATCAATCATAGACGGCATGGGTACCATATATCATCTCGCCATATATAGGTATACAATCAAAACCGCACAGTCATGTATTTGGAAATTGGATTTCCATCATGAACCAAGGCAAAAAATAGTCCTTACAAAATTCGAGACTGTCGAGCCCGAGTCTTAGGATCAGAACGCATCGACCCTTGGAGCGACAGGGCCGGTCCACCGATGTGGATTAAAATGCCTGAACATTACGTTTCCTTGCTCTTTGGGGCGTAAATGAGCCAACGAATGACTCCATCGGCTCCATATAGTCACCGATATATCCGAGGCGCCTCGCAACAGCAACAACCACACAGTTGAAAATAATATAAATGTCATCCAGTTTAAGCACTGACACCACCTCTAGCTAGAAGGAAACACATGCCCTCCCTGAGGTCCTCTCCCATTTCTAGTTCATACCGGGGTGTGAGGCTCGCGAATTCACGTTATACACAAAGCTATGCCACACAGGCCATGCTTTGATCATCAACCACAAGACTTTTCTTTTCAATAGAAGCCTTGATCACTGCATCTTAGCATGCCGCATAGGCAATTCACACCATGCAACTGATGGCTATCAATCACACAAAATGAATTCCTATGTCAGACACACAGTCCATTTACAAGTCCGTTCTGGGTCTGAACGAAACCGGAGGCACTATATACCTCGCATACCCATCGATCTCCACGTACGTCTGGACGATCAGCACTTATTATCCATATTTCGAGATGCCTCCCGATCAGGACATCAGTTATCATCCAACCGAGGTGAATATCTTCGGTCTTCAACCACCGTCTTCATCATCGACTTCTTATTGTCGATTCAGTTATTCAGACTGGGATAAACCCGGTCTTTCTGAGCAACTCGCGTATATAATTAACAAGTGCTACACAAACACAACATACGCCTTATTCCAATTCATTAGTCACTAACCGTAGATTAGTAAGAGAATGATTTCCCAAATATTAACCCCGAAGGCCGAAACCAAGATCAGATCAAAACCCAGGAAACCATCCGACTTAGCTAACCTTCAGTTAGTTTATAAATTTCACATTTAACCATCAAATATCCAATAAACCGGGTAAATTCTGTTTATTTCCATTCCATATTGTTTATAATATTTTATAACGATTTATCGCTATTTTTATTTATTTAAAAATAGCCAATTTATTCAAACGACGCTTCAGGCCATAACGCGACCGTGGCACTGTTTTTCTTCGGATTTGATTTACACATATATGAAAAATATATCCGTTGGATCTTCAAAAATTTTATATCATAAGAAAGATCTTTTCAAAACGAATCCAATGGTTTCAGTTTTGGGGAAATCCGACGGTCGGATCTCCCGGTACACTCGTTTGAAGTTTCGATTTCAAAATACGAACTGCAGCGTCGTTATTCGATTTAATTAAATTACATATATATATAAAAATATAATCGATCCTAGCGCTGTTTTACTTTAGATTTGAATTAAACATTCCAGACAATCCAACCGTTGGATCTTTACACAGTTGGTGTCATTGGAAAGATATTTCCAAAGCGAACCCAACAGTTTCGGTTTCGGGTAAATCCGACGGTCGGATCTCCTGCACTAATCGTTTGAAATCTCGGTTTCAAAACACGAACTGCAGCTTCGTTATTCGATTTATTTTGATTATATATAATCTATTCTTCGATTTCAAAACCATATTCTTTTCATGCATTTGATAAAAATGACATTTTTATCCAACAAACATTTATTTCAACACTTCACTATTTTTAACAATTCATGTTTATAATAAAAATGTGATTTTTATTGTAAAACAATTTATTTCAAAACACGACTATTTTATATTGTTCATATAGATGATAAAAATATGATTTTTATTATAAAACAATTTCTTTCAAAGCACGACTATTTTGTATAGTTTATATAGATGATAAAAATATGATTTTTATTATAAAACAATTTCTTTCAAAACAAGACTATTTTATATAGTTCATATAGATGATAAAAATATGATTTTTATTGTAAAACAATTTATTTCAAAACATGAATGTCGTTCAACACATGAATTTCTATTCAACACATGAATTTCTATTCAACACACGAATTTCTATTCAACACATGAAAATAATTCTAACACATGAATATTATTGAAAATTTTGATAGCATAACGGCAGGGTAGTTAAAACCGGGACCGTCCCTGGTACGGCTCCTCGCTCTACCTTAAAGCCTCGCAGCTTTTGACAATGGGGAATTCATGCATCTAGTTCGCATGCAGGTGACCTGTTTATTTTTTTCTTTTCCACAAACTAATCCTATGTGGTTTCAACCAAATAATTCTCAACCACAAATGGGTATTTTTCAACCACAATCAATCAATTTCAACCATTCTCTATCAACCAATTTTCACACCGATCACAACCAATAAATATCGTCCATGGTTTGTGGACGAGGGACGCATATATATATATATATATATATATATATATATAAGTATATTTCACTTCTATTTCAACACATATATAATTTTTAACGCATATATAACTTATACATCGAACATACAACTCATACAACTCTTATACATGAGGTGTACAAAGCTTATATAACTCATACTTCAAATATATAATTTATACATTGTCATTTCCATATCGTTTATAATTTAGAAATCTCACATTGGGTTCCACTCCACCAAAAATAGCAGAAGGATCATAAAAATATGCGGTCTCTTCTAGAATGTAGAAGACGTCCACACGAGTCCACTGTCTCTTGTTTCACTGAATTTCGTTAAAAAACGAAAAAGATATGATTTTTACAATGAAATCATAAACCGTAGCGGTTTAAAGTGCTATCAAATAGTTTAATATAAAATAAGCCGTTACCTCTCTGAAATGATCGAAACTAGGTATCGATTTTTCGCGAAATCCGTGAAGGGGTTGGACGATTGGATTACGCAGCGTCGAAGGGGGACGGAGGGCGCTCCTGCACACGGTGGAGGGGACCCACTTGGTGGTCCCTGCTGATGGCGGCTGCGGTTATAAGGTCGCGACTTTGGAGGCCTGAATCTCGCGATTCACCTGACGAGAGAGGGTGCAACGACCATGGATTTGAAGCTTGAGGGGAGCTCTTCAAAAACCCCAACTTGGTCGAAGGCTATTGATACGTGTAGGAGGAGAAAACGAGGAGGGAAGCTTGGAAGCCTTTTCCGTTGTTCGCGATTTTCAATCGGGGGGGGGGGGGGGGGAGAGAAGTGTCAGCCAATTAGAGATTTTTATTTTAGTTATATATTTTAAAAATTCAAAATACCCCTTATCTCATACGAACACCAATTCAAACCCAATGACTGTTGTCCCTAGCTAAATACCCCTATTCCGAACACAATGGGATATGTTTCGTAGGCCCATTCGACAGTTTCAGTCAGTTTCTTTTCAAATTTAAATATAAAACATTCAATATTTAATTTGAACGTACATTTCCATTTGCCGGGGCCACATACTGATTCTAAAAATTCCCGAAAAATAAATCTAGCTATGTTTTGACGATACGGTCCCAACAAACTAGTTTCGTCGAATTCTGAGACCGTTTGAAAAATGACCCTTTTCCGGTCGATCCAATTTAATAGAAATCGACCAAACACATTTTCCTTTGCAATGCTCACATACTAGCTTCAAAAATTATGAAATTTGAAACATAGTAATATCTGACATCCCGGATCCAACAAAAGTGGTTTCATCGAATTCTAAGGTTGTTTGCAAAATGGCCATTTTCATGGGCTATATAAACTCTATAGCGACCTTTCTGAAAATTCATTTGGCCATAACTTTTGCTTCCCACTACAAAACTTCGATTTTTCAGATTCGTTAGAAAGATATTCACTAACAAATTTAAATATTTTTTGTTTCACTAAAATCCGTTTTATTTTGCACCCGGTACGGTCAGTCAAAGTTTGAATTCAAATTTTGAAACTACCGCGCCATTTCAGGCCCTGTTTATAATTAGAATTAATTATATTTATTTTCAAACATCGATTCAAACACACTTTTCGTCGTTATTATTTAAAATATTTATTTTAAATATTTTAAATTCACTAAAATAGCCAATTAATTTTTTTTAAATTGGTTCAGATTTTAGAGTTGTTACATTGGGGGTTTTTGAAGATCTGAATCTCCTCTCCAAATCTATACCTACCACGCCTCGTCAGGTTGCGGCATCATCGAGAACGGAGGCCACTAGGTCGCGCTGTTTAGGGCGCCGGATCTCCTCCCCTGCTGCATCGAAGAGGGTCCCTCCACCATGCACAGGAGCACCGCTCCTCCCCCTTCCACGTGGCAGTGGTCGATCCTCCCCTAGTGCGCCGGTTTACGTAAGAAATCCAAACCTAGTTTGGAACGAAAACTGAAAGGTACGGCTGAAATAAATTTAACTGTTTATATAACTTTCAAGCGGTATGAATTATGATTTTACAACAAAAATCATATCTTTTTCTTTTGTTGTCGAAATCTTGTGAAACAAGAGACATTGGACTCGTGGCGACGTCTTCTACATTCTAGAAGAGACCGGAAATTTTTTGGAGCTTCCTACAGTTTTTGAAGAAGTGGAACACAATGTGAGATTTTTAAATTCAAATTTGAATGGAATGGCGATGTATAAATTATATGATCAATGTATATATTATATAAGCATTGTACACCTCATGTATAAGCATTGTATAAATTATATGTGCGATGTATAAGTTCTATATACGTTGTAAGAATCATATGTGAGTTGAAATGAAATTGAAATATATTTATCTACGTATATACACACACACACTCCCTTCGTCCATTGACCATGGATGATATATGTTGGTTGTGATTGCTTGGATTTTGGTTGACATGAAATTAGGTTGATAAATGCGAATGGTTGATAATGGTAGTTTGTGGTTGAAACAAAACTGGAATTTTTTGTGGAAAAATTCATTGTGATATGAAAATGATCAAAATATTTAGGTTATAAGGATAAGCCCCTTAGGGAAAGCCGCGAGGCGTAAGGTAGTGCGAGGAGTCGTACTCGGGACGGTGCTGGTTTTAAACCCCCCTACCGTTATGCTGCTGAAATTTTCTAAAATATTCATGTGTTTGATTTATGTTCATGTGTTGGAAAAATATTCATATGATGAATGAATTGTTTGAACGATAAAAGTCACATTTTTATCATGTATATGAAGTATATAAAATATTCATGTTTGAAATAAATTGATTTAATAATAAGAATCACATTTTTACTACATTTATGAATCGCTTAAATATTCATATTTGAAATAAATTGTTTTAACAATAAAAATCACAATTTTATTATCTATATGAATCACCAAAAATATTCATTTTTGAAATAAATTGCTTTGACAATAAAAATCATATTTTCATCATAGATATGAAGTGTTAAAAATAGTCATGTGTTGAAATAAATATGTGTTAGCTAAAAATATTATTTTTACCACATATGTGAAATGAAAATGGTTTGGAAATCGAAGAACGGATTATATATATATATATAAATATAATTGAAATAAAACGAATAACGATGTTGCAGTTCAAATTTTGAAATTGTAACTTTAAACGATTGTACCTGGAGATCCGACCGTCGAATTTTCCCAAAACTAGAACCGTTGGGTCCGTTTTGAAAAGATCTTTCCAATGATATAAAATTTGTGAAGATCCAATGGTTATATTTTTAGATATGTGTAAATCAAATCTGAAGAAAAACAGCACCAAGGCCGTGTTATGGCCTGAAGCGTCGTTTGAATAAATGGGCTATTTTTATAAATAAAAATAGCGATAAATTGTTATAAAATATTATAAATGATATGGAATGGAAATAAATCGAATTTACCTGGTTTATTAGATATTTGTTGGTTGAATGTATTTGACATGAAAATTACATTAATGAACTGAGTTATGGATGTCAAATAATTTAACCATGGAAATGAATTGATTTGAATTCTAAATATATGTTAATTATTTGAAAAGGCCAAGTTAAATCTCATTTCAAATAATTGGTCAACGATTACAAGTCGAAGATATGAAGACAGTATAAGATCAATGATCTTCAAATCGAATGGATGGCTATTGATGCCTTTGATGGGAGTTGCTGCCCTGAAAGGGTTACAGTGGTGGTTGTCCGGATGTACTTGTTGATCGTTCGGATGTACGAGGACCTCTCTCTTGTATTGGACATATGGGACGAGGAATAAGGTGCCTACGGTTTCGTTCAGACCCAGAACGGACTTGTAAATGGATGTGTGTCTGACGTTGTAGCTTGACAACGTGGCATGCTGAGATGCAGTGATCAAGGCTTTTGTTGAAAAGTAGAGCCTTGTGGTTGATGATCAAAGCATGATTTTAATACAGCAAGCTTTGTGTATGGTGTTAATTCGCGAGCCTCACACCCCGGTATGAACTAGAAACGGGAAAGGGCCTTAGGGAGGATATGCGTTTCCTTCTAGCTAGGAGTGGTGTCTGGGTTTAACATGCCCGGATGTTTTACTTATGTGGATAATGGATACCGAGGCGCCTCGGTTATTTCGGTCTCTGCAGAACCGATGGATGGTATTTATACGGACCAGATTTATGCCCCATAGTGTGCGAAAACGCAGTGTTCAGGCATTTTAATCCACTCCGTGTGGACCGGCCCTGACGATCCAAGGGTCACTCGAGCTTTCATCCTGAGACATGGGCTAGAGCATCTTGAAGCGGTAAGGACGGTCCCTTGCCTTGGTTCATGACGTAAATCCAATTTCCAAATACGACATGTGTGGTTTTGATTGTAAACCTATATATTGGTGACATAGTGGCATGGGACGCTCATGTCGTCTATGATTGACACTTATGATGAAAATTGTTTTTGAAACATATAAACACTAGTAATAATATCAAATGCTTTTGTTTTATATGTATCAAGCATATTTTGGCCATTATAAGTTAAAACTCTATCCTCCGACTTGCGTTGCATTTTGTGATGGGGCTTGAGTCTTATAATGGCTTCATTTTTGTAAAAAGCATTGCGATGTCTTAAATGATTTATTTGTTTTAAGCACAAGCAATCCAATGGAGTAGACCCGTTCCGCGTTAGCGGCGTGGTCCTGTGATTGGCCTTATTGTAAAATAAGTTAAGAAGATTTCTCATACCAGTCCCATGACTGACTCGTAGTTTGTTTCACTTGCAAACTCGGGTGCCCTATTTTCTACACGGGTAGCCTTGTATTAAGGTTTTAGCAGGCTCTCTCTAGATAACTATGGAGCTGAAGATGGATTCTATTACTTCTTTTATGCTGTTCAGCTCCTATTATGTATATTATGTTTGATTCCGCTGTAGACATTTTATATAAAGCTGAAACTGTACGTTGTACTAAGTGTGATCCTATATACCGTGTAACTCTGATGATTATGTTTATCCAGTGTATCCTATTGTACATTAGCTAGTGTAATGATATATTTATGTTCTGCTGCTATTTGTTTATGTGTTATATTCCAAAGATTACCCTTGCCACCGTGGAACGGGGGTTTGGGGTCGTCACACGTGGTACCAGAGCTTTGGTTAACCTTAGTTCCGGAATATAACATATTAACGAACTCATCAGAAATAGAATCATCAGTATTTTATGACAAAGAACTCATTTTAGATAGGATCAGTAATATCCTAGAATGAGTGTAGCAGAATGAAATACACCCCTGTAGAAACATTTACATTCAAGTATATGTCTCTATGCTTTAAAATACCTTTTCTGTTGGCCTGACACTTTGTCTGCTATTTTCAGACATTGAAAAATAAGTGGTAGAAGAAGAAGAAGAAGTAATTCTATGGTTCGACAATCTAATGAGCCAGTTGCGCTCACACAGCCAGGATTAGATATAGAAGCTCTATTAAAGAGGTATCGAAATCTGGGTGGAGTACCATTCTCGGGCAATGAGTCCATTATTCAAACTCAAGCTTGGATGCGTTTGGCTAAGAGAATTTTTGAAGGTTTCAAGCTGAGGGGTGACCAGAAAAGATTACTAGCATCTTGGGCACTCAAAGACGAAGCTTTAATCTCGTGGAAACTGGTATTAAGGATAATCCAGAAGGTAATATTACCTGGGATAAATTTAAAGAAATTTTCAATGAAAAATTTATTCCTCCAGAAGCAACTAATCGGCTATATGATGAATTCTACTATCTGATACAAGGAGATATGACCATCCAGAAGTATGAGGATAAATTCAATAGACTTTCTCATTTTTCCCCCAAGCTAATTGAAAATCCTAAGAGGAAGAATCTGAGGTTTATTAACGGGCTTCAAATAAAGCACCAAACTTAGGTAACTGCACATGTGAAACTTCCTTTTTCTGAAATGATATATATGGCTTATCACTATGAAGATCTTGATAAGCAAGGTCTTTTGGACGACCAAGAGGAAGGCAGTTCTAGCAACAAAAGGAAATTTGAAACTGATAGCTCAGAGACAAGTACAAAGCCTAAAGAAAGTACAAAGTCTGAGGACAGAAAGAAGCATCAAGTCAAAAGTAAAAAGGTTAAATCTGAGAAACAACCAAAAACAACTGCCACCTGCTCTAATTGTAATCAGAAAGGGCATTTGTCGATGAAATGGGGACACTTAAAGAAACGAATAAAGAGGGGATTTAAATCCAAGAGCATGTTTCAAGAAAATAGAAAATGCAATCAATGCCATCAAACTGGTAATCTTTCAAAGGTTTGCCAGCTATTAAAGAAGTTTGAAATAGTACAAGTGAATGAAGTGGCAGATGTTCCGGCACCCTCGGTCAGTCAAGCAAGGCCAGATGTTTTACAAAGCACACTTACTGTCAAAGATATTCTAGTTAAAGTATTGTTTGATACAGGCGCATCGCGAAGCTTTATTGCAAGTAATGCGGTTAAGAAATTGGATTTGAAATTGAAAAAGCTCAAAGAACCCATGTCACTGTTCATAATCCGGTTGGGGGTTCCCTCAATCTTAGTTGGATTTGTAGGGTGCCTATCTCTTTTTCCCATTATCGGTTCCCTACCATCGCGATCGTCATGAATTTTACTAAATTTGATCTTATTTTAGGATTGGATTGATTAACCAAGTATGAAGCTTAGGTTAAATGCGCAGACAAAGTCGTTAAGGCGAAGAATAAATCAGGAGACTATATAACCATACCATGCGAAGGTCCAAATTCGAATAGGAAAGACTTTTGCTCAGCTCTTGATGTTTCTCCTGCTCAAACAGAAAATATCCCTGTTGTTACAAAGAATACTACGGTCGACATAGAAAATATTCCTGTCGTCAAGAATTATGCGGATGTGTTTGAAGAAGTTGTTAGCTTCCGCGTAGAGAAATCGATTTCAAAATCGCTTTGATTTCGAATGCAAGGCCAGAAGTGTACGCTATTCGTATAATGTTCTTGAAGGAAAAAGAAGAGTAAGACAATCAAACTCGACAACTTGTATGGAAGGGTCTGATCAGACCTAGTTTCTCTGATTAGGGAGTACAGTGGTGTTTGTCCTAAAGTCAAATGGTACTCTCAGACTATGTGTGGATTATCGTGACTTGAACAAGCAGACATTAAAGAATAAATACCCATTGCCATGAATTAATGATTTGTTGGGTCGATTGAATGGCGCAAAAGTATTTTCATGAATGGACCTAGCTACAGGTTTCCATCAGCTTCGTATTTCCGAGGAGTGTGTACTTTTGATAGCATTCAAAGGTCCCGATTCATTCTACGAGTGGTTAGTAATGTCGTTCAGCTTATGTAACGCTCCAGCTTATTTTGTCATTTTAATGAACAAGGTATTCAGAGAAGTATTGAATAAATTCTTACTGGTTTTCATTGATGACATATTGATCTTCTCTAAGTCAGAAAGCGAGCATGCAAAACATTTAGAACAAGTGTTAGAGATTCTGAGGAAGATTGTTTTAAAGGCAAAATTTTCTAAATGTATATTTTGGCAAGAATAAGTAAAATTCCTTGGTCACGTCGTATCAAAGGAAGGAATTTCTGTAGATCCAAGTAAAATCTCTGCTATTCAGGATTGGAAACAGCCTAGTACTCCCACAGAAGTCCGAAGTTTTCTGGGATTGGCTAGCTATTATCGGAATTTCGTTAAGGATTTTTCGAAGCTATCTAGTCCATTAACGCAACTTACTAAGAAACTGTAACACCCCGTATTTTCTGTGTCTATTAAAAAATGAATTAAAGAATACATAATTTTTAAAAGAATAATTAAGGGAAATGGGTTATGCCATTGCGTTCGTCTCGAAATTTTGCATGGAATAGAGTACGAGTTTGCATAAATCGGACTCCGTATGAAGAAGTTATAACCTTCGGAAGTTTCAGAAATTTAAATAAAACAGCTCAGGTTTGAAATTCGAAATTCAAATCACACACCCGGGCTGGGCGGGAAATTTCCCGCCCAGGACCCAGGTCGACCGGGTGGTCGACCTGGGGGTCGACCCGGGTCACACAGGTCGACCTGGGGGGTCGACCTACCCCCTATTTCCAGATCCGAGGACAGATTCATTTTTCTACATTTGGACGCCCGATCTGACTAGATTCATTGATCCTTATGCTATATAAACACCCCTAAGGCTACAGTTTTCTCTACACAACTTCATTACGCTTATATTCTACTCTAATTCATATCAAAATAAATCAAAGTCGGGGCTATGATGCTCAAGTAGAATCAAGTTAGAATTCAAGCAGAGATTCTAAGGCTAATTCAACGACTTCAACAACTATTTAGAAGAAATCAAATCAATTCTAAATTAGAAGAACAAATAGTCTACTTCAAGGGAGAGCTATTCAGTTTCAGAATACAGATCCCAGAATTCAAGACCATTCTGTAATTTGTAAGTTCACGTTACTTTCAGAAATAAAAGTTAATTGTGATTCTGACATTGTAATAAAACTGGATTTGGGATTATGCCTATTTCTATCTGTCTTTCTATATCCTTTAGATCTACATCATTGATAAAATTATGTCCTTTCTTTGTATCTTCTTTTCTTCTTTCCTTCTTTTAGTTTTACAGCCAGGCTACTGCGAGCCTGAGCCAAATCTCATAAGAGATGAACATACGTTGGAAATAAGATTGGGCATAATATATGAATTGGACATGTCAAGCGCCAAAAATTGGGAAAAGTATTAAATTGTGTATAATTGGGCATAATTGAGTTGTAACAGATTTGAGGACATAACACATGTTGTGTTCAAAACATAAAGTGTTGGACATATGACTTGAAATTTAAGGCATAAAGTATTGGACATATGACTTGAGATATGAGACATAAAGTATTGGACATATGACTTGGGATTTGGGGCGTAAAGTGAGCTGTAAATATGTAGGTTCAAGTTATTTTCAGATTTAAACACCTAACGGTGACTTTGGCATGTAATGTGATGGATCTAAGTCCATACTCGAAGATAAGACTAATCTTTTAGATTAATTCTTATCTTTCTATTGAATCAATGATTTACAAGCCTAGGAAGTTATTATTCAATCATGACTATCTTTGTTGGACATCTGATATATAATCCTTTTTAGGTTCATGATGTTATTTATATCAGATCTATATGTCTATGAGGTTGTTTCTGTCAGTTTGTTTTAGATCTATCTTTGTTATACCCCAACTCTAACAGATCTGTAATCCTCTTAGGTTCAAAATATTATATTTGACAAATCTACCATTTTAATGCCTGTTTTACGCCTACTCTCGTTTATGTTCCTCTTTCGTCCCCTTTATCTTATGAATCTAGATTAACCTCGAATCTAGACTGAAACTTATTATACGTGCGACTGGAATGCAGGGGTATTGGGAAATAGTCTATTTGGTAATGCTCGAACATAATTTTGTAACTTATGATTTAGGACATAATTTTCTTTGTTACGAACTTGGGCTAGATTGAAATATTAAATCTAGATTTGGTGCAAAACTGAAAATCGGAATATTAATCTGGATTGGGCATAACCATTAGTTGAGACGCCAAAGCATAATGTATATTGGGGTATTGGGGCATGACTATTAGTACAAACATGGGAAGATTAGGTGTAGCCTATTTGGAGTAATAAATTGAAATTGAATTTTTGGGGGCCATAACTTGAAATTAGCTTTGTTGGGCATAACTTGAGAATTGGAATATGAATGGTTAGGATAATTAGCACATAAATCTGGACTTGGACATTTATGGAAAATGTTGCATAATCTAAAAATTGACAATAATTGTGAATAATTCACATATAAACTGTAAATATGTAAATTAGTGAAAAGACGAATGTGCCTAACCCAAGGTTAGATTGATTTGTGGTTTAAAACTGCCCAGAACCGCCCGGCACATCCAGTAACCACAACAATACCTATCTAATGTGAGAGGTTAGCGCATCATGGTAAAGAAAAACCCGAAGGCTACATTTTTCTCTATAAAACTTCGTTACGCTTATACTCTACTCTAATTCATATCAAACTATATCAAAAACGGGGTTATGCTACTCAAGTAAAATCAAGTTAGAATTCAAGTTGAGATTCTGAGGCTAATTCTACAACTTCAACAACTATTTAGAAGAAATCAAATCAAATCTAAATTAGAAGAACAAATAGTCTACTTCAAGGGAGAGTTATTCAGTTTTAGAATACAGATCCTAGAATTCAAGACCGTTCTGTAATTTGTAAGTTCTTACTTTCAGAAATAAAGGTTAATTGTGATTCTGACATTATAATAAAACTGTATCTCAGATTATGCCTATTTCTATCTGTCTTTCTATATTCTTTAGATCTATCTCAATGATAATATTATGTCCATTCTTTGTCTCTTCTTTCCTTCTTTCCTTTTTTTGTTTTATAGCCAGGCTACTGCGAGCCTGAGCCAAATCTCATTAGAGACGAACGTATGTTGGAAATAAAAAATGGGCATAATATATGATTTGGACACGACTAGCACCCAAAATTGGGAAAAGTATTAAATTGCGTATAATTCGGCATAATTGAGTTGTAACTAATTTGAGGACATAACACATGTTGTATTCAAAACATACAGTATTGGACATATGACTTGAAATTTGAGGCATAAAGTATTGGACATATGACTTGAGATTTGAGACATAAAGTATTGGACATATGACTTGGGATTTGGGGCGTAAAGCGAACTGTAAATATGTAGGTTCTAGTTATTTTCATATTTAAACACCTAACAGTGATTTTAGCATGTAATGAGATGGATCTAAGTCTATGCTTGATGAAAAGACAAATCTTTTAGATTAATTCCTATCTTTCTATTGAAACAATGATTTACATGCCTAGGAAGTTATTATTCAATCATGCCTATCTTTGTTGGACATCTAGTATATAATCCTTTTAAGGTTCATGATGTTATTTATATCAGATATATTTGTCCATGAGGTTGTTTTTGTCAGTTTGTTTCAGATCTATCTTTGTTATACCTCAACTCTAACAGATTTGTAATCCTCTTAAGTCCAAAATATTATATTTGACAAATCTACCATTTTAATACATGTTTTATGCCTATTCTCGTTTATGTTCCTCTTTCGTGCCCTTTATCTTATGAATCTAGGTTAACCTCTAATCTAGACTGAAACTTATTATACTGCGACTGGAATGCGGGGGTATTGGGAAATAGTCTATTTGGTAATGATGGAACATAATTTTGTAACTTATGATTTAGAGCATAATTGTCTTTGTTGCGAACTTGGGGTAAATTGAAATATTAAATCTAGATTTGGAGCAAAACTGTAAATTGGAATATTAATCTAGATTGGGCATAACCATTAGTTGAGACGCCAAAGTATAATGTATACTGGAGTATTGGGGCATGACTATTAGTACAAACTTGGGAAGATTAGGTGTAGCCTATTTTGAGTAATAATTTGAAATTGAATTTTTGGGGGCCATAACTTGCAATTAGCTTTGTTAGGCATAACTTGGGAATTGGAATATGACTGGTTGGGATAATTAGCATATAAATCTGGACTTGGACATTTATGGAAAATGTGGCATAATCTGAAAATTGACAACAATTGTGAATAATTTACATATAAATTGTAAATATGTAAATTAGTGAAAAGACGAATGTGCCTAACCCGAGGTTAGATTGAGTTGTGGTGTAAAACTGCCCGGAACCGCCCAGCACATCCAGTAGCCTCAACAACACCTATCTAATGTGAGAGGTTAGCGCATCATGCCCAAGAAAAACCCGAGGTTAGATTGAGCTGTGGTGTAAAACTGCCCGAAACCGCCCGACACATCCAGTAACCGCAACAACACATATCTAATGTGAGAGGTTGGAGCATTAATAAATCAATTAATGCTAATGAACAAGATGAATGACTAGGGTTAAGTTAATAGGAACACTTAACCAGTTTAGCATGATGAATGGGTAGGGTTAAGTAATAAGAAAACACTTAACCAATATAACTTGATTTATGGCAAGGTGAAGTTAAAACAAGAGGGCAACACTTAACCAACATAACTTGATTTGTGGTAAGGTTAATTTAATAACAAGAGGGCAACACTTGACCACTATAACTTGATTTGTGGTTGGGTTAAGTCAACTCAAGAAGGAAACACTTAACCAAAGTAACATGACAAGTAGGTGGGTTAAGTTAACTTTGAATTGATTGATGACACTTAACCAATACAACATGATGAACACATGGGGTTAAGTTAACAAGGAACACTTGACCAATGTAACTTGATGAACGAACGGGGTTAAGTTAATAAGAAACACTTAACCAATCTGATAAGTGAGGAGGGTTAAGTTAATAGGAATACTTAACCAACATGACATGATGAATGGGTGGGTTAAGTTAACATGAATGGACAACACTTAAACAATACGACATAATGTGCAGGAGGGTTAAGTACATATCGGGTTGGTGGGTAATATTAGTGAATATAGGCCCACAAACTTAACCGTTAAGTAAACATGCTAGAATCAGTTGGAGGGTTAAATACATCTCGTGTAGGAGGCTAATATTTGTATATATAAGCCCACAAACTTAGCCAATAAGAAACCCTAATAACGGGGACCCATTTCAGCCGTAACCCACATAGATGTATCATGGTACCCTAAAACTAGGCTGGGTGGGGTACGATTACTGGGCTGATTATAAGCGATCAAAATCAGCGGCAGGGGTATGTCAGTGTAGGTTCCGACGGTTTACGGGCGTGCACTACTCAGGAGTGGCAAAAATAAGGCACTGAGTACCAGTAGTTATACAATGTGCATCTTGAATCGTGTCGGGGCGCTATCATAAGGATTGATACACCTTATGGTGGGACTAGCACAGGGTATCTACATGCAAGATAGGGCCGATTGACATAGACACGTAGGACATTAATGCAAGTGAGGAGCCGATCGATAGGGTAGTAAGGGTGCATCTAACATGTTCATGGCAATTAGGTAGATTGAGGTGGAATCCTCACGATAGATGTACACCTGAAGGCTACCATAATTGCGGGGATTTGGATCACGTTATCATATTATCATTTTATACAGATTACTAGTTGGGACACTAGTTAGGTGGTGCAGGGGTAGACATAAAAATCAGAATAATAAAGTAGTAGCGAAGCAGAGAAAGAGTAAAAGTGCATTCAGTTTATCTTGCCTTGTCATATCTATACTAATCGTACGTTATCTTGTTATCCTTGTTCTCATAGTATTGTCTTATATTTAGTTTATTCATGTCATGATGCTTTTTCCTGTTTATATACTGAAAGTCACTGGACTTACCAGACTTATGTCTGACCTAGTTTTGTTTCGCCTCTTTTCTTCCGTCCCCCCCAGGTTCATAGGGAGGAAATTTAACCACTTAGCTCAGTTTTTCTTCCAAGCCCGTAGATACACTTGGTATGTTGCTTCGGACTCTCTCTCTCTTCCACTGCTATGGCTGGTTCACGCTTTATTAGGGAATATCATTGTTATTTTTATGCTTCTTTTATACTTGTAAGTTTTTGAATCAAGACAGAATTTCTATGTATTACTTTTAAGTATGATTGAGATAATTGTTGTAAAATCTTGACTGAATTAAGTTGTTTATAAATAGACTTTATTTTTCGCTGCTTTATTTGTCTGTCTTGTAATTTATCTGTATCTTTTACCTATAATACTCCACCGAAGTTAAGGCATTCCATTTGTGAGTGACCTTAACCGAGGTGGGGTGTTTCACTTGGTATCAAAGCGAGGTTACCGGATCAGATAAAAGATTTGAAAAATTATTTTCAAAATGATTTTAAAAGAAGCATTTTAAAAAGAAAAGTTTTATTTTAAGGGCATGTTCCCCAAAGCCATATGCACTATCTTTTTGATCCTCTGTTTGAATCCTTGTTTCCTTCTTTCCTGAGTCTCTGGGGCTCCTGGCTTTCTAGGAGGTAACCTCATTGTGGCATGGTTCCATCGACTCGATAAGACTACGACACCTGTCAAAGGGCGAAGAAGTGCCCAACCTCCATCCATAGTCATAGTAGTTTCACCTACGACTAATTCTCTTTCAAGCATTGTAGGGTTTCCCATGCGATGGAGGCAATGTTCGAAAGGCTTGTCAACATGGTTCCCAAAGGAGGTAAAGAGAAAGAGGCATAAGTGGAAGAATCACAGGACAAGAGAGGAGGATAGAATTAGTAAAACCTAAGACAAGAGGAAGTATCTTTATTATGGTATAACGGGTCGTATAATTAAAGGCAAGGGCAAGAACAAATGACAGGATTTTCAGGAGGGCAAATGCATGCTCTCACCGCCAGCGTACCTGAGAGAGAGGTAGTAAGGTTTCTGTTGAAAGGGTTTAGTTTTTATTTTTGATCATCCTGTTAGTACTCTATTTGATTTCAACGCTTCACATTCGCTTATATCTGCTTCCATAATTGAGTCTCTACACCTTAGTACTAGTATATAGAAGGTCCCATTATTGTATCAAATCCGGCTGGTGGTTCGGCTCATTTATCTTTGGTTTGTAAGGATTTGAGAATATCTATATTAAGGATTGAGTTTAAGTATATTGCTTATGTTTCGGTTCCATGGGCTATGGGTTGATTCTAGGCATGGGTTGGTTAGCTAGTAATTGTGAAAGGAGGGTAGTTAGACTTTTGACTTGCTTCGGGAATACCCTTGAGATTTCGTGCGATCCTGAGGGGATCAGTTGGGCTTAGCTACCTAGAATCACTTGATGCATCTATCGACGATTTGTGATCCGTTAGAATAGTCCATGAGTACACATACGTTTTTGATTAGGTTAGAGGTTTCTCCCCTAAAACTCGAGATAGACTTCTGCATATATCTAGTTGACAATTGAAAGCTAGTTATGCGATCAACGATAGTTTTGGAGCAAGATTGGCGAGGATAGCCAGAGTCGGTTAAGTGCTCAAATGTTTGGTTTTTTTGCTAGTATAATCTCACGTAGTTCGTCCAAATTCGGAGGAGATATTCCTTGGGTGCTTGTCTGATATTGGTTTAGGCCTTTGGGGCATGTACTTGAGGGATGTCGAGTTCGACTAGGATGGTTTGCATGAGAGATAAATGATTATGGCAGGCGCCCTAAGTAGAAAAAGGCTGACCTTAAGAGAGGTAAAAAGTACATAGCAACCTTTAGCTTTAGACCCTTAGATTTGTGACATGATGGATAAGCTAAGTAGAGGAGAGACCTCTAATCATCTTAGTATATACACTTGGTATCATGGTTAACACCTGTTTATCTTGGAAAGATAGTTCGACTACATTGGATACCCTCTACCATAGTAAGTGATCGTGGTCCTATCTTTACTAGTGGGTTTTGGAAATGGAGGTCAAGAAGCTTCACAATCGTGAAGTTAAATTAGTTAAGGTACAGTGGAGTGAAGCTCAAGAAGATGCGACTTAGAAGGCTGAAGACTAGATACGCGCATCATACCCTTTTTGAGGGTATATCCTTGATTCCACTTTTTCTGTAATATTTATTTGAATGCTAGCCTTTATCTTTTAGATATATCCTGTAGGTCTTATCCTCGATCCTTAGGTAGAAGCCAACAGATGTAAACATGTGTTTGAGACATGTTATGTTTGGTGGATGCAAGTGGTTGCAAGTGTTTGCTAGTGGTTGATTGTGGATGCATATACACACATTAGGCACTATATCGGCTCAGTCACTTTCATATGCATATGCATGAGTGAACTTTTATATGTATTGATTGAAACTTGATGTGTTATCATATGGATGTTGCATTTGTATGGATGACTGTGCACTCATGTAGAAGTTATAAAATATGATTAGGAATAATTGCATACATGATGGACTCATGGCACTAACATAATCTGCATTAAGGACGTCAACTGAATCACTAGACCGCCTGATTTTGCATTAGATAAGGACATGTACACACACTATGCATATGATCATGAAAGCATTAGAAATCTTTTTAAAGACAATGGATGCTTGCGTTTGAATGGTTGAGTAGATGGATGTTGGATGTTAGGATATGTATTCTTCTTAGCTTAGAGATTTCGGGGACGAAATCCTTTAAGGATGGGAGATTGTAACACCCCATATTTTCTATCTCTATTAAAAGAACGAATTAAAGCATAATTAATTTTTAAAAGAAGAATTAATGGAAATGGGTTACGCCATTATGTCCGTCTCGAAATTCTTCTTGGAATAGAGTCCGATTTTGCATAAATCGAACTCCATATAAAGAAGTTATGACCTTTGGAAGTTTCCGAGATTTAAATAAAACAGCTTAGGTTTGAAATTCGAAATTCAAATCACACACCCGGGCTGGGCGGGAAATTTCCCGCCCAGGACCCAGGTCGAGCAAGGAATCGACCTGGGGGTCGACCTGGGTCACACATGTTGACCAAGGGGTCGACCTGGGGGCCGACCTCCCTCCTATTTCCAGATATGAGGACAGATTCATTTTTCTGCATTTGGACGCCCGTTCTGACCAGATTCGTTGATCCCTATGCTATATAAACACCCCTAAGGCTACATTTTTCTCTATACAACTTCGTTATGCTTATACTCTACTCTAATTCATATCAAACTATATCAAAGACGGGGTTATGCTGCTCAAGTAAAATCAAGTTAGAATTCAAGTAGAGATTCTAAGGCTAATTCTACAACTTCAACAACTATTTAGAAGAAATCAAATCAAATCTAAATTAGAAGAACAAATAGTCTACTTCAAGGGAGAGTTATTCAGTTTTAGAATACAGATCCTAGAATTCAAGACCGTTATGTAATTTGTAAGTTCTTACTTTCAGAAATAAAGGTTAATTGTGATTCTGACATTGTAATAAAACTGTATCTCAGATTATGCCTATTTCTATATGTCTTTCTATATTCTTTAGATCTATCTCAAAGATAATATTATGTCCATTCTTTGTCTCTTCTTTCCTTCTTCCCTTTTTTTGTTTTATAGCCAGGCTACTGTGAGCCTGAGCCAAATCTCATTAGAGACGAACGTACGTTGGAAATAAAAAATGGGCATAATATATGATTTGGACACGACTAGCGCCAAAAATTGGGAAAAGTATTAAATTGCGTATAATTCGGCATAATTGAGTTGTA
Organism: Allium sativum; assembly: GCA_030737875.1. Lineage (NCBI taxonomy): Eukaryota > Viridiplantae > Streptophyta > Magnoliopsida > Asparagales > Amaryllidaceae > Allium > Allium sativum. Next base: position 81,391,921 of record CM060909.1, read on the forward strand.
ACTAATTTGAGGACATAACACATGTTGTATTCAAAACATACAGTATTGGACATATGACTTGAAATTTAAGGCATAAAGTATTGGACATATGACTTGAGATTTGAGACATAAAGTATTGGACATATTACTTGGGATTTGGGGCGTAAAGCGAACTGTAAATATGTAGGTTCTAGTTATTTTCATATTTAAACACCTAACAGTGATTTTAGCATGTAATGAGATGGATCTAAGTCCATGCTTGATGAAAAGGCAAATCTTTTAGATTAATTCCTATCTTTCTGTTGAATCAATGATTTACATGCCTAGGAAGTTATTATTCAATCATGCCTATCTTTGTTGGACATCTAATATATAATCCTTTTAAGGTTCATGATGTTATTTATATTAGATATATTTGTCTATGAGGTTATTTCTGTCAGTTTGTTTCAGATCTATCTTTGTTATACCCCAACTCTAACAGATTTGTAATCCTCTTAGGTCCAAAATATTATATTTGACAAATCTACCATTTTAATACATGTTTTATGCCTATTCTCGTTTATGTTCCTCTTTCGTGCCCTTTATCTTATGAATCTAGGTTAACCTTTAATCTAGACTGAAACTTATTATACTGCAATTGGAATGCGGGGGTATTGGGAAATAGTCTATTTTGTAATGATGGAACATAATTTTGTAACTTATGATTTAGAGCATAATTGTCTTTGTTGCGAACTTGGGGTCAATTGAAATATTAAATCTAGATTTGGCGCAAAACTGTAAATTGGAATATTAATCTAGATTGGGCATAACCATTAGTTGAGATGCCAAAGTATAATGTATACTGGGGTATTGGGGCATGACTATTAGTACAAACTTGGGAAGATTAGGTGTAGCTTATTTTGAGTAATAATTTGAAATTGAATTTTTGGGGGCCATAACTTGCAATTAGCTTTGTTGGGCATAACTTGAGAATTGGAATATGACTAGTTGGGATAATTAGCATATAAATCTGGACTTGGACATTTATGGAAAATGTGGCAAAATCTGAAAATTGACAACAATTGTGAATAATTTACATATAAATTGTAAATATGTAAATTAGTGAAAAGACAAATGTGCCTAACCCGAGGTTAGATTGAGTTGTGGTGTAAAACTGCCGGGAACCGCCCGGCACATCCAGTAACCTCAACAACACCTATCTAATGTGAGAGGTTAGCGCATCATGCCCAAGAAAAACCCGAGGTTAGATTGAGCTGTGGTGTAAAACTGCCCGGAACCGCCCGGCACATCCAGTAACCGCAACAACACATATCTAATGTGAGAGGTTGGTGCATTAATAAATCAATTAATGCTAATGAACAAGATGATTGACTAGGGTTAAGTTAATAGGAACACTTAACCAATATAGCATGATGAATGGGTAGGGGTAAGTAATAAGAAAACACTTAACCAATATAACTTGATTTGTGGTAAGGTTAAGTTAAAACAAGAGGGCAACACTTAACCAACATAACTTGATTTGTGGTAAGGTTAAGTTAAAAACAAGTGGGCAACACTTGACCAATATAACTTGATTTGTGGTAGGGTTAAGTCAACACAAGAAGGCAACACTTAACCAAAGTAACATGACAAGTAGGTGGGTTGAGTTAATTTGAATTGATTGATGACACTTAACTAATACAATATGATGAACACGTGGCGTTAAGTTAACAAGGAACACTTGAACAATGTAACTTGATGAACGAACGGGGTTAAGTTAATAGGAAACACTTAACCAATCTGATAAGCGAGGAGGGTTAAGTTAAAGGGAACACTTAACCAATATGACATGATGAATGGGTGGGTTAAGTTAACATGAATGGACAACACTTAACCAATACGACATAATGTGCAGGAGGGTTAAGTACATATCGGGTTGGTGGGTAATATTAGTGAATATAGGCCCACAAACTTAACTGTTAAGTAAACATGCTAGAATCAGTTGGAGGGTTAAGTACATCTCATGCAGGAGTTTAATATTTGTATATATAAGCCCACAAACTTAACCAATAAGAAACCCTATTAATGGGGACCCATTTCAGTCGTACCCCACATAGATGTATCATGGTACCCTGAAACTAGGCAGGGTGGGGCATGATTACTGGACTGATTATAAGCGGTCTAAAAAAGCGGCAGGGTGTATGTCAGTGTAGGTTCCGACGGTTTACGGGCATGTACGTACTCCGGAGTGGGAAAAAGCAGGCACTGTGTACTAGTAGTTATACACTATGCATCTTGAATCGTGTCGGGTCGTTATCATAAGGATTGATACACCTTATGGTGGGACCAGCACAGGGTATCTACACGCAAGATAGGGCCGATTGACACAGACACATGGGACATAAATGCAAGTGAGGAGCCGATCGATAGGGTAGTAAGGGTGCATCTAACATGTTCATGGCAATTAGGCAGATTGAGGTGGAATCCTCAGTATTGATGTACACCTGAAGGCTACCATAATTGTGGGGATTGGGATCACGTTATCATATTATCATTTTATACAGATTACTAGTTAGGACACTAGTTTGGTGGTGCACAGATAGATATAAAAATTAGAATAACAAGGTAGTAGCGAAGCAGAGAAAGAGTAGAAGCGCATTCAGTTTATCTTTATTTATCATATCTGTACTAATCGTATGTTATCTTGTTATCCTTATTCTCACAGTATTGTCTTATATTTAGTTTATTCATGTCATGATGCTTTTGCCTGTTTATATGCTGAAAGTCACTGGACTTACCAGACTTATGTCTGACCTAGTTTTGTTTCGCCTCTTTTCTTCCGTTCCCCTCCCACCCCAAGGTTCATAGGGAGGAAATGTTACCACTTAGCTCAGTTTTCTTTCCAAGCTCGAAGATACACTTGGTATATTGCTATGGACTCTCTCTCTCTTCCACTGCTATGGATGGTTCACGCTTTATTGGGGAATATCATTGTTATTTTTATGCTCCTTTTATACTTGGAAGTTTTTGAATCAAGACAGAATTTCTATGTATTACTTTTAAGTATGGTTGAGACAATTGTTGTAAAAGCTTCACTGAATTAGGTAGTTTATAAAATGACTTTATTTTCCGCTGCTTTATTTGTCTGTCTTGTAATTTATCTGCATCTTTTACCTATAATACTCCACCGAAGTTAAGGCATTCCCTTTGTGAGTGACCTTAACGGAGGTAGGGTGATTCAGAAACATTCAAGGTTTAAGTGGACTCCAGAATGTGAGACAGCTTTTCAGGAGCTGAAGTTAAGATTGACAACTGCTCCAATGTTAACAATTATCGATGGCAATCAAAACTTGAAATTCTGGACAGATGCTTCTAAAGAAGGTCTTGGTGCAATATTAATGCAAAGAGGCCAAGTAGTCGCTTATGTTTGCCGTCAGTTGAAGCCGCATGAGAAGAATTATGCAACTCACGATCTTGAAATGTTAGCCATCGTGTTTGCTATGAAAATTTGGACGCACTATCTATTGAGTGAGAAATTTGAATTATATACTGATCAGCAATCACTGAAGTATTTGTTCACCCAGAAAGACTTGAATTTGAGACAACAGCGCTGGCTAGAATTTCGTACAGCGTATGATCTAGATATTCTGTATACGCTAGGAAAAGCCAATGTGGTAGCGGATGCGCTTAGTAGAAAAACCGCAATCATCGCCAATCTTATAATCATGACTTCGTTGATAGAAAAGATCTCTATTCTCCAAAGGGAAGACGAATTTATCAAAAGAATTAGCTAGCGAATTCGAGAAGGAGAAACTTCAGATTTCAGTCTTGATAGTAAAGGGATTTAGAGATTACAAGGGTGAATTTATGTTCCAGAAATTCTAGAGCTCCGAAGAGAAGTACTGGATGAATATCACAGATCCAAGTTGAGTATCCATCCAGGGGTCAGTAAAATGTATAATGGCCTTAAGCGAACATTCTGGTGGAAGGCGTTGAAAAGAGACATCTCTATATATGTTGACAGGTGTTCTACTTGTCAACAAGTTAAAAGCGATCAACAGAAACTAGTCGGATTGTTGAAACCGTTGGAAATTTCAAATTGGAAGTGGGAACAAATTTCTATGGATTTCATAGATGGATTGCCCGGAACCAAGAGAGGGAATGACAGTATATGGGTGATCGTAGATCGTTTCACGAAGACCACCCACTTTATACCTGTCAGATCAAATAGAACCGCTCAAAGTCTGACATAGATTTATTTTAAAGAAATTGTTAAACTGTATGGAGTTCCCATGAGTATCGTTGGTGATCGTGACCCAATTTTTGCTAGTAAATTCTAGGAAGAATTCCAAGCAGAATTGGGAACAAAACTGAACTTGAGAACTGCTTATCAACCTTAAACAGATGGTCAAACTGAGAGGGTGAACCATATGCTTGAAGATTTACTACGGGCTTGTGTTATTGACTTTGGCGGATCATGGGAATACCACTTGCATTTGGCTAAGTTCTCATACAACAACAACTAACAAGCAAGCCTGAAAATATCACCATTCGAAGCACTGAATGGTCGACCGTGTAGGTATATCGCATGTTGGGTAGAATCTGGCAATAGACTTGTATTGGGACCCGATATGATTCACGAAGCTTCCTATACAGTCGATTTCATTAAGAAGCGACTGCAAATAGCTGAAAAACGACAGAAGAGCTATGTAGACTTGAGAAGAAGAGATGTTGCATTTGCTGTTGGTGGCTATGTGTATTTGAGGGTTTCTCCGATGAGAGGAGTAGTCCGATTCGGCAAAACAGGGAAATTGGCGCCCAGATTTATTGGTCCATTTCCTGTGCTCGAACGGATTGGAACTCTTGCTTACAGGATTCAATTGCCTGACTGGTTGCCCAGAGTACATGATGTGTTTCACATGTCTCAACTTCGAATGCATGTGCATGATCCAGATTTGGTCATGGAAGAAGCCGCGCAACAAGATTTGGAAATTACTCCAGAATTGGCTGTGAGAAGAGAGCCGATAAAGATTATTGGCAAAGAAACTAAAGAGCTGAGGAACAAGAAGGTTCACTAAGTCAAAGTGCAAAAGAGGGGAGATCCGTGGGACTGTACTTGGGAGACTGAATAGAGCATTAAGCAAGCTTATCCTAATTGCAGAGTGGATATCTCTAATTAACTCCGGTGTAAGGTACATTTACAATACTTTGCATTTCCGTATTGTTTCGCACTTTACTATTGTTTTCATTTTTGGATAAGTAGTTTTAAGTATAATCTGAAATTATCAAGTATGATTTTTATGTATATAACCAAACTATATATTTAAAAAAGTTAATCAATAAATTTATTTCTAGTTGGTGTGATTGTTAGTTTAATTAATAACATTGGAATAATAAAACCAACATGAGAATGAAGGGTAAATTTATGCAAATTGAATCAAATATTGAACTGATTTAAAAATTGATTGAAATATATGCACGTACATTATAAATGTTTGAAAAGGTAAATGGGTTTGCTGTTGAGTAAAGAATTTATTTGCGTGCTCGACAAATAGGTAAACCTTAATGAGTTGGATGCGCAATTTTACTGATATATCAACCCTCTGAATGCCATTGGATGCAGAGTGCTGGTTGTTCTGCATGAAATAATAAACGTCACCATAGGATAGTAACATTTAATTTTGAACTACACTACATGGCATACTACGTGAAGATAGCATACTTTATCATATACCACATAAGCATTCGGAGCTTGTGTGATGAGGTTGAAGATTTACCATACAAGCGAGAGGCCTGTATGGCGACGACTATATTACAGGTTGAACCGAAGACTGATATGGACTATATAAAATGTAATGGTAAATTGCCCGATTAATAAAAAAAACCACACGGGTCTGGAGATGACTATAAACACGTATCTCTAGTCACTAAGGCAAAAAATCATTTACAGGGTGACGAGAATTTATTCTCTGGAGTTATGATCTATACACACTCCCCTGTGGACATCGGAATATATCACTATAAATATGTGTATGCTTTTTAGGATTTATTGGGTACCTAATACGGCCCAATAAATTTCCAAACCCCTCCCCGTACAAAGGAGGTTATGGCGAAATTTTTCGAAAATTTAGGGTATTAGCCAAATTTTTGAAGAATTAGAAAATTCTTAAAAACTGAAAAGTTGAAGAATGAAAGACAAAATGAATGTTGAGTTGGTTAGTTAAACAACTTTCAGCTCCGTTCCTTTTCGAGGACGAAAAGATTTTAAGTGGGGGGAGATTGTAACAACCCGGAAAATCAGAACCAATTTAAAATTTTAGTTTTGGCTATTTTAATGAATTTGGAATATTTAAATTTATTTATTTTAAATAATAATGACTAAAACCTTATTTAGATCGAAGTTATAGCGAATATATTAATTTTAATTATAAAACAAGGCCTGAAATGGCGCAATAGTTTGAAAATTTGAATTCGGACTTTGACTGACTATACAGGATGCTAAATAAAATGGATTTTAGTGAAGGCAAAAATATTTAAATCTATTTAAGATATCTTTCTAACGAATCTGAAAAATCGAAATTTCATAGCGGGAATCAAAAGTTATGTCTAAAAGAATTTTCAGATAGGTCGCTATGGAATAAATATAGCCCGTAAAAATAGACATTTTGCAAACGACCTCCGTTTTCGACAAAACCACTTTTGTTGGATCCGGAATGTAAAATTATTGCTAGATTCCAATTTTCATAATTTTTGGAGTTAATATGTGAGCGTGGCAAAAGAAAACATGTTTTGTTATTTTTAATCAATTTGGATCGACCAGAAAATGGCCATTTTTCAAACGGTCTCCAAATTTGACGCTGTTAGTTTTGTTGGGACCGTATCATCCAAACATAGCCAGATTTATTTTTCTGGAGTTTTAGGAATCAATATGTGGCCCCAGCAAATTAAAATATACGTTCAAACCTATATTTGAATGTTTTATATTTTAATTTGAAGAAAAACAGACTGAAACTGTCGAATTGGCCTACGAAACATATTCCATTGTGTCTGGAATAGGGGTATTTACCTAGGGGCAATAGTTGTTGGGTTTGATTTGGAGTTCAGATATGAAACACTATTTTTGGAATTAATATAAATATCGGCCAATCATGAATTTTCTTTCATTATTTTATTTTCTGAAAATCATGAAAAACCCCTCGTCACTCTCGCGATTAACGGTGGTTGTTCTTCAAATCTTCTCTCCTCTTTTCCTCCACAATCATTCAACGAAATGATGTGGCCCTTTGGGGGTTTTTGAAGATCCGAATCTCCTCTCCAAATCTATACCTACCACGCCTCATCAGGTTGTGTCATCGTCAAGAACGGAGGCCACAAAGTCGCGTCGTTTAGGGTGCCGGATCTCCTCTCCTGCTACATCTAAGTGGGTCCCTCCACCATGCATAGGAGTGCTGCTCCTCCCCCTTCCACGTGGCAGTGGCCAATCCTCCCCTAGTGCACCGGTTTGCGCGAAAAATCCAAACCTAGTTTGGAAAGAAAACTGAAAGTTATGGATGAAATCAATTTAACTGTTTATAACACTTTTAAGCACTACGAATTATGTTTTTACAATAAAAATTCATATCTTTTTCTTTTTTTGTCGAAATCTAGTGAAACAAGAGACATTGGACTCGTGGCGACGTCTTCTACATTCTAGAATGGATCGGAGATTTTTTGGAGCTTCCTACAATTTTTGAAGGAGTGGAACCCAATGTGAGATTTCTAAATTCAAATTTGAATGGAATTGCTATGTATAAATTATATGATCGATGTACAAGTTATATAAGCGTTGTATAAATTATATATGCGATGTATATATACGTTGTAAAAATCATATGTGAGTTGAAATGAAATTGAAATATATATATATACACTTTCCTCGTCCACATACCATGGACAGTATACGTTAGTTGTGATTGTTTGGATTTTGGTTGACGTGAAATTTGGTTGATAAATGCGAATGGTTGATAATGGTAGTTTGTGGTCAAAATGTTTAGATTATAAGGATAAGCTCCTTAGCGAACGCTGCAAGGCGTAAGGTGGTGCGAGGAGCCGTACTCGGGACGGTGCCGGTTTTAAACCCCGCTGCCATTATGCTGCCGATTTTTTTTGAAATATTCATGTGTTTGATTTATATTCATGTGTTGAAATATATTCATTTTTTGGAAAAATATTCATATGACGAATGAATTGTTAGAACGACAAAAATCACATTTCTATCATGTATATGAAGTATATAAAATATTCATTTTTGAAGTAAACTATTTTAACAATAAAAATCACATTTTTATTATATATATGAAACGATAAAAATATTCATGTTTGAAATAAATTTTTTTAACATTAAAAATCACATTTTTATTATGTATGTGAATCGCTAAAAATATTCATGTTTGAAATAAATTATTTTGACCATAAAATTCATATTTTTATCATAGATATGAAGTGTTAAAAATAGTGATGTGTTGAAATAAATATTTTTTGGTTAAAAATATTATTTTTACCGCATATGTGAAATGAAAATTGTTTGGAAATCGAAGAATGGATTATATATATAATTAAAATAAAAAGAATAACGATGCTGTAGTTCAAATTTTGAAATTGTAACATTAAACGATTGTACCAGGAGATCCGACCATCGAATTTTCCTAAAACTAGAACCGTTGGGTTCATTTTTAAATGATCTTTCCAATGATATAAAATTTGTAAAGATACAACGGTTAGATTTTCAGATATGTGTAAATCAAATTTGATGAAAAACAGCGCCATGATCGCGTTATAGCCTAAAGCGTCGTTTGAATAAATGGACTATTTTTAAAAAAATAAAAATAGCGATAAATCATTTTAAAATATTATAAATTATATGGAATGGAAATAAATCGAATTTACTCGGTTTATTGGATATTTGATGATTGAATGTGTTTGACATGAAAATTACATTAATGAACTGAGTTATGGAAATGAATTGATTTGAATTCTTAATATACGTAAATTATTTGAAAAGGCCGAGGCAGATCTCATTTCAAATAATTGGTTGACGATTAGAAGTAGAATATATGAAGATGGTGCAAGATTGATGTTCTTCACATCGAATGGATGGCTACTGATGCCTTTGATGGGAGTTGTTGCCCGGAAAGGGTTACAGTGGTGGTTATCCGGACGTACTTGTTGATCGTTCGGGTGTGCGAGGACCTCTCCCCTATATTAGACGTATGGGACGAGGAATAAGGTGCCTCCGGTTTCATTCAGACCCGGAACAGACTTGTAAATGGATGTGTGTCTGACGTTGTACCTTGACCACGTGGCATGCTGAGATGCAGTGACCATGGCTTTTTTTGAAAAGCAGAGCCTTGTGGTTGATGATCAAAGAATGTTTTTAATATAGCTTGCTTTGTGTATGGCGTTAATTCGCGAGCCTCACACCCCGGTATGAACCAGAAACGGGAGAGGGCCTCAAGGAGGACATGCGTTTCCTTCGAGCTAGGAGTGGTGTCTGGGTTTTATACGCATGGATATTTTACTCCTGTGGACGATGAATAGCGAGGCGCCTCGGTTATTTCGTTCTATGCGGAGCCGATGGATGGTCTTTATACAAACCGGATTTACGCCCCATAGGGCGGGGAAATGCAGTGTTCAGGCATTTTAATCTACTCCTTGTGGACCGGCCTTGACGATTCAAGGGTAACTTGAGCTCTGATCCTGAGACACAAGGTAGAGCATCTCGAAGCGGTAAGGACGATCCCTTGCCTTAGTTCATAACGGAAATCCAATTTCCAAATACGACATGTGCGGTTTTGATTGTAAACCTATATATTGGTGACATAGTGGCATGGGACGCTCATGTCGTCTATGATTGATACTTATGATGAAAATTGTTTTTGAAACATATAAACACTAGTAATAATATCAAATTCTTTTATTTTATACGTATCAAGCATATTCTGGCCATTATAAGGGAAAACTCCATCCTCCGGCTTGCGTTGCATTGTGTGATGGGACCTGAGTCTTATAATGGCTTCATTTTTGTAAAAAAACATTGCGATGTTTTAAGTGATTTATTTGTTTTAAGCACTGGCAATCCAATGGATTAAACTCGTTCCGCGTTAGCGGCGTGGTCCTGTGATTGGCCTTATTGTAAAATAAGTTAAGTAGATTTCTCATACCAGTCCCATGACTGACTCGTGGTTTGTTTCACTTGCAAAGTCGGGTGCCCTATTTTCTACACTGGCAGCCTTGTATTCAGGTTTTAGCAGGCTCTCTCTGGATAGATATGGAGCTAAAGATGGATTCTATCACTTCTTTTATGCTGTTCAGCTCCTGTTATGTATATTATGTTTGATTTCGCTATAAACATTTTATATAAAGCTGAAACTGTATGTTGTATTAAGTGTGATCCTATGTACTATGTAACTCTGATGATTATGTTTATCTAGTGTATTCTGTTGTACATTATCTAGTGTAATGATATATTTATGTGCTGCTTCTATTTGTTTATGTGTTATATTCCAAAGATTACCCTTGGCACCGTGGAACGGGGGTTTGGGGTCGTCATATTATAAAACATAGCCCACCGGGCGTTCTGACGCCTAGTGGGTCGACCACTACGGTTAACCGCTTGGGTCGTCAAATGCCCGGTAGGGCTAGTTATATAAGGTATATAATATTTAATTATTCTGACTTATTTATTTTCCGTCCATTGTCGTGTTTCGTCCGTATCTCTTTCATACGGACTCCTTTCGCGAAACTCCAAACATGAAAGTTGAACAGAATTCCGAGATGAATGCATCGGTTAAAGTTTCATGGTCAAATTCCATCATTTGCAAAAATTACTATTTTTGAAATTATAATAACTAATTCTTATTGCCAAAATTTCGAGTTGTTACTAAGGCGTAAAAGTTTCTTATGTGATTTCCTGGGTCTATGGAGTTTAAGTTTTTCGCTTGTATTTTTGTTTGTTACGTGGAGCTGTATCAAACGCCTTAGCTGGTGCTTGTGGATTGTGAACGTTTATAACCATTAGACAACGAGTTAGTTATTCTTATGTTAAGATTTGTGTTAGTAGTTTCTGGTGTTGCATCCCTATCCTGTAGTTGATAAGGAATTGAGACAGCTTTGCAGCCATTTTTGGATACTTTCTTTTCGGTGTCTTTGACTGTTGTGTAAAGTTTGCAACTCTTGCATTCAATGTACTAGTTTTGATTACCTCCCTGCATGGAGTTTAAATCTGGTTATTGTTGGGTTCATTTTAATCTCTGATGATGTCTATAGTAGGTAGACGACGCGTCTTCCTACGGTTTTTTTGTACTCACTATTTATTATAATGAAAACAATGTTACGGATCACTATAAAAACAGATTGCCTTGTCTAAAGAAACAAGTTGTTCAGAAGTTGAACAATTTTCTAAATTCGACCAAGTTTGTGGAAACTCAAATAAATTTATAAGAATTAGCTAAGTCATATAAAATTTTAAATATAATAAACAACTTTATATATATAACAAATAATTAACTAAATAATTCAAAAATTTGGAATAATAAATAAATTTACAAAAAACAATTTTTATTATAAAAATATAACATATTTGTCAAAATTTCATAATAATTATACAATTTTATAAAAAAATAACCTAGTTTTAAATTAACTAATTTTTATAGAATTTAACAAAGTTTTGAAGAAGTAAAGTTTATAAAAAATAACGAAGTTAATAAAGCTTAAATAGCTTTTATAAAAGTAAACTAAGTGTAACGCCCATATTTTTTTACGATATAATAATTAATTTATTTAATTATTTTGATATATTGGTTTCGTAATTTTAATGATTTAATTAAATATTTTGAATATTTAATTTAAATAGAGGAATAAATATTTTAATTCTGAAATGGTTGGAATTAATTGTTTTTGCAATATTGTGCAAATTAGATAGTGTAAGATATTTAATTCAGTTTAAAATTGAATTATAATAATGTATATATTATTTAAACGACGATTGAACGTAATATAATTTAAATCGAGCTCGTAACGTCGCGGTAGTCCGTTATTTTACGTTTTGAACTTTAAATGATTATACAAGATTCATTATAAGTCGGATTTCTTCGAAACAAGAAACGTTAATGTAACACCCCACGTCCATTAAGGTCACTCACAAAGGGAATGCCTTAACTTTGGTGGAGCGTTTTAGTAGACAGAAAAGAAATTTACAAGACAGATAAACAATACTTGAGAAATTATAACTTTATTACAGCGGAAAACAGAAATCAGTTTGGTTACATCTTTCCCAAAAACTCGAGTACATAAATATCAGCCTTGTTCAGAAAATCATCAGAGTACAAAACTTTAAAATCATAATCCCCACAGAAGCTGCCATAAGGAGCCAAGCCATACTTTAAGCACTCTAAGTACTTCAAGCATAAGAAATCCGGATCAAGCTAAAGTATTCCTTCCTTCGAAAACCTGGGGGGGTGGGGGGAGAAACGGAAGAAAAAGGGGCGGAAACAAGCAAGGTCAGACATAAAGTCTGGCAAGTCCAGTGACTTTCAGCATATGAACATATAATAATAATAACGACATGAAAATAAAACTGGATGCGAGATAACAGTAACAGGAGTAGCAGATATACTTAGGTTAAACAGAAGAAGAACATAATGATGTAAGCTTTTGCTTTTCACTTCTCTGCACTAATACTAGTATAACAGGATTAGGTGTCACCCTAATGTCTAAACTGAAGCAGAAACAGGAACAAAATAATTTCCATAGAAACAGAAAGCTAATAATGGGCTTTTACCATCCGAACAGAAACAGACAGAAGCAGAATGCCGATAATTGGGCCTTTACCACCCGAACAGAAACAGACATAAACAGAATTGCTAATGATGGGCCTTTACCACCCGAACAGAAACAGACAGAAACAGAATGCTAATAATGGGCCTTTACTACCTGAACAGAAGGTACAGAAACAGAAACAGAATGTTAATAATGGGCCTTTACCACCTGAACAGAAACAGATAGAAACAGAAACAGATTAATCCTTATGGAAACAGAATGTAGAATTAGGTGTACACTAGTAAATGGGCCGTTACCACCCGAACAGACGGTACCACGCAGACAGGTGTTGCCACCCAACAGAAACAGACGGTACCAACAGAAACAAACAGAACTAAGTGTACCCTAAAACCCTACCCCAAGCGATCGGCTCCCTAATACATAAATACCCTGTGTCGGCTCCACAATAGGGTGTATCACTCCCTAAAGTGACAACCAATTGGCACAGGCCTATTTACAGATGCCATGGCGTTTTACATCCTCAGAGGCAGGCCGGGATCCATGCACGCACATGACCCGGTTGGAACGCACCATCAACACCCCTCGCCATTATCAGAATAAACCACTTATAATTATTTCAGTAAGCGTGCCCAGACCCTACCTACTGTTGGGTCAAAGTTTTGATACCAGAAAGGGTTACTGACTAATATGGGTCCCAAACAACAGATGGCACAAGTAATTTCCTTCCTAACCTTGTGTCTCCAGACTAACAGATTTCAGATTAACTTGTTTACAAGTTCAGACATACAAAATTCAGATCAACCAGTTCACAGATTAGACAAGTTTTCAGACCAACGGATCAGATATACGGATTTAACAGACTTACAGATTAACCGGTTACAGATTAACAGACTTACAGATTAACCGATTACAGATTAACAAACTTTACAGATTGCCTAACTTTGTATTGGGCCTACAGATTTATGAAACAAGTTTATTAATTTCATTTGTATAGTTGGTTTAACCCTATCCACCCAACACGTTTTAGACATCATATTTATCCCAGATTTTCATTAATTAAATATTAATGCCTAGACCTCTCACATTAGACTGACAGTTTGCGGGTATTGGTTAGGCCGGTTGGTTCCGGGCAGGTTTCTGCCACAAACTGAGTCTAATCTCGGGTTTCAAGCACGTTATGACTAACTTCTCACATTAGAACCTATTGTTTGCGGCCACTAGATGTGCCGGGCGGTTCCGGCAGAATTACGCCGCAAACTCATTCTAACCTCGAGTTAGCCATATTTATCTTTGCGGCCAATTAATTAAAAATTTACTATTTACGCTCATGCCTAATATACATGTCAATTATTCATAACAATAGCCAATTCAGATTATGTCAACCTAAATATATCTACTCAACAGATATAGCAGATAACAGATTCGCAGATTAGGCGACTTTACGGATTTAGCAGATTTAATATATAACAGATTAGGCATTTTCAACAGACTTAGCAGATGACAGATTTAGCAGATGAACAGATCTAGCAGATTAGGCAATATAGCAGAACTAGCATTAGGCAATATAACAGAACTAGCAGATTATGCAATATAACAGATTTAATCATTCCTTAAGGTTTCATCGACATATGTTGCCTAATTGTAAATTTATCCTAAGTTTGCATGCCCAAATAGTTGTCATGATTCCCAATATGATCGTATACCCCGCATTTGCATTGAATTTACTTGGCACAGATTATGGTCATAATTTACCATATAACACATGTCCCAAATTTAGTTAAACTTGCCTGGTACGAAACATTCACATATAAATTATACCAAATATAGCCATCAATTTCAATGCACGTCATATATTCAAAAATCTCCCACTTAGGTGTTATTCACATTTAATAGTTATCAAATCTTAATATAAACCTTCACAACTAAGTCATATTCTCTTTTTATCCCAAATCATGAATTGTTATATAAACAATATGCCCAACAATTTAGAACTTTAAATTATAACATATCTTAATTCAAAATATGCGTTATGTCAAAGTCTCAAGTCGTATGTTAACATACAATGATTCCTCTTCTTCCAACTCACAGAATATGCATAGATCTAAATCTAGTTTACAACCTATGTCCTTTTTCTTCAATCAGTCACAGATTAGCCATATCCCATTTATTCCATCATTCATTATTTGTCCCAAAGTTTAACGTTCGTGCATTAATCTCTTATGAGATTTGGCGCAGGCTCGTGGTAGCCTGGCTATAGAACAGAAAGAAGAAAGAGATGCAGAATAAAAGAGATCAGAACAGAACAGACATAACCTCAAATTCAGATTTACAGTTCATGTCATAATCATAATTAACGTTTATAGCGGAAAATAACCGTTCTTGCCTTGATTGGATTAAAGAAGAAGAAGAGTTGCAGTTGTTTTCTTTTTAATTTTATTCAGTTTGGAAGAAGATGCTTTAGTCCTAGTTCCAGTTCATATCTCAGCAGAGTAGCGACGCCATTTTTATTTTAATTAGAACAGAGGCAGAGCATAGGTATAATGAAATGATGTGGAGAGAAAGTGAGGTCTGGGGGTGTTTAAATAAGATTAGGCAGACGAATCTAGACAGAAAACGAGTCTAAATACATCACAATGCATCAGGTTCAGAAAGTGGGTTTCGGGAGGCAGGTCGACCCCCAGGTCGACACTATCGTCGACCTGGTCCCCCCCAGGTCGACACTATGGTCGACCTGGCCTTGGGGAGCTCAACTACCCAGTCGACCACCCAGTCGACCTGGGTCCTGGGCGGGAAATTTCCCGCCCAGCCCGCTTCTGGGTTTGAATTCGAATTTCGAATTCGAATTTCGAGCTGTTATCGATTCTGAAATTCTATGAAACTTCGGAGGGCCATATCTCCCTCATACGGACTCCGTTTCTCGAAAACTCGGACTCGTTTCCAAGCAGAATTTCAAGACGAACACAATTGCGCGACCTTTTTCCCTTGATTCTTAAAACTTAATTATTCTATGATTTGTTACTTATACGATCATAGAAAATACGGGGTGTTACATTCTCCCCTCCTTAAAGGATTTCGTCCTCGAAATCTTCAAGTTGAGAAGAATGTGTCCTACCATCTAGTCATCCATCTACTCAACCATCATCCACAAGCATCCATTGTCCTTAGAAAACTTCTAATGTTGTATGAACATATGCAAAAGTGTGTGTATATGTTCCTTATCTAATGCAAAGATCAGGCGGTCCACTGATTCAGTTGACCTCCTTAATGCGAACTATGTCAATGTCATGAGTCCAACATGTATACAATCTTCCTATTTGATACATATTATTTCTAAATGTGTGCGCAATCATTCATCCAAATGCAACATCCATGTGATGAGTCAACCATTTTGCTTCCACAAAAATTGAAAATGCTCACACATCCATATGCAGTATGAGTGTGTTTTCGAGCCGATCTAGTGCCTAGTGCGTGTATATGCATCCACGAGCAACCACTAGCAACCACTTGCATCCACTTGCAACCATCAAACATATTATGTCTCAAACACATGTTTACATCCATAGGATTCCTATCTATAGGTCGAAGACTTGATTGATAGGATATAGTCGAATGATGGAAGCGAGTACAGATAAAACAGAAACTTGGTTTCCATTAGACCTTGGTTGAGAGACAAATTCCCTAAGTATCCACCCCGAAGACCGAGATCAACATCAGATTGATGCCCAGAGGATTACCCTCTTTAGACGATGTCCAAACTGGAAATCTTAACCTTTTCAGAAATATCCAAATGCTTACAAACTACTAGTACAGATCAGATTATCGAATGATTCTTAGAAAACTAAGCATGATAAAACCCAGAATGTATGCGTACTTCTTGATGCCTAACACAGATATCTCTCAAACCCCAATCTATCACAAGCAGTTGAGTCATAACCCTTATGGGTTTGAGCCTACAGTGGAATCAGAAACAATACAAGTATTAAAGTGTAGAGTATCGGTTACAGAATCAAAATGCTAGAATCAGAAAGAGTTTCAACTCAACAATCAGATAAAGAAATTAAACCTCCTACATAAAGTTTTCCTATTTCTATCCTATCCACTAGCCTTGAGTGTGTTTGCCTGCCTTCCAGAAGTTGGTCCCGCCCTCTGCCCTTGCCCTCGTTTCTTCGGACAGTCCCTAGTGAAGTGTCCCATCTCACCACAGTTGAAGCAAGTGCCCTTTCTTTTTCTGCAATCCTTGTTCAGATGAGTCGAGCTTCCACAAGTAAAGCACATTTTCTCCTTCTTATCTTCAGACTTTTCACCCTTCTTTTGTGTTTCCTTTTTGGGCCATGCTTTCTTGTTCTGTGGATCTTCTTTCTTTGCCTCTTCTTTCTTTTCGTTGTCTTCCTCGCGCACTAGTGCCATATCCACCAATCTCTCGTAAGTCGCTCCCATGGGTACATGAGTCATGGCTAGGCTGTGCAGTGGCTCGTTCAATCCTTTAACAAAGCGGAGAGCTTTTTATGCTGGGTGTTGACTAAATCTAGTCCGAATCTAGCCAGTTGGTTGAACTGATTGACGTATTCCCTGACCGTCATACTTCCTTAACTTCCTTTCTTAAGAGATAAGAACTTTTCCAGTTGTAGACTTCGTTCATATTGCGAGAGGAATTTCGTCTCAAACCTTGTTCTGAAATCCATCCATGTTTCAACTGGCCTCTCGGCGTTAATGATTTCCCACCAGTAGGAAGCTTCGTCCTTGAGCAACCATACCGCCAATTGTACCTTCTGCCTATCGTCCACCTCGAAGATAACGAACAGATCCTCAGTTTCCTTGAGCCAGTTCCTCACTTCTACGAATGATTCAGTTCCCTTGAAATCCTTTCCACCCATGGCCCTAAAATCTTTACAGATCTTTGAGAAAGCAATTGCACGAGGAGGGGGCGGAGGAGGGGGATCATTTGTTGGACCTGCGGTGGCGGTCCTAGCCTCAAGATATTGACGAAACCAACCGGGTACATGAACACCCTCTGGTATCTCAGATGCTTCAGACATGCTAAAACGAAAAAGGAAAGATTCAATACAAAAAGGACCGAAGGAAAGATATATGGCTTTTGGGGATTATGTTTTTCAAAATAAGCTTTATTTTTTTTGAAAATATTTCCTTTCAAAACCTTTTTCAAAATAATTTTCCAAAACTTTTTATCAAATCTGGTAACCTTCAGCTCTGATACCAAGTGTAACACCCCACCTCCATTAAGGTCACTCACAAAGGGAATGCCTTAACTTTGGCGGAGCGTTTTAGTAGACAGAACAGAAATTTACAAGACAGATAAACAATACTTGAGAAATTATAACTTTATTACGGCGGAAAACAGAAATCAGTTTGGTTACATCTTTCCTAAAAACTCAAGTACATAAATATCAGCCTTGTTCAGAAAATCGTCAGAGTACAAAACTTTAAAATCATAATCTCCACAGAAGCTGCCATAAGGAGCCAAGACATACTTTAAGCACTCTAAGTACTTCAAGCGGAAGAAATCCGGATCAAGCTAAAGTATTCCTTCCTTCGAAAACCTTGGGGGGGGGGGGGGGGGGGGACGGAAGAAAAAGGGGCGGAAACAAGCAAGGTCAGACATAAAGTCTGGCAAGTCCAGTGACTTTCAGCATATGAACATATAATAATAATAATGACATGAAAATAAAACTGGATGCGAGATAACAGTAACAGGAGTAGCAGATATACTTAGGTTAAACAGAAAAAGAACAGAATGATGTAAGCTTTTGCTTTTCACTTCTCTGCACTAATACTAGTATAACAGGATTAGGTGTCACCCTAATGTCTAAACTGAAGCAGAAACAAGAACAAAATAATTTCCACAGAAACAGAAAGCTAATAATGGGCCTTTACCATCCGAACAGAAACAGGCAGAAGCAGAATGCTGATAATTGGGCCTTTACCACCCGAACAGAAACAGACAGAAACAGAATTGCTAATGATGGGCCTTTACCACCCGAACAGAAACAGACAGAAACAGAATGCTAATAATGGGCCTTTACCACCCGAACAAAAGGTACAGAAACAGAAATAGAATGTTAATAATGGGCCTTTACCACCCGAACAGAAACATATTAATCCTTACGGAAACAGAATGTAGAATTAGGTGTACACTAGTAAATGGGCCGTTACCACCCGAACAGACGGTACCACGCAGACAGGTGTTGCCACCCAAAAGAAACAGACGGTACCAACAGAAACAAACAGAACTAAGTGTACCCTAAAACCCTACCCCAAGCGATCGGCTCCCTAATACATAAATACCCTGTGTCGGCTCCACAATAGGGTGTATCACTCCCTAAAGTGACAACCAATTGGCACAGGCCTATTTACAGATGCCAAGGCGTTTTACATCCTCAGAGGCAGGCCGGGATCCATGCACGCACATGACCCGGTTGGAACGCACCATCAACACCCCTCGCCATTATCAGAATAAACCACTTATAATTATTTCAGTAAGCGTGCCCAGACCCTACCTACTGTTGGGTCAAAGTTTTGATACCATAAAGGGTTACTGACTAATATGGGTCCCAAACAACAGATGGCACAAGTAATTTCCCTCCTAACCTTGTGTCTCCAGACTAACAGATTTCAGATTAACTTGTTTACAAGTTCAGACATACAGAATTCAGATCAACCAGTTCACAGATTAGACAAGTTTTCAGACCAACGGATCAGATATACGGATTTAACAGACTTACAGATTAATCGGTTATAGATTAACAGACTTACAGATTAACCGATTACAGATTAATAGACTTTATAGATTGCCTAACTTTGTATTGGGCCTACAGATTCATCAAACGGGTTTATTAATTTCATCAGTCTAGTTGGTTTAACCCTATCCACCCAACACGTTTTAGACAGCATATTTATCCCAGATTTTCATTAATTAAATATTAATGTCCAGACCTCTCACATTAGACTGACAATTTGCGGCTACTGGTTAGGCCGGTTGGTTCCGGGCAGGTTTCTGCCACAAACTGAGTCTAACCTCAGGTTTCAAGCACGTTATGACTAACTTCTCATATTAGAACCTATTGTTTGCGGCCACTGGATGTGCCGGGCGGTTCCGGGCAGAATTACGCCACAAACTCATTCTAACCTCGAGTTAGCCGTATTTATCTTTGCGGCCAATTAATTAAAAAATTACCATTTACGCCCATGCCTAATATACATGTCAATTATTCATAACAATAGCCAATTCAGATTATGTCAATAACAGACTATATATATCTACTCAACAGATATAGCAGATAACAGATTTCGCAGATTAGGCGACTTAACGGATTTAGCAGATTAAGCAATTTAGCAGATTTAATATGTAACAGATTAGGCATTTTCAGCAGGCTTAGCAGATGACAGATTTAGCAGATGAACAGATCTAGCAGATGTGGCAATATAGCAGAACTAGCATTAGGCAATATAATAGAACTAGCAGATTAGGCAATATAATAGATTTAATCATTCCTTAAGGTTTCATCGACATATCTTGCCAAATTGTAAATTTATCCTAAGTTTGCATGCCTAAATAGTTGTCATGATTCCCAATATGATCATATACCCCGCGTTTGCATTGAATTTACATGGCACAGATTATGGTCATAATTTACCATATAACACATGTCCCAAATTTAGTTAAACTTTCCTAGTAAAAAATATTCACATATAAATTATACCAAATATAGCCATCGATTTCAATGCACGTCATATATTCAAAAATCTCCCACTTAGGTGTTATTCACATTTAATAGTTATCAAATCTTAATATAAACCTTCACACCTAAGTCATATTCTCTTTTTATCCCAAATATTGATTTTTTATAAAAACAATATGCCCACCAATCTAGAACTTTAAATTATAACAGATCTTAATTCAAAATATGCATTATGTCAAAGTCTCAAGTCATATGTTAAGATACAATGATTCCTCTTCTTCCAATTCACAGAATATGCATAGAACTAAATCTAGTTTACAATCTATGTCCTTTTTCTTCAATCAGTCACAGATTAGCCATATCCCATTTATGCTATCATTCATTATTTGTCCAAAGTTTAACGTTCGGGCGTTAATCTCTTATGAGATTTGGCGCAGGCTCGTGGTAGCCTGGCTATAGAACAGAAAGAAGAAAGAGATGCAGAATAAAATAGATCAGAACAGACATTACCTCAAATTCAGATTTACAGTTCATGTCACAATCATAATTAACGTTTATAATGGAAAATAACTGTACTTGCCTTGATTGGATTAAAGAAGAAGAAGAGTTGCAGTTGTTTTCTTTTTAATTTTATTCAGTTTGGAAGAAGATGCTTTAGTCGTAGTTCCAGTTCAGATCTCAGCAGAGTAGCGACGCCAATTTTATTTTAATTAGAACAGAGGCAGAGCATAGGTAGAATGAAATGGTGTGAAGAGAAAGTGAGGTCTGGGGGTGTTTAAATAGGATTAGGCGGACGAATCTAAACAGAAAACGAGTCTAAATACATCAGAATGCATCATGTTCAGAAAGTGGGTTTCGGGAGGCCGGTCGACCCCCAGGTCGACACTATGGTCGACCTGGTCCCCCCCAGGTCGACACTATGGTCGACCTGGCCCTGGGGTGGTCGACTACCCAGTCGACCACCCAGTTGACCTGGGTCCTGGGCAGGAAATTTCCCGCCCAGCCCGCTTCTGGGTTTGAATTCGAATTTCGAATTCGAATTTCGAGCTATTTTCGATTCTGAAATTCTCTGAAACTTCGGAGGGCCATATCTCCCTCACACGTACTCCGTTTCTCGAAAACTCGGACTCGTTTCCAAGCAGAATTTCGAGACGAACGCAATGGCGCGACCTGTTTCCCTTGATTCTTGAAAATTAATTATTCTCTGATTTGTTACTTATACGATCACAGAAAATACGGGGTGTTACAGTTAATTGATTATAATTTTCTAATGGAAGTGAAAAATCGAGATTTCGTCTTGTAGATTGTAAGTTATGTCTAAATAAAATATTCAGAAAGTCGCTATGAAATCGTTTGTATATCATAACAATATCTTTAATATAATTAAATATTGGTTTTGAATTGGGATAAGATTTTCAAGATTTATTTTTAATTTAACTTATAGAGTTTTTCTGTAATTTTTATTTTGGAAAAATAAGCTTTTGTTAACATGTTTTGCACCCTAAATCGACTCTTCTGGAATTTCACAAAAGATGTTATCTTATCTATTTTATTATACTTCTGGGATCATGATACATTGCCAGTCATCAGGATATTTCTATTTTTGGGTCAACAATTATAGAAAACTATAAAAGTTAAAATCAAAGGAGGGGAAAACATGAATTGCCAACCTATACATCCAAGAACAATATATATCTGGATTGTAGCACAAAGATTAATACTAAAGTGCAACTAGAATATGGGTAGCAAGCACTACTGCAGATCATGATACAAGTAATCTAGTACGTAACTGTTAAACCATGAAACTCGAGTTTGGTCACACAAAGTAGTAGCTATTAATTTCTTGAATATTAGCACTCTGTTGATAACTTAATATTTGATAGTCTGGTATCAGCGGTTAGTAATTCTGAATTATATACAAAAATATATTTAATTCCAAATTATTACCTGAGTTATATAATTCTAGTACACATATATTTATTTCTTTAATGGTAGCTATCAACTAACCAAATTAATTCTTCTAAAATTCCAACTAGAAGCTCTATGTACTAAGGAATACAGAAAAATTATATATACATATCAATACTGTAACACCCCACGTCCATTAACGTCACTCACAAAGGGAATGCATTTACTTCCATGGAGGTTATAAGTGAATATAGAACAGAAAAATTACAACAAGACAGATAATAAATAGTACTTGGAAATCTAAAACTTCATTTTATTGCAGCGGAAATTAAACATGTTTGTTACATCATAAAACCATAGATCATAACCAAGTACAATATCCATCTTCATAAAAACAAAATACATAATCCCATTACATAAATAGACATTAAAAAGATAACAAGCTGGACTTTACTTCAACGGTCCAAGCTTTCCAAAGAGAGATGAAGCAATTCAATCAAACTCCACTAGAGCTGGGCCCAACCTGAGGACCTGGAGGGGAAAAAGGATAGAAATAGAGGGGGTCATACATAAAGTCTGGCGAGTATGATAATTCTAACATTACTATTATCAAAATAACTAGACTAAGGCATAAGCTGGAAGACAAGTAAATGTCTATGAACTCTTAGGAAGATAAAGATAGCGTTTAAGATAACGTTAAAGATAACGGTAAAGGCACACCTAATTACTAACGAATGATTACTACACTGCACCGCACATTACTACACTGCACCACACCAGTCACCCTATTGTTCGATCCCACTTGCTTCACACAGAAACTTTATAAATAGCCTTACGTACCCCTAGCTAACTACATAGGTGTCGTCTGCCCCTATCTCCACTAGGTGTACCCCACTACCCACTTTCGATCGGCTCCCTACTCGTAGATACCCGTGCTGGCCCCACAGTGGGGGTGTATCACTCCCCTAAAGTGGCAACCCAATAAAACTTGAGAATGCACGGCTTATACCTACACGATGCAATAACGTCTTACCTACCGGCCCGGGTCCACACACGCATACGAAACCCATTGGACTTGCGTTGCCACCGCTCCCCGTTTTGGCCTCTTATAGTCGAACCCAGCATGCGTATCCCGTCCTCGACTTGGGTCGAGCCCACAAAGATACGTTTGGGATACTGGTCGAAATGGGCCCCCACAAGCTACCCACCTAAGCTTGTCACTAGTATATCCCACTTAACCCTCTTAGTCATGTTCATTTACATGTGTGTTTGGTTAAGTCTTACTAATCGTATTTCACATGCCACTAAGGGCACCCCTTAGATTCCTCATGCCACCCAAGGCACCTACTTAACCCCATGTCCCACCTTACATGTTTATCTGGTTAAGTATTTCTTAATTCATTCAGGCTATAACCTCATAAAGACCTCTCACCTTAGACTGGCATTTATGGCAGCTGGATTTGCCGGGCGGGTCCGGGCAGTCTTACACCATAAAAGAGTCAAACCTCGTGTCTTTACAACCGTTATGCTTTAGTTTAGGCCTAGGACCTCTCACATTGGGCTGACATTTGTGACCACTAGATTTGCCGGGCGGGTCCGGGCGGGTTACGTCACAGACGAGTCCAACCTCGTGTCCTAAGCATTGATTAACACTTAAAATCTTTTACCCCGGTTTTAATAATTCCTTATTCAAATTATTAATTAAGTCAACTTTTAATGATGTCCACAATTGACTCAATTATGGCCATCCACTTATGGCATGCAAAATCATATCAATTGCACCCCAACTTTTTAATATTAAATCCTTAATATTACCCCTACCGTACGTTTATACGTTCGCTTATTCAACGCATAATATAGGCTAGACTTGTATAGTCTAACACCTAGCACAAAGATAAATTATCACAATATACAGACAATTAAAATAAATCTAATCATAATAGGGGTGAAACTTGCATAAACTACACATGTTAAGGATAAAAAAGGTGTCAACTTGTTAAATGTCTCAATTTATATGATATGATCATAGCCCAAATCTGTACATAAACTTGCATATGGGGTTTTTAGGCAACATAATGATGATGTGAACTAGCATAGGATATCACATATGTCATAGCATAATTCTAGATGTCATAATAGATGTCTTGGTATATGTTCATAACTTTTCTAATCAATCTAACTTGCATATGTGACTTGTCGTATAGATTAACATAACCCAAACATGATGATTTAATTAATATGAACTAACTAGCATAGATGGTAACATCATGGCCTTTTTAACATGTATGATTCATCACAACTTAGCATAGAAACTTTCAACATACATAACATCATCATAGCATGATTTACAACATATAAGATATCATCATCACATAACATTGGATTTACAATATACATGATAGCAAAAGGGGTTTACAACAACATATATGATAATTCACATCATCTACTCATAATCCATTCATAACTCAACCTAATTAAAATGATAATAATCTTGTTAAGATCATCATACTCACAATTTAGAGAAGAAAAGAGAGAGTTTTTCTTTGCTTTAGGGTTGAGAGAATTAGAATTGAATTTGCTTTTCTTCTTTCTTAGTTGGCGGCGGCTCCATTGATTTCCATGGCGATGGTATGACGGTAACTATTCTATTTTAATTAGGTTTAGGGTTAGCATTAGGATGTATTTATAGGTATAATAAGTTATTTAGGACCATTAGATTAACCCTGAACCATGAGAACCAATCAAATGCAAAATCTGCATTTGAACGAATCGGCCGACGGGTTGACAGCCAAACACCCTGAATTAACCCCTAGTCGACCCAGCTTGGCTCGGGTCGACATCAAAAATGGGCCGGTTCGGTTATTCCCCCTCCCAATTCGCTATTTTGAACTTTTTCGCATATTTATTTATTTAATTTTTAATTTATATATATATCAATACATAAATATATATCAATATATATATATATTTCTCTGCGCAACCATTTCACTTAATTCTTTTCAAAAAATTAAGTATACTTTAATTTGTGAATTTTAATGTTATAAAATTACGGGATGTTACATTCTCCCCTCCTTAAAGGATTTCGTCCCCGAAATCTCCAAGTCAAGAAGAATGTATATCCTACCATCTAATCGTCCATCTACTCAACCAACAAACACCAGCATCCATTGTCCTTAAAGGACTTCTAATGCTTTAATGTTTATATGCACAGTGTGTGTATATGTCCATATCTAATGCAAAATTAGGAGGTCTACTGATTCAGTCGACCTCCTTAGGGCAATTCATGATAGTGCCATGCGTCCAATATGTATGCAAAAGATTCCTAATGATACATATTAATTCTATATGCGTGCACAACCATCCACCCGAATGCAGCAACTATATGATAATACAACCATTATACATCCATTTTACTAAATACATCCATATATATATATGCAATATGCAATATGAAGTGACTGAGCCGATCTGGTGCCTAATAGTGTGTATATGCATCCACGAGCAACCACTAGCAAACACTTGCATCCACTTTGCATCCACCATACATAACATGTCTCAAACACATGTTTCAACCATAGGATTATCCTAACTAAAGGTCAAAGATACTAGCGAGAGGATATACTAAAGATAAGATAAGTACAAGCTAAGCGATAAAGGAGAAATTAAAAGACATACTCTCAAAAAGAAAAGGGTATCGTGAACGCATCTTCTCTTCTGTCTCCCAAGTAGCGTTGCTCTCATCATCTCCCCATTGCACTTTGACTAGTCTGACCTCTCGATTCCTCAACCTCTTGATCTCCGACCCAAGAATGCGCGTAGGAGCTCGTCGAATTGTCGCATCACGCTCTATCTCCACCTCTCTTAGAAAGCTCGGCTCTACCACTTCCGCGGTCTCGTGCAAGCACTTCCTCAAATGTGACACATGGAATACGGCGTGTACACCACTAAGTCTCTCGGGCAACTCCACTCTATACGCCATCTGTCCAATTTTCTCCTTAATAGGAAACGGCCCTACAAACCTTGGTGCTAATTTCCCAATGGACCCAAAGCGAACAACGTTCCGTAATGGAGACACTTTGACAAAGACCATGTCCCTAACTTCAAACTCGAGATCTGTCCTCCTCTTATCCGCATAAGATTTCTGCCTATCCTGTGCTGCTTTTATCCTCCTTCGAAACAAGTCAATCTTCTATGAAGTCTCCATATTCATATCCGGCCCAAGTAAGATCTTATCCGTAGATTCCCACCAACATGTAGGTGAACGACAAGGTCGTCAATAAAGAGCTTCAAATGGTGCCATACCAATGCTGGACTGAAAGATGTTATTATATGCGAACTCCACCAATGGAAGATGCTCTTCCCACGTACCCCCAAATTATAGGATACATAGCCTCAACAGATCCTCTAGAATGCGATTCACCCTCTCGGTCTGGCCGTCCGTCTGAGGATGATATGCGGTGCCCAAACATAACCGAGTCCCTACCGCCTCTTGTAAGCTTCTCCAAAATTCGCTAGTGAAAATAGGATCGCGGTCGCTCACTATGCTAGAAGGAACACTGTGCAAACGAACTATTTCTCGAACGTATACGGAGGCTAGCCATGGAGCAGTCCTCTTACTCTTTACGGGAATGAAATGGGCGCTTTTAGTAAGTCTATCTACTATAACCCAAATTCCTGTATTACCCTTCCTTGATCGCGGTAACCCATCCACAAAATCTATCGAGACACTTTCCCGCTTTCATAGTGGAACCTCCAATAGGTGAAGCAACCCACCGGGTTTCTTTTGCTCCGCTTTTACTTGTTGGCACACCAAGCATCTAGCGACATACTCGGCCACATCTTTCTTCATGCCGGCCCAAAAGTAAACTCTCTTAATGTCTTTGTACATCTTGTCCCCGTCGGGATGAATGGTCATCTTCGAATGATGTGATTCGTCAAGAATAGTCTTCCTTAGGTCATCGTCTTTTGGTACACAAAGTCTACCGTCCCTACGTAACCAACCCTTATCATCTAGGGTATACCTACGGAGATGGCTTGATGACTCTCCTCCTTTGAGTTTTTCTACTAACTCAACCAACTGCGGGTCGTCTCGCTGTGCCTCACCAATCCGTCCCAAAAGCGTAGGTCTGACCTCCAAGGATGCTAGCAAACCGGGTACGAAGTCAACGGAAGGTCTAAAGTCAAACATTGAAATGAATTCTAAACTTCGCCGCTCAACAAACAAAGGACTTAAGGATAATCTTTTTCTACTTAAGGCGTCTGCCACCACGTTACCCTTGCCAGGGGTATAGGCTATTTCAAAGTCGTAGGACGCTAAGAACTCCATCCACCTTTGCTGCCTTAAGTTCAAGTTCTTTTGAGAGAATAGGTAATTTCAAGACTTGTGGTCAGTGAATAATTCGAATTTCTCGCCAAGAAGATAATGACGCCAAGACTTAAGCGCGAAAACAATAGCGGCCAATTCTAGGTCATGTGTAAGATAATTTTTCTCATGCGCTCTCAACTGCCTTCCACCATAGGCTATTACCCTACCCTCTTGCATTAAGACTGCGCCTAGTCCTGTCCCACAAGCATCAATATAAACGGTAAACGGCTTACTCCCGTCTGGCAATACTAAGACTGGGGCTGAAGTCAAAGCTCTCTTCAAACGTTGGAACGCATCATCACAATCTACGTCCCATGTGAAAACTAGGTTCTTCTTCGTCAAGCATGTCAATGGAGCTGATATCTTTGTGAAGTCTTTAATAAACTTCCTACAGTAGCCAGCCAAACCCAAGAAACTTCTCACTTCGGTAGCATTTTTAGGGATGTTCCAATCTTGGATGGCCACCACCTTCGCGGGATCCACGGCTATGCCTTCTTTGGAAACCACGTGCCCCAAGAACCGTACTTCCTTCCTCCAGAAGTGACACTTAGAAAATTTATCCTTAAGGCTATGCGCTCGTAGGGTCTCCAACACTTCCCTAAGATGTAGGGCATGCTCTTCTTCATCCTTAGAAAAGATCAAGATGTCATCTACAAAGACTACCACGAATTTGTTAAGGTACTCCCTAAACACCCTACTCATCAAATCAACAAAATATGCTGGGCCGTTTGTCAAACCGAAGGGCATCACTAGCCATTCATAGAAACCGTCCGGAGTCCTAAAGGCAGTCTTGTCTATGCTATCCTCAGCCACTCTCAACTGATGGAACCCAGTGGCTAAGTCCAACTGCGAAAACACTGAGGCGCCAACTAACTGATCGAAGAGATCGTCAATCCTCGGCAGTGGGTGTCTGTTCTTCTTAGTAAGCTTATTAAGTTCTCTATAGTCCACACAAAGTCTAAGGGACCCATCCGCCTTCGTGGCAAATACTACTGGAGCACCCCACTCCGATATACTTTGTCTTATGAACCCCTTCTCAAGCAACTCCTTCACTTGCTTACCGAGTTCCCTCCTTTCACGTGGGGCCATGTGGCGTACTGGCAAAGATACTGGTTTCGCATTATCCATAAGATATATTCGAAAATCTATCTCCCGCTTCGGAGGCAAGCCCTTCACCTCCTCAAACACATCCGAATATTCTCGGACCACCCTAACAGATCGTAGATTTTTCTCAGACGCGTCAAGCGATTCTAGATAACTTAGCATAACCGAATTTATGGGATTACAAAAGATTTCGAGAGTGTTGCCAAGGCGAGTCACGAGCCTAACTACTCTCCTTTCACAATCAAGAATGGCCCCATTTCTAGATAACCAATCCATTCCTAAAATTAGCCCATAGCCCGTGAAGCCCAACACATAAGCATCACATCTAAATTCAACGCTATGTATGGAAACTTTCAAATCCAAACACATCATGGACAAATAAGCTGAGCCCCCTATTGGATTCAAAACAACTAAGGGATCCTCTACTAAACTGGCGTTTAAGTGTAGTGATTCAACTAATGATGTAGAGGTAAACGAATGTGATGCGCCCAAATCGAATAAGGTACGGACAGGATGATCAAACAGAAAAACTAACTTTCAACAGAAATGGTTCTACCTCGTTCTTGCAGCGGTGGGACCGCGAGAGCCTGAACTTGTCCCCTAGCCTGCCCTGGTGCCATAAGAGCCTGCACCTGTCCTCCCGAGGTAGCTCCTGCCCTCTTCCCATTCTTTGGGCAGTCCTTCACTCAATGTCCCGCATCGCCACAATGAAAACAGCCTGTCTTCTTTTTCTTTCGGCAATCCTTGCTGAGATGGCCTGGGGTTCCACAGTTAAAGCACTTCTTCTTTCCCTTGCCATTATTGTCTTTTCCACCCTTCTTGTTTTGCTGTTGTGGTTTCTTCTGATCCCCCTTCTTCTCGGGTGCCTTATCAGCTTTAGCGCTTTTCTCATCATGCATGAGCGCCATTTCTACTAACTTCTCAAAGGTGGCCCCCATCGGGATGTGGGTCATAGCCAACCCTTGCAATGGTTCATTCAAGCCATTCACGAACCTTAGAGCCTTCTTCTCCGGCGTGTTTACTAAGTTCAAGCCAAACCTTGCTAACTGATTAAATTTATTGACATATTCTTTCACTGATGAGCTTCCTTGCTTCAATGTCAAGAACCTTTCCATATATAGATTTTCTTCCGCCCTTGAGAGAAACTTTGCCTCGAACCTACGTCTGAAATCCGCCCAAGAGGCAACAGGACGCTCCCCATTAGTGACCTCCCACCAAAACGAGGCCTCTCCCTTCATCAACCAAGCTGCTAAACGAACTCTCCTCCCTTCTTCTACTTCAAAGATTTCTAGCAATTCTTCCACCTCCTTAAGCCAATCTCTAGCTTCCTCAAACGTTTCTGACCCTTGAAATGGTTTTCCACCCATAGCCTTGAATTCCTTGCACGTCTTTGTAAAAGTATCTACGCGAGGAGGAGGAACGGGTGCAACTGGTGGTGGAGGAACATTGGCTGGACCTGCAGCGGCCCTAGCCTCCAATAGCCTCCTATACCATCCTGGTATCGTTACACCGTCGGGGAGATTATGATCTTCGGCCATGCTGAAACGAAAAAGGAAAGATTCAAAATGGAGAATTCGAAAGATAAAGATATGTGGCTATTGGGGATTATGTTTTTCTTAAAAACTTTTCTCTTTAAATTTCTCATTAAAACATGTTTTTGAAAACACTTCTTCCAAAACTAACTATTTTTTCTAAAGTATTTTTATCTGCTCTGGTAACCTTAAGCTCTGATACCACGTGTAACACCCCACGTCCATTAATGTCACTCACAAAGGGAATGCATTAACTTCCATGGAGGTTATAAGTGAATATAGAACAGAAAAATTACAACAAGACAGATAATAAATAGTACTTGGAAATCTAAAACTTCATTTTATTGCAGCGGAAATTAAACATGTTTGTTACATCATAAAACCATAAATCATAACCAAGTACAATATCCATCTTCATAAAAACAAAATACATAATCCCATTACATAAATAGCCATTAAAAAGATAACAAGCTGGACTTTACTTCAACGGTCCAAGCTTTCCAAAGAGAGATGAAGCAATTCAATCAAACTCCACTAGAGCTGGGCCCAACCTGAGGACCTGGAGGGGGAAAAAGGATAGAAATAAAGGGGGTCAGACATAAAGTCTGGCGAGTATGATAATTCTAACAATACTATTATCAAAATAACTAGACTAAGGCATAAGCTGGAAGACAAGTAAATGTCTATGAACTCTTAAGAAGATAAAGATAGCGTTTAAGATAACGTTAAAGATAACGGTAAAGGCACACCTAATTACTAACGAATGATTACTACACTGCACCGCACATTACTACACTGCACCACACCAGTCACCCTATTGTTTGATCCCACTTGCTTCACACAGAAACATTATAAATTGCCTTACGTACCCCTAACTGACTACATAGGTGCCGTCTGCCCCTATCTCCACTAGGTGTACCCCACTACCCACTTTCGATCCGCTCCCTACTCAAAGATACCCGTGTTTGCCCTACAGTGGGGTTTATCACTCCCCTAAAGTGGCAACCCGATACAACTTGAGAATGCGCGGCTTATACCTACACGATGCAACAACGTCTTACCTACCAGCCCGGGTCCACACATGCATACGAAACCCGTTGGACTTGCGTTGCCACCGCTCCCCGTTTTAGCCTCTTACAGTCGAACCCAGCATGCGTGTCCCGTCCTCGACTTGGGTCGAGCCCACAAAGATACGTTTGGGATACTGGTCGAAATGGGCCCCCACAAGCTACCCACCTAAGCTTGTCACTAGTATATCCCACTTAACCCTCTTAGTCATGTTCATTTACATGTGTGTTTGGTTAAGTCTTACTAATCGTATTTCACATGCCACTAAGGGCAACCCCTAGATTCCTCATGCCACCCAAGGCACCTACTTATCCCCCATGTACCACCTTACATGTTTATCTGGTTAAGTATTTCTTAATTCATTCAGGCCATAACCTCATAAAGACCTCTCACATTAGACTGGCATTTATGGCAGCTGGATTTGCCGGGCGGGTCCGGGCAGTCTTACACCATAAAAGAGTCTAACCTTGTGTCTTTACAAACGTTATGCTTTAGTTTAGGCCTAGGACCTCTCACATTGGGCTGACATTTGTGACCACTGGATTTGCCGGGCGGGTCCGGGCAGGTTTACGTCACAGACGAGTCCAACCTCGTGTCCTAAGCATTGATTAACACTTAAAATCTTTTACCCCAGTTTTAATAATTCCCTATTCAAATTATTAATTAAGTCAACTTTTAATGATGTCCATAATTGACTCAATTATGGCCATCCACTTATGGCATGCAAAATCATATTAATTGCACCCCAACTTTTTAATATTAAATCCTTAATATTACCCCTACCCCACGTTTATACGTTCGCTTATTCAACGCATAATATAAGCTAGACTTGTATAGTCTAACACCTAGCACAAAGATAAATTATCACAACATTTAGACAATTAAAATAAATCTAATCATAATAGGGGTGAAACTTGCATAAACTTCACATGTTAAGGATCAAAAAGGTGTCAACTTGTTAAATGTCTCAATTTATATGATATGATCATAGCCCATATCTATACATAAACTTGCATATGGGGTTTTTAGGCAACATAATGATGGTGTGAACTAGCATAGGATATCACATATGTCATAGCATAATTCTAGATGTCATAATAGATGTCTTGGTATATGTTCATAACTTTTCTAATCAATCTAACTTGCATATGTGACTTGTCATATAGATCAACATAACCCAAACATGATGATTTAATTAATATGAACTAACTAGCATAGATGGTAACATCATGGCCTTTTTAACATGTATGATTCATCACAACTTAGCATAGAAACTTTCAACATACATAACATCATCATAGCATGATTTACAACATATAAGATATCATCATCACATAACATTGGATTTACAATATACATGATTGCAAAAGGGGTTTACAACAACATATATGATAATTCACATCATCTACTCATAATCCATTCATAACTCAACCTAATTAAAATGATAATAATCTTGTTAAGATCATCATACTCACAATTTAGAGAAGAAAAGATAGAGTTTTGCTTTGCTTTAGGGTTGAGAGAATTAGAATTGAATTTGCTTTTCTTCTTTCTTATTTGGCGGCGGCTCCATTGATTTCCATGGCGATGGTATGATGTTAACTATTCTATTTTAATTAGTTTAGGGTTAGCATTAGGATGTATTTATAGGTGTAGGAAGTTATTTAGGACCATTAGATTAACCCTGAACCATGAGAACCAATCAAATGCAAAATCTGCATTTGAGTGAATAGGCCCACGGGTGACAGCCAAACACCCTGGATTAACCCCTAGTCGACCCAGTTGGGTTCGGGTCGACCTCAAAAATGGGCCGGTTCGGTTATTCCCCCTCCCAATTCTCTGTTTTGAACTTTTTCGCATATTTATTTATTTAATTTTTAATTTTTATATATATATCAATATATATATATATATTTCTCTGAGCAACCCATTTCACTTAATTCTTTTCTAAAAATTAAGTATACTTTAATTTGTGAATTTTAATGTTATAAAATTACGGGGTGTTACAAATACCTTAGCTTGGCAATGAAGTGTTACATCTTCTTATCTTTTCAAAGAAGGCTACGTATATCGCTTGCAGACATTTTTCTTTCAACCCTGTTACTTCGTACAAAACAAAGGACGCAGCATTGAGATTCCACTTCATAGCCCACCCTAAAAATCTAATAGCGCACACACTATCACCTACGTATTAGCTGCAGCAATGGGTTTTCTAATCAACCTGCAAATTCACCCTACATTCCTATTGCTCCTATATCTTCGCCATGAAGTTTCGAAGTTGTTATAAATACACTATGCCTCATTGTCTTTTCGCTTGAAGACCAAAAACACAAACTCTAAGCAAAACTCGCCACTAAATTTCCTGAAACAATATACATAAAGTTTATTTTGTCAAATACTCCTTCCTCATATTTGTTTTCGTGAGTGTGACTGAGTTTTTCTCGTACCCCAAAATCGACCAGAAAGCCTAGGTTCGGCCTTACACTTGATATACGCATTGATATGTAAAACAGACAATATAGTTAAATTCAGAGAGGAGTGTAGAATATAATTGAAAGAATCAGAAATTTTTGAAGAAAAAACCGATCGCTTTTGTTACAGTGCGTGCATAATGTAGCATGGAGATCGGGAAATAGAAGATGCGTTCGAGTTTGGAGATTGTAGGATTGAAGAGTAGAGCTTGCGAAGAGGAAGAAAACTATGACGAGTTTGAAATTTCTTGTGACAAAACGATGGAGATATGGGAGAATAAACTTTCAAAAATGGTGAGGTATGTTTTACTGGAGTGGGGTTCAAAAGAGTTTTTGGAGAAGACGGGTGCAAGTTCCTTGCAAATCTGAAGATAGGGTGATGGGCCAACGGTTTAAGTTAAGCCCAATAAAAAACGAATTGTACAAATAACGTATGGGCGTTGGACCGGTTTTGGATTAACAAGAAGGAGCTGGCGGTTATTTTATTTGAAGGGGAAGATAAATGTTCGTATGTGGGTCTAGGTATCAACTGCACGAGATGGTCCCTAGTTTTAAGGTAAATCCCAAAATTCAAAACTAATATAAATTAAGTTTGTTTTAATTTAACACACTATATAAACTTGTGACTTTAATAACCTTTGCATACGTTAACCGAATCTGATGAAACATGATCCATTAGGATCGTAGGAACGCAGGCTACGGAATAAAACCAGTCTGGAGAGATTTGGAGATCAATTTAATTTGTGGTGATTAAAAATGCCTAATGTAATCAATCGAGCGTAAATTGTTATTTAACGATTAACGACCAAAGCAAGTAAACTCACTAACTCTGTCCAGTTTTATAATTTTATAAATGTTATTTAATATTGATAAAAATATTTGAATGTTGTGTGTGATGGTTGTTTGGACGATTTCTTATTAATTGGCTGAAATTATATATTTAGTCATATATATAAACATTTGATTGAATGCTGATCTATTTATTTTAATATCTCGTATTGTTATGAAATAAGTGTTATTTATATTGATTAACATCTGTGGAAGCGGGGAAACAAGTTGGATGGATTCCTCAACAATTATATTATTGTTTTTCATATATTACATTATATGATATGACAAATAATCTGTGGTTGATTATTGTGTGTTTGGGATGTTTTGAATAACATTAACCCTGAAATTATTGGTATTTAACTACCATAGATATACTGGAAAGAATTCGAGTTTTGAAAAAGGAAAATCTATTTTAAACTAGAAATTGAATTTAGATTGGCTAGAATATAATAACTAGTTTAATTATGTAAAACATGTAATTTTATTTACAAATGATATTTATAAATGAAGCAAAATGATTATTATTAAATAGTTTGGAAACACAAATTCAAGAAATGTTTTTGTTTTTGAATAAAAGAGTACTTATATTACATTAAAAAGAGGTACAAAGAGGGACAGAGCTGGCACTAAATTACAATGCACACAAGAACAAATACTATACGATAGAAAACAAAACCAGCTCACACCCTAATACACCACAGTTACAACAAATAAAACACACGCAGAAGCACATATACCCCAAAATAAAACACGTGCAGAAGCACCACACTACAAACCAAAGTCTGAAAAAGCGAGATCAGCTGCACCAAAACTACTGGGTCAAAAACACCATAACCCCATGCAAGCAAAACCAAAGCACCCAATGCCCTGAATACAATTCAACCTCCAACAAACAGACTTCAAATCAGATAAACCAATGAGCTCAAGCACCACCGGCTGTAACACAACATACTATGCATCTTAAAAAAAACTAGCTCTAAGCTATTCACTAGTCGTGAAAAGCCACAACTCCAACCAAAAGGGAGCATGGCAGAACACCATAAACCATCACATTAGCAACATATACTCCAAGACAATGTCAGATAAAGCCAAGAAACAAACTCTAAATTGCAACCAGACAAACACAGAAAAATTCCATCTAACCGCAGACCGAAAAAAATATTTCTTTGAAATTCCTCCATTAATTATGTTACCCAAGTTTCCACTCATTTCCTTATTCCTCTTAGCTCTTGATCTAGTATTATAGTGAGGAAGTTTTAACCATTCTTTCTCACCCTTCAGCACAATGTCTTTGTATCGATTTCTCTTTCTTTTGTAGCTACTCGAGGAACAATCAAACTCTTCAATTCTATTATCCTGAAGAGAATCTAAAGAAATCTGAGACAATACTTCATCTTTGCCTAATTCTTCTTCTCTAACATTCAATTTGTCTTTATATTTCATGTCTACTTCATTTATACCCACACAATCAGCCTCATTATTAACTATACATTCATCTGTGTATTTAGTACCCTTGATTGATTGTTCACTTAAACTTTGTCTGAAAACTCGATCAACTTTATCTTGCAATGTATTTGCTTCAGACTTAATCCTATATGTAGTACAATGCGCTATTTTCTTTTTAACTTTCCCACTTTTGTCTTGCATACTTACATCCTGGACATCAATTACTCTAAAAGGATTACTGTCTACAATACTATCCTTGCAGTTCTTAGTTGGGATATCTCGCTACATGTTATTTTCTCTACAATCACCTCTATTATTATTTTGAAGTTTAGCATTATCATCTATATTCATTCCATTCTCAGAGTTTAAATTATATTTGGGGGTCCAAACCTTAATAGATTTACAAGATACAGTTGAATGCCCAAAGTTCTTACAGTTCGAGCATAAAGGAGGTATCCATTCATAGACAATCTTCTGCCATACTATATCACCATTACAACATTGAATATGAACCTCATCGAGGAAATTAAAGGCAGATTTAACCTCAATCAAACATCTAGCATAGGAGATTCTACCTTGACTTTCAGTAACACTATACAATTTCAAAGGAATACCAAGTAAAGATATGATTCTACTTATTGACTCTACTATCCAGAAATCTAAATCAAGATTAGGCAAACAAACCCATAAAGGAATTGAATGTAAGAATTCTCTATTCAACGTCATTCCGGGTTGCCATTTTCTCATAAAGATCAGTCTTTTGTTATAAAAGTATGGCCCTTCTTCTAACACTTTATCACTAGCACTTTCACATTTCAAAATAAAAAAACATTTTCCCTAGAAAAAATTGACATTTCCCCTTCAAGTTCCAATTCCGATCTATATGTTCTTTTAGGAAAATAAAATACGGTTTTCTGCCAAAGATGTAAAAGACTACAGAATTGTACCACCTTTCTCTAGCTTTATTTGTTAAATCCTCATTAATAACTGATAACAGCGACTACAAATTCCCAACTTTCTAATCCTTCATCTAAGTCCGCTCCTTTCTCTCATTCAGACCGCCGCTTAACTAAATCTCCAGATCTCCATAGTTCCCAATTACATGCAGAGAGGAAGAGGTCTTCTCTTTAAGCCACAGAATCGTTTCCGGATCTTAGTTCTAAGAAAGACTTTCCAAATCTAATTTCGAAGGAACAAGATAGTTACTCTATGGTTAATAATTTTCAATCTAAAGCAAGTATAGACGTTATTTCTGAAAGTAATTATCATCGAAATTCTATCCAGTTAAGTTTTTTCGAACCAGTTATTAGGGATAATGTTAAGATCATAGTTATTAATGAAGAAATTAATTTATTTAGAAGGTAAAGGGAAGTCGTTAGATTATTTCGATACTCAAAGCTAGAACCAATATATTATAATAAAATATGAAGTCGAGATTTAATTATAAACTTGATTTATAATTAACAAAAAGTTTACTTGGAAATAGAGTTTGTAAAGTCAGATATGAATACGAATTTACGAAAATAACCCAACAAATGGAATTCTAACCTGTATAGGTATTTATAAATACAAATCAGGATTTGATTCGATACAACGAATCTAGTTTTTGGTAAAGAAATAATATTCACGTTTTAAAGCGTAAAATAATTTAAAAATAAATGGTTTCTAGATCAAATTGGTTGTAAAAGGAAATAGGAAAATAATTGAAGTGATAAATTCAAAAATGAGTTTAGAAATCGAGTTTAACCTAAAACGGTGAGTTTACTCCTACATTCAGAACGTTGATCGAATAAAAATTATACGAAAAAGAGTTATATGGTGAAATTCGATTATATCGAATTAAGGAAGGTACTATTTACCTTCCGTTTTAATCAAGATTATTTGTTTAATTTACTAATTAAAAATTACTTATTTATTTGAATAAAGAATCAAAGTTATATTTTTAATATTTTGGAAATATGTATTATAACACTACGTTATAACCAATGTTTTATACAACGTTAGTTGAATCTATATAAATGGATTTTGGATATGTTTTCCAAATATAACCAGAGGTGTTTTCTAAGTATAGAAATGAAGTGATTTTGAAGTCAAGAATAGATTTAAGAAAATTAGAAATTGACAGGAAATTAGTTAAGCTGAATAGCTTTCTAATATCGATCTGATGTTGGTTTCGGCCTTCGGGGTCGATACTTAGGGAGTTGTTCTCTTACTAGTTTGTGGTTAGGGACTAATGGATGAGAAATAATAGAAATGCATGAATAAGATATGGAAATGTTTTCAAATGTTAATGATGTATATTTTCGAAATACAAGAAATAAAAAGTTGTGAATATGTGGAAAAGATTTCCAAGAAATCACGAAAGGCTAAGCGAGTTGGAAAAATATTTGGGTAAGGATATTTAAGAGAAATTGGGAAATGAAATGATAATTGATAAATATATTTAATGGGGCTCAGTGTTGATAGATGATCGATAGGTAAAATTTCCATTTGGAAATATGACCGTTGTTTGCATTTATGTTTTCCTTTGATAGTTAAATAACTGGTTATCAAAGTTTTCAAACATTTTCTGTTGTCGGTATGGAGAGACCAGGATCAATTTTATTACCTGAAACTACTCTGTATGGGCTTTAACATTGCGAGTCAAATATGATGAAGATAATTGAAGGCAAAGTTTATGCAAGGGTTGTTCTGGAAATCCTAGGTAGAAATTGGCTAAGATGAATTTACAGAATAGTGCCTTCGGTTTGTCCAGTCCCAGGATAACGTGTATGGACAAATGTAAGACAGAGTGTATCTAATAGATCGCGTAAGTTGATCTCTACTTATGTTGGTGGTGGAGAAATTTGTTTCTCTTAGCTTTATACCCATGGTAATTTTTCTTGGAGAAATCAATTTGTGATTTGGTGGGTAAGATGCTATGGCGTTCAAAGTAAATAAAGATGTGATCTGAATAATGGTACGTTATGACCTTAGGCCTCATCAAAGCGGGAAATGGCAGAAATCGGGCATGTAACATGGCTAAGTGGGTTGCACCTAATTAGGGTATATTGTCACCATCCAGAGAATATTCATATTTGTTACTTCTTTCATTTATGTATCTCCCAGGAATGGTTATGTCGATATACCAATCGTAAGGCGACAGTATATTCGGAACATTCAAGCGAAATGAATGGTCGGTCATGTGTGGCTGAGTTGTAACATGTTCTTGTTGAACTCAAGTGTATCCTTTCTATGGTACACTGATCGGATGGTGGTTCCATACCTTGTCATAGTTGGAAATCCAGTCTTCAATATGATCCCGTGGTCTTAATTGTATATTTTATATGTAGAGCATGAGATGGAAGCGTTATGCAAGATTGCTATTTACTTGTATTAGACATTATTATAATATCAGAATAGTATTGATTTTGAAAATGTTTTGGGTTACCGTTAGGTAAAAACCAACCGTAATTATTTGTGGATCGATCTTACGATTATCATTTATTTTGAAAAGGATTTTTGAAAAGTTAAATCAAATGATTGGAGTTTACTCACACAAGTTCCATGACTGGCCCAGAGTTTATTTTATTTTGTCTTACCCTAAACTCTTGGGTGCCCAAATTTGTACGGGCAGTCAAGTAGTCGGGAATTTTACATATATACTTAGAGGAGCTTCGAACAGGAGGCATCAACATATTATATATAGAGTTTATTTCTGTTGTGATGTATTGTGTTGTATTCTAATAATGGTATGTTTGTACAATTACAAGTTTGTGTTTCAAAGTTATGTTATATAATATATTTTATTCGTTTCGCTGTGAGATTCGTCTTTACTCTGATTTTGTTATGTTCTTCTTCTTCTGTTCTAACTTTCTTTCTTTCTATTTTTCACCCTCTAACTTCTTTCTATTAATGATCCAGTATTTTTGTTATTTGAATTATCGACATTGTGTTTCACGTTGATTTTCAGGGTTGAAAATCCTTTGGTCATTACAGCAGTATCAGAGTTAAAGGTTAAGTGATTACCTTTGCTCAGTGGCGTAACTCAGTAAAGATGAGGTTAGTAATACCCAAGATTGAGTTGAGTGTATGTATACGAGAGAACATATTTGTAGATTGTATAAAAGTAATTTTATAATGTGGAGATTTATTGGCTCAGTGACCTATGAATTCTGGTTGATCAGTTTGATCTACTGTATCGATAGGAGTTTATAATCACTTGAATATGATGGACCGACACGATATGTTTTTGGAAGAGGGTAAATGAAATAATTTTACCCAAAATATATTTTGATACAGAAAAGTATATATTTTGGAATTATTATAATATATATTGGATGTGTTTGTTGTTATTGTAATCGAATAAGATTATATTTGAAATAATTATGAATAACCGATCAGAATTCATGTAAGTGTAATATATATAAATTCAGATGAACTAAATCTAGAATTAAAACAGAATTGGGAAATTAATTACTGGAAATTTGGAAAAGTATTTGTAAATAAATTTCGGATTAAATATATGAAATTTTAAAAAATCCTGGGTGAATTTGGAAGTGTTTTCCAATCATTTTGAAGGATATTTGAAGAAAATTCAAAATAGAAGTGTTTTAAAATAAGTTTTGAAATAATATAGTATTGAACTCACTTCGATCACTGGAAAATAATTCTGATAACGAAGGCCGTATCATCAGTGTAATTTTCTAGTGTCTAAGTGACGAGTTACTACGAATATTTTATTTTAAATTGTGTTAGGAAACACGTTGCTTAACGATTCAAATATTTTGAATTGCTATTATTATATGAAAAAATATATTTAATTTCAAAACTATTTGATAAAACCCGGGAACTGGAATTCTGATATAAATTTTTTACGTATGAATTAAATAGATTAAACTGGTAAAATTTAATAAATAAATTGCAATTTAACCAGAAATAAGTTAAATAAGATTATATTGGATTAGAGATAATCTAGAATAGAATCGGATTATGGAGTAAGAATTTAGAATTTGAGATTGGAACTGGAGTTTGAAATGAAGTTCGTCCTGGGTCTAAGCAAATTATTGGTTTAAGGATGAGTTGATTGGAGATCAATTGGGAATACATGGATATTTTGCTAAAATGATAGCAAATGGAAGAGATAGAGTTAAATGCCCGACAAAAATGTACGAGTTTATATTTTATTTGAGTATGAGATTTATAAACCTATTTGCCGAGCCGCTTGACTATTTGATTTCTTTCGGATTGGAGGAGGCCTAGAAAGGTGAGTTGTAGTTGTACCGATTGAACCGTGCAAAGGAGACGCTAGCGAATTTTTTCAAAAATTTAAAGTGTTAGAAAATTTTCAGAAATTTTGAAATTTTCGTTTGTAAGAATAAATTAATACTTTAACTATAATTAATTGGTTCAGTTATAAATGAAGTTAAGAAGTAAAACAAAAAACTTTTACTTGACTATAACAAAGATAATAGCATTTTCTCACCTTAGTAATTTCGGGGATGAAATTCTTTTCAGGCGGAAGGAACGTAACATCCCCTATTTTTTATGACATAATAATTAATTTATTAAATTATTCTGATATAGTAGTTTGGTAATTTAAAAGATTCGATTAAATATTTTGAATATTTGAATTAATATAAATAGAGGAATAATAATTTTAATTCTAAAATGGTTGGAATTAGTTGTTTTTGCAGTACTATGTAAATTAGATAATGTAAGATATTTAATTCAGTTTAAAATTGAATTCTAAATAACGTATATGTTACTTAAATGACGATTGAACATAATATAATTTAAATCGACCTTGTAACGTCGTGATGATTCGTTATTTTACGTTTTGAACTTTAAACGATTATACAGGATTCGTTATAAGTCGGATTTCTTTGAAACAAGAAACGTTCGAATCTAATTGATTATATTTTTCTAATGGAAATGAAAATTTGAGATTTCGTCTTATAGATTGTAAGTTACGTCTGAATCAAATTTTTAGAAAGTCGCTATGAAATCGTTTGTAAACCATATAGATTTATTTAATATAATTAAATATTGGTTTCGAATTTGGATAAGATTTTCAAGACGTATTTTCAGTATAACTTATAGAATTTTTCTGTAATTTTATTTTGAAAAAAAAAAGCTATTTTTTTTAATGTGGTTTGCACCCTAAATTAGCTCTTTTGGAATTTCAAAAAAGATGTTATCTTATCTATTTTATTATAATTCTGGGATCATGGCACATTGCTGATCATAACAATATTTTTATTTTTAGGTCAACAATTATATAAAACTGTAAAAGTTAAAATCAAAGGAGGGGAAAACATGAATTGTGAACCTATACATCCAAGAAAAACATACATAAGGGTTGAAGCACAACGAATATTACCAAAGTGCAACTAGAATATGGGTAGCAAGAACAGCCGCATATCGTGATACAAGTTATCTAGTATGCAATGGTTAAACCGTGAAACTCAAGTTTGGTCACACAAAGTAGTAGCTATCAATTTCTTGAATACTAACACTCCATTAATAACCTATTCTTTGATAGTCTGGTATTAGTGGTTAGTCTGAGTTTTGCCAGTTAGTAATTCTGAGTTATATAATTCAAATAAATATATAATTCCCAATTAATCACCTGAGTTATATAATTCTAGTACACATATATTTATTTATTGAACGGTAGCTATTAATTAACCGAATTAATTCTTCTAACATTCCAACTAGAAGCACTATGTACTAAGGAATAATGAAAAATATATACAAATATCAAAACCTTAGCTTGACAATGAAGTATTACACCATCTTATCTTTTCAAAATATGCTACTTATATCTCTTGCGGACATTTTTCTTCCAACCCTGTTACTTCGTACAAAACAAAGGATGCAACAGTGTGATTTCACTTCATAGCCTACCCTAAAAATCTAATAGCGCACGCACTGTCACCTACGTATTAGCTGCAACAATGGGTTTTCTA
Organism: Allium sativum; assembly: GCA_030737875.1. NCBI lineage: Eukaryota > Viridiplantae > Streptophyta > Magnoliopsida > Asparagales > Amaryllidaceae > Allium > Allium sativum. The sequence goes on from CM060909.1 coordinate 81,435,067, forward strand.
ATCAATCTATAAACCCATCCTACATTCCTATTTATCTATATCTTCGCCATGAAGTTTCGAAGTTGTTATAAATACGTTGTGCCTCATCTTCTTTTCGCCTGAAGACCAAAAACCACCAAACTCTAAGCAAAACCCGCTACTAAAATTCTTGAAACAATATACATTGAGTTTCTTCCATTAAATACTCCTTCCTCATATTTGTATTCATGAGTGCAACTGCGTTTTTCCCACATCCCAAAATCATCCAGAAAGCCTAGGTTCTGCCTTACACTAGATATAAGCATTGATGGGTAAAATAGATAGTATAGCTAAACTCAGAGAGGAGTGTAGCATATACTGGCAAAAATCGGTAATTTTCAAAGAAAAAAATGATCGCACTTGTTACTGTGCATATGTGGTGTAGCTTGGGGATCGGGAAATAGAAGATGCGTTCGAGTTTGGATATTGTGGGATTGAAAAATAGAGCTTGCGAAGAGGAAGAAACCTATGAAGAGTCTAAAAATTCTTGTGACGAAACAATGGAGACATGGGATAATAATCTTTCAAAAATGGTGAAGTATGTTTTACTGAAGGGGGTTCGAAAGTGGTTTTGGAGAAGACGGGTACAAATTCCTTGCGGATCTGAAGATAGGGTGATGGGCCGACGGTTTAAGTTAAGCCCAATAAAAAAAATGAATTGTACAAATAACGTATGGGTGTTGGACCGATTTTGGATTAACAAGAAGGAGCTAGCGGTTATTTTGTTTGAAGGGGAAGATTACTATTCGTATGCGAGTCTAGGTATCAACAACATGGGATGGGACGCAATGTTAAGATAAAGCGCAAAATTCAAAATAAAATATAAATTAAGTTTGTTTTAATTTAACACACTATATAAACTTGTGACTATAATAACTTTTGCATACGTTAACCGAATTTGATGAAACAAGATCCATGGGTATTGTAGGAATGCAGGCTACGCGATGGAACCAGTCTGGAGAGATTTGGAGATCATTTTAATTTATGGCGAATTAAAACGCTTGATGTAATCAGTCAACCGTAAATCGTTATTAAACGATTAATGACCAAAGTGAGTAAACTCACTAACTCTAACTAGTTTTATAATTTTATAAAGGTTATTTATTATTGATAAAAATGATTGAATGTTGTGTGTAATGGTTATTTGGATGATTGCTTATTAATTGGTTGAAATTATATATATAGTCATATATATAAAAAGTTGATTAAATACTAATTTATTTATTTTAATATCGCGTATTGTTATGAAATTAGTGTTATTTATATTTATTAACATTTGTGGACGTAGAGAAACAGGTTGGAGAATCCCGGATTCCTCAACAATTATATTGTTGTTTTTCATGTATTACCTTATATGTTGTGACAAATATTATGTGGTTGATTGTTGTGCGTTTGGGATGTTTTGAATAACATTGACCCTGAAATAATTGGTAATTAAATACCATAAATATATTGGAAAAGAATTCGATTTTTGGAAAAGAAAAATCTATTTTAAAATAGAAATTGAATTTCGATTGGCTATAATATAATAACTAGTTTAATTATATCAAACATGTAATTCGATTTATAAACTATATTTATAAATGAAGCGAAATGATTATTATTATTAAATAGTTTGGAAAAATAAATTCAAGAAATGAATTTATTTAAAAGGAAAAGGGAAGTCGTTAGATTATTTTAATAATCGAAATAAGAATAAGGCTAAAAACCATAAGGATTTGTAATTTTAATTCGATGATGTCGAATATTAGCAAATTGATTTATTTTTAGAATTTATATGTTATATAATTTGGTATTAGGCAAGATAATTAAGATTTGATTTATAACCAATAGATTATAATAAAATATAAAGTTGAGATTTAGTTATAAACTTGATTTATAATTAACAAAAAGTTTACTTGGAAATTAAGTTTGTAAAGTGGGATATGAATACGATTTTATGAAATAACTCGATAAATGGAATTTTAACCTATACAGGTATTTATTAATACAAATCAGGATTCGATTTGATATATTCAGTAAATAAATAATATTCACGTTTTAAAGTGTATATGTAACACCCCATATTTTCTGCGAACATAAAAATAACAAATTAAAGTATAATTAATTTGAAAAAAAGAAGAATTAGGTAAAACGGGTTGCGCCACTGCGTTCGTCTCGGATTTATGCTTGAGATAGAGTCTGAGTTTGCGAAAATCGGACTCCGTATGAAGAAGATATCTTTAAATTGAATATTGCAGCAAAACATGAAAAAGGGGAATGAGAAAAGAATAATATTTAGCATTGTTCTAAGGGTTGTAAGTAAAAGACTTAGTAGTTCATTTGTCGGAACATGTGACTTGCATACAAGGGGTGTAGAGTTTGATCCCCGCCAGCGCCATATTTTTGTTTAAGGGGAATGGCAAAACATTTGGCTCAGTGTGAACGCAGTTCAAATAGTGTTTTAGTGTGAAAATGGTTAATTGGGAAGATAGATAAAAATAAATAAATAAATATACATAGAAAATATATGTATATACATACATACATACATACATACATATACATATATATATATATATGACGTGTACGCATCATGTGGCGTACGTGGCGCATTTTTGGTTGTCAAGGATTGTTTTTTTACGTGGCCTTCACTGACTGGATTTATAAAAAATTAAAGGTAAGAAAGATTTATGCATGTATAAATAGATATTTATATATATATGGGTAATTAATGTTTACAGTAAAGGGAGAATATGTAAACATAAATAGATTGAAATTAATTTGTAGATGTTTGTTAATATGGCATTGATTGGAAAATATGTAATTGACCTTAGTTTGTATATGTGTTTGTGCTAATTTGTCATTCATGTTAATGGATATTAATTAAAAAGCAAAATAGAAGATGTACATTTGGTACATTAACGTTAAAATAGAAGGTTATTAATACATTTGCTAAGTCATTAGAGCTGATGTGGCTATTCTATCTTGGTTGGATGGTCTTGATTGCTTCTAGGTTAATCTGACGGCTCTTAATTAATTAAACTTCTATAAAAACACCCCTAACCCTCAACCTAAAATCACACTAACTCATACCAAGATGAAACGACCCGAACTTCCCCGGTTGAGGAAAGTCCGGATTGAGTCGAGAACAACACACAGAAGAACGCAGACGGAAGAACATTTCATTGTATATTACAACAATTCATCAGAATACAAGAATATACAGAGTAAAAACAAATAATATACATTCGATAAATATCAGTGATTACAATACATTACATAGCAGCGGAAAATAATACAAAATACAACTGAAGGAGATATACGGATACAAAGCTTTCCGGATATCGTTCCAGCTGTAAACCAGGATCCTGTGAATATAAATCTACAAAACCAAAACTACTAACTGCCCGTGTCAAAATAAGGGCACCCAGAGTTTAGGTTAAAACAATAAACTCCAGGTCAGTCATGGGACTGGTGTGAGAACTAAAATAGTTATTTAAAACTTTACTTTAAATCAGATATATCAAGGGACCACGCCGTATAACACGGAAACGGAACAGGTTTCCTCACAAGAATACCAGTGCATATAACAAAACAGCGCAATGCTTTTTGGAAAAATGAAGCTATGATAAGACCCAGGTCCTATCACACAATGCAACGCAAGCCGGGGGATAGGGTTTTCCCTTATAATAGCCAAACATGCTTAGTACGTTTAAAACAAATCATTTGATACTATTATAAGTGTATAGTGTCAAAACAATTTCAAATCATATGTATCAATCATAGACGACATGGGTACCATATATCATGTCGCCATACTAGTTCTACAATTAAAACCGCAAAATCACGTATTTGGAAATTGGATTTCCGTCGTGAACCAAGGCAAAAGATAGTCCTTACCGAATTCGAGACGCTCTAGTCCGTGTCTCAGGATCAGAAGGCATCAACCCTTTAGATCGTCAAGGACGGTCCACCGAGGTGGATTATTATGCCTAAACAATACGTTTCCCCGCCCTTTGGGGCGTCAATGGGCCAACGAATGACTCCATCAGACCCGGATCGTCCGATCTAACCGAGGCGCCTCGCAATAGTAACAACCACATAAGTCAAACTTGTCAGGGCGTGTAAAACCACTGACGCCACTTCTAACTAGAAAGAAACGCATGCCCTCCCTGAGGTCCTTCTCCAGTTTCTGGTTCATACCGGGGTGTGAGGCTCGCGATTTCACGTTATACACAAAGCCACACAGGCGGTGTTGTGATCATCACCACAAGACTTTGCTTTTCAACAGAAGCCCTGATCGCTGCATCTTAGCATGCCACACAGGCAATTCACACCGTGCAACTGAAAGCTATCAATCACACAGAATAAGTTCCAATGTCAGACACACTGTCCATTTGCAAGTCCGTTCTGGGTCTGAGCGAAACTGGAGGCGCTATATACCTCGCAAACCCATCGATCTCCACGTACGTCTGGACGATCACCACTCATTATCCATATTTCGGGATGCCTCCCAATCAGGACCTCGATTACCATCCAAATGAGGTGAAGATCTCCGGTCTTCGACCACCGTCTTCATCTTCGATTTCTTATCGTCGATTCAGTTATTCAGAATGGGATAGACCCGCTCTTTCTGAGCAACTCGCGTATATAATAAACAAGTGTTACACAAACACAACATACGCCTCATTCCAATTCATAAGTCACTAACCGTAAATTAACAAGAGAATAATTCCCTAAATATTAACCCCGAAGGCCGAAACCAACATCAGATAAATACCCAGGAAACCGTTCTACTTAGCTAACCTACAGTTAGTTTCTAAATTTCACATTCTTAGGGAAAGGTTCCCATTAATTTTATCAAAGATAAATTCCTTTAAATTTATTCTTTAATCTTCCTTTGAATATCAATTCAAACTTGTCGGGATTAACGAACCTTACCGAAGTAATCATTTGTTTTAATTTCCCAATCCCAGGCTATTCATCCCATGAAGTAAAACTGGTAATACTTCATATCTAACACCACAGTGTTATCGGTAAATTCAATTACTATTCCACGTTCAAATCTAATTAAAGATTTAACTATCGCCTGGAGCAAAACTGGTGATACTCCATTCTCGATCTTTTCAATCTAATTAAAGATTCATTAAAACTCCACTTATTTTTAATCTTTGACAGGGTTAAAGAATCAGTGTCATTTAAAACACGGTTCACGATAAACCCCAAAATCACATCACAATTCAATCAGTCCCTAACCGTAAATTAGCAAGTGAGCAATTCCCTAAATATTAACCCCGAAGGCCGAAACCAACATCAGATCAATACCCAGGAGTTCTGCTTAACTAATCTCCAGTTAGTTTCTGATTTTCTTAACTTCGTTGGGTCTAAGAACAGTATTATTGAAGATACCATTCGCGACGACCCAAAATCACATTCTATTAATTATCGGGTTAAAGAACGAGTGTTATTTAAAACACCGTTCACGATAAACCCAAGAATCAATTCGAATTCAATTCGAATTAAATATTATTTAATTGGTACACTTCATTAAATCTAAATAAAAGATTTAATCTTTTTCTCAACTGGGCTTAAGGACAGTGTTAATGAAGACACCATTCACGACAAACCCAAATCACATTTGATATTAAATACAAGGCTCTGAATAGAAATTATATCGTCTCATATTCAATATCAAACTCTACGACTAACAAATATCGTATTTGAAATAACGATATAAATATCTTTTAAATTCCCATCACAATATCTGTGTAATCACGAAATCCAACATCGAAATAATCCAAAGACAATTTCGATTCAAATCCATTCCAATTCAATTATTGGAAATTCTGGTTACTTTTAAAACCCTTTTCAAATTCAATTTATTTATTTAAAAATAAATAGAATTATAATTCTAGTTCAAAACTAGTTCATTTCGATAAAAATATATTTTTATCTTTTCAAATATGGAGTTTTTCATCCCAATTCTTCCCAAATCATTTCTTATGATTTTGCATAAATTACTGATATTTTTAATAATTTTATCAAGGCCCGTATAGTCGATTTCCATCAACGGCCATCGAACTGCACTTACAGAGACCTTTTCAAAATTTGATTTGGACATAATTCCAAATCCAACCGTTAGATTTCTAATTTCCAATATTCGTTAGAAAGCTCTTTTCGATACGAACACAACGGTTCCGGTTTTAGGAAAATCCGATGGTCGGATCTCCCGTAATATCCGTTCGAAGTCAATGGTCGAAATTCGCGAACTGCCACGGCGCGGCGCGTTCTATTCAGGCCATTATGTAATATATATAATATATAGTTCGTCGATTTCCTTTTAAAACGTATTTTTAAATCGTTTTAAATTCGTTTTCAAAACGATTTCAACTTCTTTTCAAATTCAAATCAAAATTGAATTTTCCCTTACAAATTCGTTTTAAATTCATTTCAAATTGATTTCAATTCAAATCGATTTCGAATTCAATTTCAGTTCGTTTTCAATTCAATTCAATTTCCAATTCAATTTCAATTCAATTTCATTTATATTCAATTTCAATTCGAATTCATTTTTATTCAATTTCAATTCGAATTCATTTATATTCAAATTCATTTATATTCAATTTCAATTCGAATTCATTTATATTCAATTTCAATTCGAATTCATTTCTATTCAATTTCAATTCGAATTCATTTCTATTCAATTTCAATCCGAATTCATTTCTATTCAATTTCAATTCGAATTTATATTCTTTTCAAAATATCAGTTTTTGAAATCACTTTCGATATTCATTATAAAATGAAAAAAATCGATATAAATATCGTTCACATCAAAATGGCGTCAATCTAATCAACACGGCTTCATATATTTCTATTTTCAAATATTCTATTTCAAATATTTCTATTTCAAATATTTCTTTTTCAAATATTTCTATTTCAAAACTTTTTTTTCAAAACTGGAATGAGGCCCAATCAATTGCCATATAATGTTAATTATATGGATTTTCTACAACACATGTATACAATAACAACGATGAATAATCAACCATCATCCAAAGTGCATTCTACACTGTATAAGCATCGAATATAAATATTTAACGCTTATAACAGTCTGTCAATCAATCGATCGACATACAACTAACTATTGGGATTAGTGTATGTCATATATCACCCCAATACCCATGTGGGGTTTTCAAAAAATCAAACACAGATTTTATTTGTGCAGTTGGGCGATGTGTAAAATTTATCGTCCTAATCAATATATTTAATTATATAAATATTTTATTTCATTTCACATCACAACACACAATCAACTACACATCAAAATCATACAAATAAGCATACAAGGCGTCCATGGTCTGTGGACAACGGATGTCGGGTGCTACTAAACACCGTCTGCATCCTAGTATATATTTTAACTAGAAAAATTAAAAGTGAGAGGTTCTCACCAAAGCTAACCCAAGCGCCACGACTCTTCTTATGTAGAAATCTTTGTCGTTCTCGCCTTTCGTCCATTCCACTGTCCGTAGCCACTACATATATAAAAATCACATTTTTATTTGTTCATTTTCAATTTAAAAATCATATTTTTATTACCTCTATAATATAAAAATCATATTTTTATTATCTCTATAATATAAAAATCATATTTTTATTATCTCTATAATATAAAAATCATATTTTTATCATTGCAAAATCAAATCTTTTTTTGAAGATAAAAATCCTATTTTTTACATACTTCTTTATACAATAAAAATCACATTTTTTTATGCGTTTCTTACGTAAAGATCTAACCTTTTTATTTGTTAAAAATCCAAACTTTTCTTATTTTAATATTCCCATTTTTAACTCCATGTTATATATATAAAAAAATCAGGAATTTTAAATTAAATAAGCACAAAAAAAAACTTACTGTCGGAGATGGGACGGAGGGGAGCCGGAGTCGTAGGGGTTGCTCTGGCTTCGGATGGTGGTAGGAGGTCATTGTGGCGTCTTGGGTCTCGGCGGTTGGAGTCTCAGGGGGTTCAGAAGGGTGCGGTGATGGAGCGGGTCGCGGTTTGGCTCGATCTAGTAGAGGACGGGGAGGAGAACGTGGTCAGGGGGATCGACGTTGGCTGGGGGGGGGGGGCGTGTGACAGGTTTTGGAGGGGGTTCGGAGGTTGGCGCGGAGGTGGGGGGATGGACTACGTGGAGGGGGTGATCGCCAGGAGGCGGCGATGGAGAAAATCGATTTGGGGATAGGTCTGGGTATCTGGGTCAACGGTTGGGCTTTTGTTTTGTTGTTTTTTTTCCTTTCAAAAGTGAACGATGGGAGAGAAAGGGGCCCATATATATATATATATATATATATATATAATTTGATTATTTTCATTTTCAGAAAGGTTGATTTTCCATTCGAACTCTGAATCGAACCCAACGACCGTCGTCCATAGCTAATTACCCCCATTCCGAACACAAGGATATGTTTCGTAAGCCGATTCGGCTGATACGATCAGTTTCCGTCAAAATCAAAATATAAATTTATATATTGATTTTGAACGCACATTTCAATTTACTGGGGTCACATACGAACCCTAAAAATTCCCGAAAAATATTTTCAAACTTCGTACTGACAATACAGTCCTAACAAAAATAATTTCGTCAAATTCTGAGACCGTTTGAAAAATGAACATTTTCCAGTCGATTAAAATCAACTGAAACTGGTCAAACGAGTTTTCCTTTGCCACGCTCACATATTGATTCGAAAAATTACGAAACTTGAAACCTAGCAATAATTTGACATCTCGGGTCCAACAAAAGTGGTTTCGTCAAATTCCGAGGTCGTATGCAAAATTTCCATTTTTAAGGGCCTGAATTCCATAGCGACTATTCAGAATTTTCAACTGGACATATCTTTCGATACCCGCTATGAAACTTTGAATTTTCTGATTCGTTGGAAAGATATTCTCAATTAGATCCGAATATTTTTGGTTTCACTAAAATCCGGTTTATTCTACACCCGGTATGTTCAATTGAAATTTGAAATCGAATTATCGAACTACCGCGCCATTTTCAATTCCTTTTATAATTAGAAATAATTATTTATATTCTAACGATGATCTATATTATATACACGTTCGAATTCTATTCAAAATAAGTTTCTCGTCGATATTATTTCAAATAATTCATTTTAAATAATCAAAATTCGCTAAATTCGCCAAAATAAAAATTTTAAATTGGCCCAGATTTCTGGGTTATTACAATCTCCCCCACTTAAAACTTTTCGTCCCCGAAAAGGAACGAAGCCAAAAGTTGTTTTACTAATCAACTCAACTTCCAGTTTTTCCGTTACGGCTTAAGTTCTTCAATTTTTCAGTTTCTAAGAACTTTTCAAATTTTTCAAAAATTTGGCTAACACCCTAAATTTTCGAAAAATTTCGCCATAACCTCCCCTGCACCGGGAGCACCGCGAAAATCCCGAAATTGCCATACAGGCCCTCTGATCTCAAAAAGAAAAAGAAAAAGCCAAGCGGCTAGCCAATCGGCTCATAAAATCATCATCACTCAAACAAAACAGTAAATTATGGTAAACATGTACCTATTTGTCGGGCAAACAATTTTATTCTTCTGCTCTAGCCTCTTTGCTATGACCTGTTCAATGTAAGTACATGTATATACAAGCAAATGCGACCAAATTTCAATACAATTCACTTTTTGGTTCTATTTGGCTATCGGGTACAAATTTTAATTAATCAACCAATAATCACAACACAACCATCAATCAATTAGTTGATTAGCTTGTCAAATTCATAACTTTGATACATAGTCAAAAATTCAGATTTTTGATGCCAAATCACAACAATAAGCCCTATTTAGTTTCGGTTCTCACACCAGTCAATTGGAAATATATAGAAATCTCACTTTCGAAACTCGAAAATAAATACTGGCGGTGGTGCCCCATCACCAGAATTATCCCCGGGCACTAGAGTGCGATTCTATAACTATCTAATACATTAAAACTTCGAATACACATTTGCAAGACATATATTCAAAATCTCTATATACTGGATTATCCAAATTCATATAAATTAATAATCAAATACGAATAATTGATTTAAATTTTCAAAACAAAAATTGTTTTCATTTTAAAATTATACTCTTCACACTCATTCTAGGGTACTACTGATCCCATCTCTAACGAGTCATTCCCATTGATATTACTAATCCAATTTCTGATGAATCCTTTCGTTTGGTTCTAATGTGTCTTGTTCTCTGAGCTTTGTAAACCAAAGCTCTGATACCACGCTGAAACGACTGGAACTTCCCCGGTTGAGGAAAGCCCGGATTGAGTCGAGAACAACACACAAAAGAACGCAGACGGAAGAACATTTCATTGTATATTACAACAATTCATCAGAATACAAGAATATACAGAGTAAAAACAAATAATATACATTCGATAAATATCAGAGATTACAATGCATTACATAGCAGCGGAAAATAATACAAAATACAACTGAAGGAGATATACGGATACAAAGCTTTCCGGATATCGTTCCAGCTGTAAACCAGGATCCTGTGAATATAAATCTGCAAAACCAAAACTACTAGCTGCCCGTGTCAAAATAAGGGCACCCAGAGTTTAGGTTAAAACAATAAACTCCAGGTCAGTCATGTGACTGGTGTGAGAACTAAAACAGTTATTTAAAACTTTACTTTAAATCAGATATATCAAGGGACCACGCCGTATAACACGGAACGAGTTTCCACCCAAGAATACTAGTGCATATAACAAAACAGCGCAATGCTTTTTGAAAAAATGAAGCTATTATAAGACCCAGGTCCTATCACACAATGCAACGTAAGCCGGGGGATAGGGTTTTCCCTTATAATAGCCAAACATGCTTAGTACGTTTAAAACAAATCATTTAATACTATTATAAGTGTATAGTGTCAAAACAATTTCAAATCATAAGTATCAATCATAGACGGCATGGGTACCATATATCATGTCGCCATACTAGTTTTACAATTAAAACCACAAAATCACGTATTTGGAAATTGGATTTCCGTCGTGGACCAAGGCAAAAGATAGTCCTTACCGAATTTGAGACGCTCTAGTCCGTGTCTCAGGATCGTAACGCATCAACCCTTTAGATCGCCAAGGCCGGTCCATCGAGGTGGATTATTATGCCTGAACAATACGTTTCCCCGCCCTTTGGGGCGTCAATGCGCCAACGAATGACTCCATCGGACCCGGATCGTCCGATCTAACCGAGGCGCCTCGCAACAGTAACAACCACATAAGTCAAACTCCTCAGGGCGTGTAAAACCACTGACGCCACTTCTAACTAGAAAGAAACGCATGCCCTCCCTGAGGTTCTTCTCCAGTTTCTGGTTCATACCGAGGTGTGAGGCTCGTGATTTCATGTTATACACAAAGCCACATAGTCGGTGCTTTGATCATCAGAACAAGACTTTGCTTTTCAAAATAAGCCCTGATCACTGCATCTTAGAATGCCACACAGGCAATTCACACCGTGCAACTGATTGCTATCAATCACACAGAATAAATTCCAATGTCAGACACACTGTCCATTTGCAAGTCCGTTCTGGGTCTGAACGAAACCGGAGGCACTATATACCTCGCAAACCCATCGACCTCCACGTACGTCTGGACGATCACCACTCATTATCCATATTTCGGGATGCCTCCCAATCAGGACCTCGGTTACTATCCAAACGAGGTGAAGATCTCCGGTGTTCGACCACCGTCTTCATCTTCGATTTCTTATCGTCGACTCAGTTATTCAGAATGGGATAGACCCGGTCTTTCTGAGCAACTCGCGTATATAATAAACAAGTGTTACACAAACACAACATACGCCTCATTCCAATTCATCAGTCACTAACCGTAAATTAACAAGAGAATAATTCCCCAAATATTAACCCCGAAGGCCGAAACCAACATCAGATCAATACCAAGGAAACCGTTCTACTTAGCTAACCTACAGTTAGTTTCTAAATTTCACATTCTTAGGGAAAGGTTCCTATTAATTTTATCAAAGATAAATTCCTTTAAATTTATTCTTTAATCTTTCTTTGAATATCAATTCAAACTAGTCGGGATTAACGAACCTTACGGAAGTAATCATTTGTTTTAATTTCACAATCCTAACCTATTCATCCCATGAAGTAAAACTGGTAATACTTCATATCTAACACCATGGTGTTATCGGTAATTTCAATTACCATTTCACGTTCAAATCTAATTAAAGATTTATCTATCGACTGGAGCAAAACTGGTGATACTCCATTCTCGATCTTTTCAATCTAATTAAAGATTCATAAAAACTCCACTTAGTTTTAATCTTTGACAGGGTTAAAGAATCAGTGTCATTTAAAACAAGGTTCACAATATACCCCAAAATCACATCATAATTCAATCAGTTCCTAACCGTAAATTAGCAAGTGAGCAATTCACTAAATATTAACCCCGAAGGCCGAAACCAACATCATATCAATACCCAGGAAACCGTTCTGCTTAACTAATCTCCAGTTAGTTTCTGATTTTCTTAACTTTGTTGGGTCTAAGAACAGTATTATTGAAGATACCATTCGCGACGACCCAAAATCACATTCTATTAATTATCGGGTTAAAGAACGAGTGTTATTTAAAACACCGTTCACGATAAACCCAAGAATCAATTCGAATTCAATTCCAATTAAATATTATTTAATTGGTACACTTCATTAAATCTAATAAAAGATTTAACCTTTTTCTCAACTGGGCTTAAGGACAGTGTTAATGAAGACACCATTCACGACAAACCCAAATCACATTTGATATTAAATACAAGGCTCTGAATAGAAATTATATCGGCTCATATTCAATATCAAACTCTACGACTAACAAATATCGTGTTGGAAATAACGATATAAATATCTTTCAAATTCCCATCGCAATATTTGTATAATCATGAAATCCAACATCGAAATAATCCAAAGACAATTTCGACTTAAATCCATTCCAATTCAATTATTGGAAATTCTGGTTACTTTTAAAACCCATTTCAAATTCAATTTATTTTTTTAAAAATAAATAGAATTATAATTCTAGTTCAAAACTAGTTCATTTCGATAAAAATCTATTTTTGTCTTTTCAAATATGGAGTTTTTCATCCCAATTCTTCCCAAATCATTTCTTATGATTTTACACAAATTATTGATATTTTTAATAATTTTATCAAGGCCCGTATAGTCGATTTCCATCAACGGCCATCAAACTGCACTTACAGAGACCTTTTCAAAATTTGATTTGGACATAATTCCAAATCGAACCGTTAGATTTCTAATTTCCAATATTCGTTAGAAAGCACTTTTCGATACGAACCCAACGGTCCGGTTTTAGGAGAATCCGACGGTCGGATCTCCCGTAATATCCGTTTGAAGTCAATGGTCGAAATTCGCGAACTGCTGCGGCGCGGCGCGTTCTATTCAGGCCATTATATAATATAATATACTTCGTCTATTTCCTTTTAAAACGTATTTTATAAATCGTTTTGAATTCGTTTTCAAAATGATTTCAACTTCTTTTCAAATTCAAATCAAAATTGAATTTTCCCTTATAAATTCGTTTTAAATTCATTTCAAATTGATTTCAATTCAAATCGATTTTGAATTCAATTTCAGTTCGTTTTCAATTCAATTCAATTTCAATTCGAATTCATTTATATTCAATTTCAATTCGAATTCATTTTTCTTCAATTTCAATTCGAATTCATTTATATTCAATTTCAATTCAAATTCATCTATATTCAATTTCAATTCGAATTCATTTATATTCAATTTCAATTCGAATTCATTTCTATTCAATTTCAATTCGAATTCATTTCTATTCAATTTCAATTCGAATTCATTTCTATTTAATTTCAATTTGAATTCATATTCTTTTCAAAATATCAGATTTTGAAATCACTTTCGATATTCATTATAAAATGAATAAAATCGATATAAATATCGTTCACGTCAAAATGGCATCAATCTAATCAACACGGCTTCATATATTTCTATTTTCAAATATTCTATTTCAAATATTTCTTTTTCAAATATTTCTATTTTTAACAACCCGAAAATCTGGGCCAGTTTAAAATTTTTATTTTGGCAATTTTAGCAAATTTTGAACATTTAAAATAGATTATTTTAAATAATATCGACGAGAAATTTATTTTGAAGAGAATTCAAATGTATATATTATATACGACGTCATTAGAATATAAATAATTATATATAAGTATAAAAGGAATTGAAAATGGCGCGGTAGTTCGATAATTCGATTTCAAACTTCAATTGAATGTACCGGGTGCAAAATTAACCGGATTTTAGTGAAACCAAAAATATTAGGATCTATTTGGGAATATCTTTCCAACGAATCCAAAAAATCGAAATTTCACAGCGGGAATCAAAAGATAGGTCCAGTTGAAAATTCTGAATAGTCGCTATGGAATTCAGGCCCTTAAAAATAGACATTTTGCAAGCGACCTCGGATTTCGACGAAACCACTTTTGTTGGATCCGCAATGTCAAATTATTGCTAGGTTTTAAATTTCATATTTTTTCGAATCAATATGTGAGCGTGGCAAAGGAAAACGCGTTTGACCATTTTCAGTTGATTTTAATCGACTGGAAATTGGCCATTTTTCAAACGGTCTCAGAATTTGATGAAACTAGTTTTGTTAGGACCGTATCGTCAACACGAAGCTAGAAAATATTTTTCTGGGATTTATAGAGTTAGTATGTGACCCTGGTAAATTGAAATGCGCGTTCAAATTCAATGTATAGAGTTAAATGTTGATTTTGACGAAAACTGATCGAAACGATCGAATCAGCTTACGATACATATACCATTGTGTTCAGAATGGGGGTAATTAGCTAGGGACGACAGTCGTTGGGTCTCGATTGGTGTTGGAATTAAAAGTCAACATTTTTTCTAGAATAAAATAAATTAAATAATATATATTTTCCATTTAAACCCCCCTCCTCTCTTCTTTTCCTCCCGACACTTCTCAGAGGAAAAAAGAGAAACGAACGGGATCGGAGACCTGCCGCCTCCACCCTGGGCCACCACCGGTCGTCGCGGCCTTCGCCCCACCCCCCCCCCCCTCGATCCTCAGCACCTCCGCCCCTCTCCCTTACGATTTCCGTAACCATAGCCCCCCCAAGCCCTGGATCGACAGAAGCAGCCAACCCCTCCACCTTCGCCCACTGCTCCGCCTACCGCACCCCCCTGTGGCCCCCACGACCGAAGCCACCGACCCTGTAGCCTCCCACCTCTCCAGATCGACACAAAACAGCCCCCCACCTCCTGGAAATCCACCGCCCGGACCACCAATGCCTCGCCGCGGCCATGTGCGCCCTCCTCGCCACTGGTGACGCCGCTTACCACCCTACAATCGATGTAATGCTGCTGATTTTGATTTTTATGTTTTAAAATATGATTTTTATCATATGTGAGATATAAGAATATAATTTTTATATAAGTAGTGAATCAAAAACATGATTTTGATTTTAGTAGACAAATAAAAATATAATTTTTATATGATAGGCGTAGGAAAAATATAATTTTTACATGATAACAAGAGTAAAAATTCGATTTTTATATATTGAATAGCGAAGTAAAAATTCGATTTTTATATATTGAATAGCGAAGTAAAAATTTGATTTTTATATATTGAATAGCGAAGTAAAAAATCGATTTTTATATATTGAATAGCGAAGAAAAAATTCGATTTTTATATATTGAATAGCGAAGAAAAAAATTCGATTTTTATATATTGAATAGCGAAGAATAAATTCGATTTTTATATATTGAATAGCGAAGTAAAAAATTCGATTTTTATATATTGAATAGCGAAGAAAAAATTCGATTTTTATATATTGAATAGCGAAGTAAAAATTCAATTTTTATATATTGAATAGCGAAGAAAAAATTCGATTTTTATATATTGAATAACGAAGTAAAAATTCGATTTTTATATATTGAATAGCGAAGTAAAAATTCGATTTTTATATATTGAATAGCGAAGTAAAAATTCGATTTTTATATATTGAATAGCGAAGTAAAAATTCGATTTTTATATATTGAATAGCGAAGAAAAAATTCGATTTTTATATATTGAATAGCGAAGTAAAAATTCGATTTTTATATATTGAATAGCGAAGTAAAAAATTCGGTTTTTACATATATGAGGTAGCGATAAAAATTTGATTCCTATATATTGATTAGCAAAATAAAAATGTGATTTTTACTATGAACAGTGTGAAATAGACTACGATGGGATGAACTGGAATGAAAACAAAATCCGAACCATTCAGAAATCAAAGCACGACGGAGTGGAAACCGTCGTTGAGAATTTCTCACCTTTTAATTTAATTTTCTAGTTATATATATATATATACTAGGATGCAGACGGTGTTTAGTAGCACCCGACACCCGTCATCCACAGACCATGGATGGCTTGTTTGTTTAATTGTTAGGTTGTGTAGTTGGTTAGATTATTTGGTTTGAATTGAATTGTTTGGTGAAATGAAATTGATTTGATTGATGTGTGAATGGCGTGGGCCTTTACTAGACCGGGGATAAGGCTAGGCCTTGTCTGTATCTAGTATCGTGCCGTTATGCCGCTGAAATTTTCTAAAAATAAGTTAGAAAAATAAAGATAACATTTTAGTTAATAAATGAACCGAGTAGAATATTCATGGGTTGAATAAAATAGTTTGATCGTTAAAAATATAATTTTTAACGTGAACGTGAATAAATAAATATTCATTTACAAACCGGACGGTTTGTTTATGTACAACTATTTGAAGGACATTGATTGGGACGATAAATTTTACACATCGCCCAACTGCACAAATAAAAATCTGTGTTTGATTGCTTGAAACCCCACACGGGTATTGGGATGATATTTGACGTACACTAATCCCGATTGTTTAGTTGTATGTCGATCGATTGATTGACAGGCTGTTATAAGCGTTGATTATTTATATTTGATGCTTATACAGTGTAGAATGCACTTTGGATGATGGTTGATTATTCATCGTTGTTGATATATACATGTGTTGTAGAAAATTCATATAATTAACATTATATGGTAATTGATTGGGCCTCATTCCAGTTTTAAAATAGAAATATTTGAAAAAGAAATATTTGAAATAGAATATTTGAAAATAGGAATATATGAAGCCGTATTGATTAGATTGACGCCATTTTGATGTGAACGATATTTATATCGATTTTATTCATTTTATAATGAATATCGGAAGTGATTTCAAAATCTGATATTTTGAAAAGAATTGAATATAAACGAATTCGAACTGAAATTGAATAGAAATGAATTCGAATTGAAATTGAATTAGAAATCAATTTGAATTGAAATCAATTTGAAATGAATTTAAAATGAATTTAAATTGGAATATTCAATTTTGATTTGAAATTTAATATGAATTTGAAACCGTTTTGAAAATGAATTTAAAACGATTTATAAAGCACGTTTTGAATTGAAATCGATGAAGTATATATTATATATATATTATATATATAATATAATGGCCTGAATAGAACGCGCCGCGACGCGGCAGTTCGCGAATTTCAACCATTGACTTCGAACGGATTTTACGGGAGATCCGACTGTCGGATTCTCCTAAAAGCGGACCCGTTGGGTTCGTATCGAAAAGAGCTTTCTAACGAATATTGGAAATTAGAAATCTAACGGTTGGATTTGGAATTATGTTCAAATCAAATTTGAAAAAGGTCGCTATAAGTGCAGTTCGATGACCGTTGATGGAAATCGACTGTACGGGCCTTGATAAAATTATTAAAAATAGTAATAATTTGTGTAAAATCATAAGAAATGATTTGGGCAAAACTGGGATGAAAAACTCCATATTTGAAAAGATAAAAACAGATTTTTATCGAAATGAACTAGTTTTGAACTAGAATTATAATTCTATTTATTTTTAAATAAATAAATTGAATTTGAAAAAGGGTTTTAAAAATAACCAGAATTTCCAATGATTGCATTGGAGTGGATTTGAATCGAAACTGTCTTCGGAATATTTCGATGTTGGAATTCGTGATTATACGGATGTTGTTATGGAAATTTGAAAGATATATATTTATATCGTTATTTCCAATATGACATTTGTTAATCGTAGAATTTGATATTGAATATAAGCCGATATATTTTCTATTCAGAGCTTGTATTGAATATCAAATGTGATTTGGGTTTGTCGTGAATGGTGTCTTCACTAACACTGTTCTTGAACCCAGTTGAGAAAAGATTAAATCTTTTTATTTGGATTTAATGAAGTGTACCAATTAAATAACATTTAATTGGAATTGAATTGATATTGATTTTTGGGTTTATCGTGGACAGTGTTTTAAATAACACTCGTTCTTTAACCCGATAATTAATGGAATGTGATTTTGGGTTTATCGTGAACTGTGTTTTAAATGACACTGATTCTTTAACCCAGTTAAAGATTAAAACTAAGTGGAGTTTTAATGAATCTTTAATTAGATTGAAATGATCGAGAATGGAGTATCACCGGTTTTGCTCTAGGCGATAGTTAAATCTTTAGTTAGACTTAAACGTGAAATGGTAAATAAATTTACCGATAACACCGTGGTGTTAGATATGAAGTAAGACCCGTTTTACTTCATGGGATGAATAGGTTGAGATTGGGAAATTAAAACAAATGATTACTTCGGTAAGATTCGCTAATCCCAACTAGTTTGAATTGATATTCAAAAGTAGATTGAAGAATAAATTTTTGATAAAATTAATGGGAACCTTTCCCATGAATGTGAAATTTAGAAACTAACTGTCGGTTAGCTAAGCAGAATGGTTTTCTGGATATTGATCTGATGTTGGTTTCGGCCTTCGGGGTTAATGTTTGGGGAATTATTCTCTTGATTAATTTACGGTTAGTGACTGATGAATTGGAATGAGGCGTATGTTGTGTTTGTGTAACACTTTTATAATATATACGCGAGTTATTCAGAAAGACCGGGTTTATCCCATTCTGAATAACTGATACGACGATAAGTAGAAGATGAAGACGATGGTCGAAGACCGGAGGTCTTCACGTCGTTTGGGTGATTACTGATGATCTTGATTGGGTTGTACACCCAAGAAGATGGAAACAGTTGGTGATCGTCCAGACGTACTTGGAGATCGATGGATACGCGGGGTACTAGGTGCCTCCGGTTTCGTTCAGACCCAGAACGAACTTGTAAATGGACTATGTGTCTGACATTGGATTTTAGTCCGTGCGATTGATCTCTATTAAATATATATCTGTTTGGCGGGGGAGAATTTATTCTCTTGCTTAACGCCCTTCTTTGAGACGTACGAGCTCAGGGGTTATATATTGACGGATATCAAACACATGGAGTGAATTGCCTGTGTGGCATGCCTAAGTGGCAATTGATCGAGGCTTCTGTTGAAAAGCAAAGTCTTGTGGTGATGATCAAAGCACAGCCTGTGTGGCACAGCTTTGTGTAACGTGAATTCGCGAGCCTCGCACCCCGGTTGTGAACCAAAAACGGGAGAGGACCTCAGGGAGGGCATGCGTTTCTTTCTAGCTAGGGTGGTGTCAGTGACCTACCAGCCCTGACATTTATATACTTTTCACCTATGTGGTTGTTGCTGTTGCGAGGGGCCTCAGTTAGATCGGACGATCCGGGTCCGATGGAGTCATTCGTTGGCTCATTTACGCCCCAAAGGGCGGGGAAACGTATTGTTCAGGCACTATAATCCACATCGGTGGACCAGCCCTGTCGCTCTAAGGGGCAGTTGCGGCTGTTCTGGAGGCTCGGGCTAGAGAGTCTCAAATCGGTAGAGGACGATTCCTGGCTTCGGTTCATAGACGGAAATCCAATTTCCAAATACGTGCCATTTGCGGTTTTATTTGTAAACCTGTATATGGCGACATAGTGGCATGGGACGCTTATGTCGCCTATGATTGATACTTATGATTAGAAGTTGTTTTATACACTATGCACTTATAATAGTATCAAATGATTTGTTTTTAAAACGTATCAAGCATCCTTTGGCTGTTATAAGGGAAAACCCTATCCCCCGGCTTGCGTTGCATTGTGTGATAGGACCTGGGTCTTATAACATCTTCATTTTTCTTTATTTAGCATTACGCTGTTTGTTTTATGTACTGGTTTTCTTGGGAGGAAACCCGTTCCGTGTTATACGGCGTGGTCCCTTGATTTACCTAACTTTAAAATAAAGATTTATAACTGTTTTAGTTCTCACACCAGTCACATGACTGACCTAGAGTTTATTGTTTTAACCTAAACTCTGGGTGCCCCTATTTTGACACGGGCAGCTAGTAGTTTTGGTTTTGCAGTTTTATATTCACAGGATCCTGGTTTACAGCTGGAATGATATCCGGAAAGCTTTGTATCTGTATATCTCTTCTAGTTGTGTATTGTATTATTTTCCGCTGCTATGTATTTAAATGTAATTTAAATCTCTGATATTTCTGTGTAATATTCATTTTTACTCTGTATATTCTTGTAATCTGATGCATTGTTGTAATATACAATGAGATGTTCTTCCGTCTGCGTTCCGTTGTGTTGTGTTCTCAAACGATAGGGCGTTTCGAACGGTCTGGATCGGTTTAGCGACTGGTTCGGATCGAGCGAAATTCTTTTTCGTTACATTTGGTATCAGAGCTTTGGTTTACAAAGCAGTGAACAAGGCACATTAGAGCCGTACGAAAGAATTCATCAGATATTGGATTAGTAATATCCAACGGGAATGACTTGTTAGAGATGGGATCAGTAGTATCTTAGAACGAGTGTGAAGAGTATATTTTTAAAATGAAAACAAATTTTGTTTTGAAAATTTAAATCAAATATTCGTATTTGATTATTTATTTTAAATTGATTTGGACAATCCGATATATAAAGATTTTGCAAATACGCCTTGGAAGCGTGTATTCGAAGTTTTAATATACCGGATAGTTATAGAATCATACTCTAGTTGCCCGGGGGTAATTCTGGTGATGGGGCACCGTCGCCAGTATTTATTTTCGAGTAAAGAAAGTGAGATTTCTATAAATTTCCAATTGACTGGTGTGAGAACCGAAATTAGATAGGGCCTATTGTTGTGATTTGGCATCAAAAACATGATTTTTTGTATATATATATATATATATCAAAATTATGAATTTGAAACGTTAAATCCACTAATTGATTGATGTTTGTGTTGTTTGTTTAATTGTTTGATAATTTTGAATCATTACGCCTAACTGTATCAAATAACGAATTGTATTGAAATTTGGTCGCATTTGCTTGCATATACTTGTACTTACATTGAACAGGTCATAGCAAGGAGGCTAGAGCCAAAGAATAAAATTTGTTTGCCCGACAAATAGGTACACGTTTACTAATAATTTACTGTTTTGTTTGGGTGATGATGATTTTATGAGCCGATTGGCTAGCCGCTTGGCTTTTTCTTTTTCTTTTTGAGATCAGAAGGCCTATATGGCAATTTCGGGATTTTCCCGTGGCTCCCGGTGCAGGGGAGGTTATGGCGAAATTTTTCGAAAATTCCGGGTGTTAGCCAAATTTTTGAAGAATTTGAAAATTCTCAGAAACTGAAAAGTTGGAGAATGGAAGCCAGATCGAATGTAGAGTTGATTAATCAAACCACTTTCGACTTTGTTCCTTTTCGGGGATGAAAAGTTTTAAGTGGGGGAGATTGTAACAACCCGAAAATCTGGGCCAGTTTAAAATTTTTATTTTGGCAATTTTAGCAAATTTTGAACATTTAAAATAGATTATTTTAAATAATATCGACGAGAAATTTATTTTGAAGAGAATTCAAACGTATATATTATAAACGTCGTCGTTAGAATATAAATAATTATATATAATTATAAAAGGAATTGAAAATGGCGCGGTAGTTCGATAATTCGATTTCAAACTTCAATTGAATGTACCGGGTGCAAAATAAACCGGATTTTAGTGAAACCAAAAATAATAGGATCTATTTGGGAATATCTTTCCAACGAATCCGAAAAATCAAAATTTCATAGCGGGAATCAAAAGATAGGTCCATTTGAAAATTATGAATAGTCGCTATGGAATTCAGGCCCTTAAAAATAGACATTTTGCAAGCGACCTCTGATTTCGACGAAACCACTTTTGTTGGATCCGCAGTGTCAAATTATTGCTAGTTTTTAAATTTCATAATTTTTCGAATCAATATGTGAGCGTGGCAAAGGAAAACGCGTTTGACCATTTTCAGTTGATTTTAATCAACTGGAAATTGGCCATTTTTCAAACGGTCTCAGAATTTGACGAAACTAGTTTTGTTAGGACCGCATCGTCAACACGAAGCTAGAAAATATTTTACTGGGATTTATAGAGTTAGTACGTGACCCCGGTAAATTGAAATGCGCGTTCAAATTTAATGTATAGAGTTATATGTTGATTTTGACGAAAACTGATCGAAAAGATTGAATCAGCTTACGATACATATACCATTGTGTTCAGAATGGGGGTAATTAGCTAAGGACGACAGTCGTTGGGTCTCGATTGGTGTTGGAATTAAAAGTCAACATTTTTTCTAGAATAAAATAAATTAAATAATATATATTTTCCATTTAAACCCCCCTCCTCTCTTCTTTTCCTCCCCGACACTTCTCAGAGGAAAAGAAAAAAAATAGAAACGAACGGGATCGGAGACCCGCCGCCTCCTCCCTGGGCCACCACCGGCCGTCGTGGCCTTCGCTCCACCCCCCCCCCTCGATCCTCAGCACCTCCGCCCCTCTCCCTTACGATTTTCGCAACCATAGCCCCCCCAAGCCCTGGATCAACGGAAGCAGCCAACCCCTCCACCTTCGCCCACTGCTCAGCCTACAGCACCCCCCTGTGGCCCCCACGACCGACGCCACCGATCCTGTAGCCTCCCCACTCTCCAGATCGACACAAAACAGCCCCCATCTCCTGGAAATCCACCGCCCGGACCACCAATGCCTCGCCGCGGCCATGTGCGCCCTCCTCGCCACTAGTGACGCCGCTGACCACCCTCCAATCGATGTAAGGCTGCTGATTTTGATTTTTATGTTTTAAAATATGATTTTTATTATATGTGAGATGTAAGAATATAATTTTTATATAAGTAGTGAATCAAAAATATGATTTTGATATTAGTAGACAAATAAAAATATAATTTTTATATGATAGGCGTAGGAAAAATATAATTTTTACATGATAACAAGAGTAAAAATTCAATTTTATATATTGAATAGCGAAGTAAAAATTTGATTTTTATATATTGAATAGCGAAGTAAAAATTCGATTTTTATGTATTGAATAGCGAAGTAAAAATTCGATTTTTATATATTGAATAGCGAAATAAAAATTTGATTTTTATATAATGAATAGCGAAGAAAAATTCGATTTTTATACATTTAATAGCGAAGAAAAAATTTGATTTTTATATATTGAATTGCGAAGTAAAAATTCGATTTTTATATATTGAATAGCGAAGTAAAAAATTCGATTTTTATATATTGAATAGCGAAGAAAAAATTCGATTTTTATATATTGAATAGCGAAGTAAAAATTCGATTATTATATATTGAATAGCGAAGTAAAAATTCGATTTTTATATATTGAATAGCGAAGTAAAAATTCGATTTTTATATATTGAATAGCGAAGAAAAAATTCGATTTTTATATATTGAATAGCGAAGTAAAAATTCGATTTTTATATATTGAATAGCGAAGTAAAAAATTCGGTTTTTACATATATGAGGTAGCAATAAAAATTCGATTCCTATATATTGAATAGCAAAATAAAAATGTGATTTTTACTATGAACAGTGTGAAATAGACTGCGATGGGACGAACTGGAATGAAAACAAAATCCGAACCATTCAGAAATCAAAGCACGGCGGAGTGGAAACCCTCGGTGAGAATTTCTCACCTTTTAATTTAATTTTCTAGTAATATATTTACTAGGATGCAGACGGTGTTTAGTAGCACCCGACACCCGTCATCCACAGACCATGGATGGCTTGTTTGTTTAATTGTTTGGTTGTGTAGTTGGTTAGATTATTTGGTTTGAATTGAATTGTTTGGTGAAATGAAATTGATTTGATTGATGTGTGAATGGCGTGGGCCTTCACTAGACCGGGGATAAGGCTAGGCCTTGTCCTGTTTCTAGTTTCGTGCCGTTATGACGCCGAAATTTTCTAAAAATAAGTTAGAAAAATAAAGATAACATTTTAGTTAATAAATGAACCGAATAGAATATTCATGGGTTGAATAAAATAGTTTGATCGTTAAAAATATAATTTTTAACGTGAATGTGAATAAATAAATATTCATTTACAAACCGGACGGTTTGTTTATGTACACCTATTTGAAGGACATTGATTGGGACGATAAATTTTACACATCGCCCAACTGCACAAATAAAAATCTATGTTTGATTGCTTGAAACCCCACACGGGTATTGGGATGATATTTAACGTACACTAATCCCGATTGTTTAGTTGTATGTCGATCGATTGATAGACAGGCTGTTATAAGCGTTGAATATTTATATTTGATGCTTATACAGTGTAGAATGCACTTTGGATGATGGTTGATTATTCATCGTTGTTGATATATACATGTGTTGTAGAAAATCCATATAATTAACATTATATGGTAATTGATTGGGCCTCATTCCAGTTTTAAAATAGAAATATTTGAAAAAGAAATATTTGAAATAGAATATTTGAAAATAGGAATATATGAAGCCGTATTGATTAGATTGACGCCATTTTGACGTGAACGATATTTATATCGATTTTATTCATTTTATAATGAATATCGAAAGTGATTTCAAAATCTGATATTTTGAAAAGAATTGAATATAAACGAATTCAACTGAAATTGAATAGAAATGAATTCGAATTGAAATTGAATTAGAAATCAATTTGAATTGAAATCAATTTGAAATGAATTTAAAATGAATTTAAATTGGAATATTCAATTTTGATTTGAAATTTAATATGAAGTTGAAACCATTTGAAAATGAATTTAAAACGATTTATAAAGCACGTTTTGAATTGAAATCAACGAAGTATATATTATATATATTATATATATATAATATAATGGCCTGAATAGAACGCGACGCGCCGCGGCAGTTCGCGAATTTCGACCATTGACTTCGAACGGATTTTACGGGAGATCTGACCGTCGGATTCTCCTAAAACCGGAACCGTTGGGTTCGTATCGAAAAGAGCTTT
Organism: Allium sativum; assembly: GCA_030737875.1. Taxonomy (NCBI): domain Eukaryota; kingdom Viridiplantae; phylum Streptophyta; class Magnoliopsida; order Asparagales; family Amaryllidaceae; genus Allium; species Allium sativum. The sequence continues at coordinate 81,460,377 of CM060909.1, forward strand.
CTAACGAATATTGGAAATTAGTAATCTAACGGTTGGATTTGGAATTATGTTCAAATCAAATTTGAAAAAGGTCGCTATAAGTGCAGTTCGATGGCCGTTGATGGAAATCGACTGTACGGGCCTTGATAAAATTATTAAAAATAGTAATAATTTGTGTAAAATCATAAGAAATGATTTGGGAAAAATTGGGATGAAAAACTCCATATTTGAAAAGATAAAAACAGATTTTTATCGAAATGAACTAGTTTTGAACTAGAATTATAATTCTATTTATTTTTAAATAAATAAATTGAATTTGAAAAAGGGTTTTAAAAATAACCAGAATTTCCAATGATTGCATTGGAGTGGATTTGAATCGAAACTGTCTTCGGAATATTTCGATGTTGGAATTCGTGATTATACGGATGTTGTTATGGAAATTTGAAAGATATATATTTATATCAATATTTCCAATACGACATTTGTTAATCGTAGAATTTGATATTGAATATAAGCCGATATATTTTCTATTCAGAGCCTTGTATTGAATATCAAATGTGATTTGGGTTTGTCGTGAATGGTGTCTTCACTAACACTGTTATTGAACCCAGTTGAGAAAAGATTAAATCTTTTTATTTGGACTTAATGAAGTGTACCAATTAAATAACATTTAATTGGAATTGAATTGATATTGATTTTTGGGTTTATCGTGGACAGTGTTTTAAATAACACTCGTTCTTTAACCCGATAATTTATGGAATGTGATTTTGGGTTTATCGTGAATTGTGTTTTAAATGACACAGATTCTTTAACCCAGTTAAAGATTAAAACTAAGTGGAGTTTTAATTAATCTTTAATTAGATTGAAATGATCGAGAATGGAGTATCACCGGTTTTGCTCTAGGCGATAGTTAAATCTTTAATTAGATTTAAACGTGAAATGGTAATTAAATTTACCGATAACACCGTGGTGTTAATTATGAAGTAAGACCCGTTTTACTTCATGGGATGAATAGGTTGGGATTTGGAAATTAAAACAAATGATTACTTTGGTAAGATTCGCTAATCCCAACTAGTTTGAATTGATATTCAAAAGTAGATTAAAGAATAAATTTTTGATAAAATTAATGGGAACCTTTCCCATGAATGTGAAATTTAGAAACTAACTGTCGGTTAGCTAAGCAGAATGGTTTTCTGGATATTGATCTGATGTTGGTTTCGGCCTTCGGGGTTAATGTTTGGGGAATTATTCTCTTGATTAATTTACGGTTAGTGACTGATGAATTGGAATGAGGCGTATGTTGTGTTTGTGTAACACTTTTATAATATATACGCGAGTTATTCAGAAAGACTGGGTTTATCCCATTCTGAATAACTGATACGACGATAAGTAAAAGATGAAGACGATGGTCGAAGACCGGAGGTCTTCACGTCGTTTGGGTGATTACTGATGATCTTGATTGGGCTGTACACCCAAGAAGATGGAAACAGTTGGTGATCGTCCAGACGTACTTGGAGATCGACGGATATGCGGCGTACTAGGTGCCTCCGGTTTCGTTCAGACCCAGAACGAACTTGTAAATGGACTGTGTGTCTGACATTTGATTTTAGTCCGTGCGATTGATCTCCATTAAATATATATCTGTTTGGCGGCGGAGAATTTATTCTCTTGCTTAACGCCTTTCTCTGAGACGTACGAGCTCAGGGGTTATATATTGATGGATATCAAACACATGGAGTGAATTGCCTGTGTGGCATGCCTAAGTGGCAATTGATCGAGGCTTCTGTTGAAAAGCAAAGTCTTGTGGTGATGATCAAAGCACAGCCTGTGTGGCACAGCTTTGTGTAACGTGAATTCGTGAGCCTCGCACCCCGGTTGTGAACCAAAAACTGGAGAGGACCTCAGGGAGGGCATGCGTTTCTTTCTAGCTAGGGTGGTGTCAGTGACCTACCAGCCCTGACATTTATATACTTTTCACCTATGTGGTTGTTGCTGTTGCGAGGCGCCTCGGTTAGATCGGACGATCCGAGTCCGATGGAGTCATTCGTTGGCTCATTTACGCCCCAAAGGGCGGGAAAACATATTGTTCAGGCACTATAATCCACATCGGTGGACCGGCCCTGTCGCTCCAAGGGGTAGTTGCGGCTATTCCGGAGGCTCGGGCTAGAGAGTCTCAAATCGGTAGAGGACGATCCCTGGCCTCGGTTCATAGACGGAAATCCAATTTCCAAATACGTGCCATTTGCGGTTTTATTTGTAAACCTGTATATGGCGACATAGTGGCATGGGACGCTCATGTCGCCTATTATTGATACTTATGATTAGAAGTTGTTTTATACACTATGTACTTATAATAGTATCAAATGATTTGTTTTTAAAACGTATCAAGCATCCTTTGGCTGTAATAAGGGAAAACCCTATCCCCCCGCTTGCGTTGCATTGTGTGATAAGACCTGGGTCTTATAACAGCTTCATTTTTCTTTATTTAGCATTGCGTTGTTTGTTTTATGCACTGGTATTCTTGGGAGGAAACCCGTTCTGTGTAATACGGCGTGGTCCCTTGATTTACGTAACTTTAAAATAAAGATTTATAACTGTTTTAGTTCTCACACCAGTCACATGACTGACCTGGAGTTTATTGTTTTAACCTAAACTCTGGGTACCCCTATTTTGACATGGGCAGCTAGTAGTTTTGGTTTTGCAGTTTTATATTCACAGGATCCTGGTTTACATCTGGAATGATATCCGGAAAGCTTTGTATCCGTATATCTCTTCTAGTTGTGTATTGTATTATTTTCCGCTGCTATGTATTTAAATGTAATTTAAATCTCTGATATTTCTGTGTAATATTCATTTTTACTCTGTATATTCTTGTAATCTGATGCATTGTTGTAATATACAATGAGATGTTCTTCCGTCTGCGTTCCGTTGTGTCGTGTTCTCAAACGATAGGGCGTTTCGAACGGTCTGGATCGGTTTAGCGACTGGTTCGGATCGAGCGAAATTCTTTTTCGTTACATATTTCAAAACTTCTTTTTCAAAACTGGAATGAGGCCCAATCAATTACCATATAATGTTAATTATATGGATTTTCTACAACACATGTATATAATAACAACGATGAATAATCAACCATCATCCAAAGTGCATTCTACACTGTATAAGCATCGAATATAAATATTTAACGCTTATAACAATCTGTCAATCAATCGATCGACATAAAACTAACTATTGGGATTAGCGTATGTCATATATCACCCCAATACCCGTGTGGGGTTTTCAAACAATCAAACACAGATTTTATTTGTGCAGTTGGGCGATGTGTAAAATTTATCGTCCCAATCAATATCAGTCAAATGTGTGTATATAAACAAATCGTCCGATCTGTTTATTTTTATTTCATTTCATATATACGTTAAAATTCTATTTTTAACTATAAAATATTTTTAACTATATAAATATTTTATTTCACTTCACATCACAACACACAATCTACTACACATCAAAATCATACAAACAAGCATACAAGCCATCCATGGTCTGTGGACGACGGGTGTCAGGTGCTACTAAACACCGTCTGCATCCTAGTATATATTTTAACTAGAAAAATTAAAAGTGAGAGGTTCTCACTAAAGCTAACCCAAACGCCACGACTCTTCTTATGCAGTAATCTTTGTCGTTCTCGCCTTTCATCCATTCCACTGTCCGTAGCCACTACATATATAAAAGTCACATTTTTATTTGTTCATTTTCAATTTAAAAATCATATTTTTATTACCTCTATAATATAAAAATCATATTTTTATTATCTCTATAATATAAAAATCATATTTTTATTATCTCTATAACATAAAAATCATATTTTTATTATTGCAAAATCAAATCTTTTTCTGAAGATAAAAATCCTATTTTTACATACTTCTTTATACAATAAAAATCACATTTTTATATGCGTTTCTTACGTAAAGATCTAACCTTTTTATTTGTTAAAAATCCAAACTTTTCTTATTTTAAAATTCTCATTTTTAACTCCATGTTATATATATAAAAAAATCAGGAATTTTAAATTAAATAAGCACAAAAAAAACTTACTGTCGGAGATGGGACGGAGGGGAGCCGGAGTCGTAAGGGTTGCTTTGGCTTCGGATGGAGGTAGGAGGTCGTTGTGGCGTCTTGGGTCTCGGTGGTTGGCATCTAAGGGGGTTCAGGAGGGTGCGGAGATGGAGTGGGTCGCGGTTTGGCTCGATCTAGTAGAGGACGGGGAGGAGAACGGGGTCAGGGGATCGCCGTTGGCTGTGGGGGGGTGTGTGACAGGTTTTGGAGGGGGTTCGGAGGTTGGCGCGGAGGTGGGGGATGGACGGCGCGGAGGGGGTGATTGCCAGGAGGCGGCGATGGAGAAAATCGATTTGGGGATAGGTCTGGGTATCGGGGTCAACGGGTGGGCTTTTGTTTTGTTGTTTTTTTTCTTTCAAAAGTGAACGATGGGAGAGAAAGGGGCCCACATATATATATATATATATATATATATAATTTAATTATTTTCATTTTCAAAAAGGTGGATTTTCCGTTCGAACTCTGAATCGGACCCAACAACCGTCGTCCATAGCTAATTACCCCCATTCCGAACATAATGGGATAGGTTTCGTAAGCCGATTCGGCTGATACAATCAGCTTCCGTCAAAATCAAAATATAAATTTATATATTGATTTTGAACGCACATTTCAATTTACTGGGGTCACATACGAACCTAAAAGTTCCCGAAAAATATTTTCTAACTTCGTATTGATGATACGGTCCTAACAAAACTAATTTCGTCAAATTCTGAGACCGTTTGAAAAATGACCATTTTTCAAACGATTAAAATCAATTGAAACTGGTCAAACGAGTTTTCCTTTGCCACGCTCACATATTGATTCGAAAAATTACGAAACTTGAAACCTAGCAATAGGTTGACATCCCGGATCCAACAAAAGTGGTTTCGTTGAATTCCGAGGTCGTATGCAAAATTTCCATTTTTAAGGGCCTGAATTCCATAGCGACTATTCAGAATTTTCAACTGGAAATATCTTTTGATTCCCGCTATGAAACTTCAATTTTTCTGATTCGTTAGAAAGATATTCTCAATTAGATCCGAATATTTTTGGTTTCACTAAAATCCGGTTTATTCTACACCCGGTATGTTCAGTTGAAATTTGAAATCAAATTATCGAACTACCGCGCCATTTTTAATTCCTTTTATAATTAGAGATAATTATTTATATTCTAACGACGATCTATATAATATACACGTTTGAATTCTATTCAAAATAAATTTCTCGTCGATATTATTTAAAATAATTCATTTTAAATAATCAAAAATCGCTAAATTCGCCAAAATAAAAATTTTAAATTGGCTTAGATTTCCGGGTTATTACACAAGGGCCGTCATGCCGTCGATGGTGAACCTAGAGTAGCCGCCGCAAGATAGATGCTTTACATCAAATTTAATCTAAAATTTAAAACAACTAGCCTACATCAAAGGAGAGCAATTCAGTTTCAAAATATAGATCTCAGAAATCAAGATCTCCTTTTGTTTGTAAGTTGGTTATTACTCAAATTCAAATGTTATTCTTAAATGATATCATGACATGTTGTAACTTGAACGTAGAAACGATGCTTATATATAAGATAAATAAAGTCTGATTTTTATTTATCTTAAATTACCATTGCGATTGATTATGCCTATAAGTTTATGGTGATAAACATACCATATTTTATGATATTAATGATAAGTCTGCTATGATTGGATGTTGAATTTATTATAATAGCTTAGTGGATTTTATAAGTTACTTGCAAGTTAATGATCTAAGTCATATTTATATGTCTACATGTTTTAGATCAACAATCACACATATTTAGATCTATAACCTATTATGTTGAAATGTTTAGATCTATAACCTATTATGTTGCAAGTTAGATTTGTGGCCTTATATGTTCTAACACATGCAAGTTTGGTGATTTTATCGTGTTATGTAACATGCAAGTTTCAAACTATCATGTCATATGCAAGTTTGGTGATTTTATCATGTTATGTAACATAAAAGTTTTAAACTATCATGTAACATGCAAGTTTTAGGCTAAATAATGTTCATGTATGCCTAAATATTTAGATCCATATGCCTACATGTTTGGATCTATATTAATTAGATCCAATTCAATGTAAGTTCACCTTTACATGACAAGTTTAATTTGTGTAGTTCTATGTAAATTCATGTGCTATGATTCATGTTAATCGGATCTAAATTTGCAAGTTCATCATCCTATGCCAAATCTATATGTCACATATTTTTATGCTGTTAGAATATTTCATGTTCTTCGCTTTTCCCTTTTGTGTTTATAAGTTAGGCTAAAATATCGAACCTAACATTCCTTGTAATTTTGCGAGCGTACAAACGGGGGATTTCGTTGGGGTAAACATGAAATTATATGTAATTGGCATGTTTGGCACATGCCAATGATTAGTGACATTTAAATGGTTTAATTTTTAAATACCAAAAATTATTAACTTGATTTAGAAGGAAAATGGGCCATGACAATAAACTGTTGACAATTTACATATAAACATGGAAGGACAAATATGTAAATTTATAAAAGGCGAATATGCCTAACCCGAGGTTAGATTGAGTTACGGTATAAGACTGCCCGGAACCGCCCGACAAATCTAGCAGCCGTAACAATATAAATCTAATGTGGGTGGTTAGTGCATTAAGAAATAAATTAAAGCTAAGACAAGAGTGGAATGGTAGGGTTAAGTAAATTTAGAACACTTAACCGTAATAACATGTTAACTAGGCAAGTGGGTGAGGTAAAGTAAATTTAAAATACTTAACCGTAATAACATGTTGACTAGGCAAGTGGGTGAGGTTAAGTAAATTTAGAACACTTAACTGTAATAACATGTTAACTAGGCAAGTGGGTGAGGTTAAGTAAATTTAGAACACTTAATCGTAATAACATGTTAACTAGGCAAGTGGGTGAGGTTAAGTAAAACTGGAACACTTAACCGTCATAACATGTTAATTAGACAAGTGGGTGAGGTTAAGTTAACAGGACACACTTAACGAATATATATATATATATATATATATATATATATATATATATATATGTGTGTGTGTGTGTGATTGGGTAAAGTAACACAAGAGGAACAGTTAACCAAAATATATATATATATATATATATAACATGATATGTGATAGGGTTAAGTAACACAAGAGGAACACTTAACCAATATATATATATATATATATATATATATATATATATAACATGATGTGTGGGCAGGTTAAGTTAACTTGACTGAATGGATAACACTTAACCAAGAATATATATCAACTTGAATCAGTGGGAGGGTTAAGTACATATCGGGACCGGTGAGTAATATTAGTACATATAGGCCCACAAACTTAACCATTAAAATGAACATGCTTGAACCAGTGGAAAGGTTAAGTACATATCGGGTTGGTGGGCAATATTAGTACATATAGGCCCACAAACTTAACCATTAAATAAACATGCTTGAATCAGTGGAAGGGTTAAGTACATATCGGGATCGGTGGGTAATATTAGTACATATAGGCCCATAAACTTAACCATTAAATAGACATGCTTGAATCGGTGGGAGGGTTAAGTACATCACGTGTAGGTGGTTAATATTATACATATATGCCCACAAACTTAACCAGTAGGAAACCCTAGTAACGAGGACTCATTTCAGCAGTAACCCACATAGATGTATCACGGTACCCTGAGCTAGGCAGGGTGGGGCACGATTACTGGGTTGATTATAAGCGGTCGATATAGCGGCCGGGGGTACGTCAGTGTAGGTTCCGGTGGATTACGGGCATGCATGTACTCCGGAGTGGAAAAAGCAGGCACTGGGTACCAGTAGTTTTACACTGTGCATTCTTGAATCATGTCGGGGTCGCTATCATAAGGATTGATACACCTTATGGTTGGACCATCACAGGGTAGCTACACGCAAGGGAGGGCCGATTGACACAGACACATGGCAAGTTAACACAGATAGGGAGCCGATCGATAGGGTAGTAAGGTACATCCAACATATTCATAGCAATTGGGCTGATTGAGGTGGAATCCTCAAATATAGATGTACACCTGAAGGCTATCACAACTGCGGGGGTTGGGATCGTATTATTATTTTATACAGATTACTAGTTGAGACACTAGTTAGGTGGTGCAGAGATTATAGTAATGGGTGTGATCACATGTTCAACCTATCTTGTCTTATATTAGGGTACTGTCCTATGTTCCATTGCTCCTGTCATGATCCCTTTTCCTTGTTTAAATGCCAGTAATCACTGAACTTACCAGACTTATTGTTTGACCCATTTTCTCTCGTCTTCTTTTCTTCCATCCCCCCACCCCCAAAGTAGTTAGGGAGGGAATAACTCAGATTAATGTGGACCATTGCTCTTTCTAAGCTTGAAGACTCTTTGACATGTTGCCTTGGACTCTCTCTTCTACTGTTATGGCGGGCTCATGTTTTATTTGGGGAAATAATTTTATGCTTCTTTATTTTTGTTTAAACAAGACAGATACTTTAGTGTTGTAAAATAATCTTTGTACAAGCTGTTTATCAATGAGATAAAGTTTTATTTATTTGTCGCTGCTTTAATTGTCTCTCTTGTAATTTATCTGCGTCTTTTACCTATAACTCTCCACCGAAGTTAAGGTATTCCCTTTGTGAGTGACCTTAATGGAGGTGGGGTGTTACAGTATACTGATTTAAAAGATAATATTTTGTAGATTAAATTGGTTATAAAAGGAAATAGTAAAATATCTAAAGTGATAAATTCAAAAATGAAATTAGAAATCGAGTTTAACATGAAACAATGAGTTTATTCCGACATTCGGAACGTTGATTGAATATAGATGATTTGAAAGAGAGGTATATGGTGAAATTTGATTATATCAAATTCAGGAAGGTACTATTTACCTTCCATTTTAATCAAGATTATTTATTTAATTTATTAATTAAAAATTATTTATTTCTTTGAATAAAGAATCAAAGTTATATTTTTAAAATTTTGGAAGTATGTATTATAACACTATCGTTATAACCAATGGTTTATACAACATTCATTGAATCTATATAAATGGATTTTGGAAATGTTTTCCAAATATAACCAGAAGTTTTTTCTAAGCATAGAAATGAAATGATTTTGAAGTTAAGAATAAATTTAAGAAAATTAAAAATTTACTGGAAATTAGTTAAGTTGAATAGCTTTCTAAGTATCGATCTGATGTTGGTTTCGACCTTCGGGGTCGACACTTAGGGAGTTGTTGTCTTACTAGTTTACGATTAGGGACTAATCGATGTGAAATAATAGAAATGCATGAATAAGATATGGAAATGTTTTCAAATGTTAATAATGTATATTTTCGAAATATGGGAAATAAAGAGTTGTGAATATATGGAAAAGTTTTCCAAGAAATCGTGAAAGAACTAAGCGAGTTGGAAAAATAGTTGGGTAAGGATATTTAAAAGAAATTTGGAGATGAAATTATAATTGATAAAATATATTTAAAGGGGCTCAGTGTTGATGGATGATCAATTTAGGTAATATTTCCATTTAGAAGTATGATCGTTGTTTGTATGTATGTTTTCCGTTGATAGTTAAATAACCAGCTATCAAAGTTTTCGACCATTTTCCAGTTATCAATACGGAGAGACCAGGATCTGATTTATTACCTGAAACAACTCTGTATGGGCATTAGCGTTGCGAGTTAAATGTAATGAAGATAATTGAAGACATAGTTTATGCAAGGGCTATTATGGCAATCCTAGGTAGAAATTGGCTTAGATGGGTTTACAAAATAGTACCTTCCGTTTGTCTAGTCCTAGGACAACATGTATGGACGAATGTCTGACAGAGTGTATCTAATAGATCGCGTAAGTTGATCTCTTCAAACGTACTTGCATAGGTGGTGGAGAAATTCGTTTCTCTTAGCTTTATACCCATGGTAATTTTTTTGGAGAAATATATTTGTGATTTGGTGGGTATGATGATGTGACATTCAAAGTAAATAAAGATGTGATCCTAATAATGGTACGTTATGACCTCAAGCCTCATCAAAGCGGGAAATGATAAAAATTAGGCAGCCAACATGGTTAAGTAGGTTGCACCCAATTAGGGTATATTGTCACTATCTAAAGAATATTCATATTTTTTACTTCTTTCATTTATGTATCTCCCAGGAACGGTTATGTTGGTATACCAACCGTAAGGTGACAATATATTTGGAACATTCAAGTGAAATGAATGGCCTGTTATGTGTGACTGAGTTGCAAGATGTTCTTGTTGAAATCCAGTGTATTCTCTCTAGAGTACACTGATCGGAAAGTGGTTCCATACCTTGTCATAGTTGGAAATCTAGTCTTCAATAAGATCCCACGCTCTTGATCGTATATAATATATGTGGAGCGTGAGATGCAAGCATTCTGTTAGATTGCTATTAACTTATATTAGACAATATTGTAATATCAGAATAGTATTGATTCAAAAAATGTTTTGTGTTATCATAAGGTAAAACCATCGGTATTTATGTGTAGATCGGTCTTACGATTATCATTTCTTTTGAAAAGTTAAATCAAATGATTGGAGTTTACTCACACCAGTCCCATGGCTGGCCTAGAGTTTATTTTGTTTTGTTTTACCCTAAACATTCTATTTATTAGCGGGTTAAAGAACGAATGTTATTTAAAACACTGTTCACGATAAACCCACAGATCAATTCTATTTACAACCCATTTCAAATCCAATTTATCTATTTAAAAATAAATGGGTTTGAATTTTAGTTCAAAACTAGTTTATTTTGATAAAAATCTATATTTATCTTTTCAAATATGGAGTTTTTCATCCCAATTTTTCCCAAATCATTTCTTATGATTTTACACTAATTATTACTATTTTTAATAATTTTATCAAGGCCCGTACAGTCGATTTCCATCAACGGCCATCGAACTGCACTTACAACGACCTTTTCCAAATTTGATTTGGACGTATCTCCAAATGTAACCGTTAGATTTCAAATTTCCAATATTCGTTAGAAAGCTCTTTTCGATACAAACCCAACGGTTCCGGTTTTAGGAGAATCCGACGGTCGGATCTCCCGTAATGTCCGTTCGAAATAAATGGTCGAAATTCGTGAACTGCCGCGGCGCGGCGCGTTCTATTCAGGCCATTATATTATATATATAATATATATAATAAATATTTCGTCGATTTCCTATTTGAAACGAATTTTATAAATAGTTTTAAATTCGTTTCAAAAACAATTTCAACTTCCATTTCAATTCAAATCAAAATTGAATTTTTTTCTTATAAATTCATTTTAAAAAACATTTCTATTTAATTCAAATTTCAATTCATTTTGAAATCACTTCAATTAGTTTTCAATTCAATTCGAATTCGTTTTCAATTCATTTCGAATTGGTTTTCTATTTGATTCAATTCAAATTGGTTTTCTATTCGATTCAATTCAAATTGGTTTTCTATTCGATTCGATTCAAATTGGTTTTCTATTCGATTCGATTCAAATTGGTTTTCCATTCGATTCGATTCAAATTGGTTTTCTATTCGATTCGATTCAAATTGGTTTTCTATTCGATTCAATTCAAATTGGTTTTCTATTCGATTCAATTCAAATTGGTTTTCTATTCGATTCAATTCAAATTGGTTTTCTATTCGATTCAATTCAAATTGGTTTTCTATTCGATTCAATTCAAATTTGTTTTCTATTCGATTCAATTCAAATTGGTTTTCTATTCGATTCAATTCAAATTTAATCGATATAAATATCGTTCGCGTCAAAATAGCGCAGCTCTAATCAATACGGCTTTATATATTTCAATAATTCGTTATTCTATTCAACAAATGAATATTTATTTTTGTCAACACACGACTAATCTCAACGAATGAGTATTGTCCACGTGTGACTATTTTTGTTATTTAATATATGATAAAGATATAAAGTTTATTGCTAAAATATTTCGTTCAACACGTGACTAATCTCAACGGATGAGTACAGTCAACACATGAACCTTTATTTTATAAAGATAAAGATGTAAATTTTATTGTTAAAAATATTTCGTTCAACATATGACTAATCTCAACGGATGAGTACTGTCAACACATGAACCTTTATTTTATGAAGATAAAGATGTAAATTTTATTGTTAAAAATATTTCGTTCAACACATGACTAATCTCAACGGATGAGTACTGTCAACACATGAATCTTTATTTTATAAAGATAAAGATGTAAATTTTATTGTTAAAAATATTTCGTTCAACATATGACTAATCTCAACGGATGAGTACTGTCAACACACGAACCTTTATTTGATAATATTCTTTATTTTCCCGATTGGAATGAGGCCCAATCAATTACCATATAAAGTTAATTATATGGATTCCATACAATACATGTATATAATAGCAACGATAAATAATCAACCATCATCCAAAGTGCACTACACTGTATAAGCATTAAATATAGATATCTAACGCTTATAACAGCTTGTCAATCCATCGATCGACATACGACTAATTATTGGAATTAGTGTATGTCGTATTTTATCCTAATACCCGTGTGGGGTTTCAAACAATCAAACACCGATTTTATTTGTTCAGTTGGGCGATGTATAAAATTTATCGTCCCAATCAATGTCATTCAAATAGGTGTACATAAACAAACCGTCCGGTTTGTAAATGAATATTTATTTATTCACATTCATATTAAAAATTATATTTTTAACGACCAAATTATTTTATTCAACCTATGAATATTCTATTCGGTTCATTTATTCAATAAAATGGTATTTTTATTTTTCTAACTTATTTTAGAAAATTTCGACGGCATAAAGGCATGATACCAGAAACGGGACGAGGCCTAGCCTTATCCCCGGTCTAGTGAAGGCCCACGCCATTCACACATCAATCAAATCCATTCCATTTCACCAAACAACTCAATTCAAACCAAATAATCTAACCAACTACACAACCAAACAAACAAGTCCATGGTCTGTGGACGATTGTGTCGGGTGCTACTAAACACCGTCTGCATCCTAGTATATATATACAACTAAAAAAAAGGAGATTGAAGAGTGAGAAATTCTCACAAATAGCTATCCCAATTCCACGTCTCTTCATTGATAGAAATCTTCATCGTTCTCGCCTTTTTATCACCTTCGTTGCCCGTATTCTCTACATATGTAAAAATCGAATTTTTACTTCGCTATTCAAAATATAAAAATCGAATTTTCACTTCTCTATTCAATATATAAAAATCGAATTTTTACTTCGCTATTCAATATATAAAAATCGAATTTTTATATCGTTAACCTCAATTTTTAAAAATAGAAATTTTATCACTACTACTCTAATGTAGACATAGAAATTTTATTCTTCATCGTATAAAAATATCGCCTTTTCAATATGAAAAATATCGCCTTTTCAATAATAAAAATATCGCCTTTTCAATATTAAAAATATCGCCTTTCCAATATGAAAAATATAGTTTTTCCATTGTTAAAAATTCGACATTTCTATTATTAAAAATTCTAACTTTTCCTTTATGAAAATTCTAACTTTTCCTTTATGAAAATTCTAAATTTTCCTATTTAAAAATCCTAACTTTATAATTTAAAAATCCTAACTTTCTAATTTAAAAATCCTAACTTTTCTATTTTAAAAATCTAATCTTTTCTATTTTAAAAATCTAATCTTTTTGTTCTATAAAAATCCCACCTTTATACCATATATAATATACAAAGATCTGATTTCTCTTTAATCAATTAAAACTGAAAATAAAAATCAAAACTTTAAACTAAATAAAAATCAGTTTTAAAATCTATGTTTTTTTCAGTTTTAAAATCAAATAAAAAGGATTATAAAACTCACCTCGACCTGGATTTTCTGCGAAGGGGGAGGGGTTTGGACGCGAACTGTTATCGAGGGTGGTGGCGCATCGGGGCTTCAGGGGCGTGGAGGGGCTGGGGGGTCTCTACGGTGGCGCGCTCGAGGTTAAGGGGGCTGCGGTGGGTTGCGGTAGGGTTTAAGGGAGGTGAGGGGTTTGGGCTGTGGGGCGTGGTCTTCGAGGCGGTGAGAGGCAAGAGAGGAGGAAAGAGGAAGGGCTTGGGGGGGTCGCCGCCATCGACGTCGAAGGGGGAGGTCGCGCCTCGGCGGCGGCGCATTGGCAATCGCGACAGGCGATTTAGGGTTTTAATTATTATTTTTTTATTTCTGAGAGATATGAGAGAGGGAAAGGGAATTAATATATATAATTTATTTTATTTTCTTATTCAATTAAAGTTGACTTTTCATATGACCTCGAAACGAGGCCCACCGCTTGTCGGCCATAGCTAATTACTCCCATTCCAAACACAATGGGATATGTATCGTAGGCTGGTTCTATCGTTTCGATCAGTTTTCGTCAAAATCAACATATAACTCTATATATTGATTTTGAACGTGCATTTCAATTTACCGGGGTCACATACTAACTCGAAAAATTCCAGAAAAATATTTTCTAGCTTCGTATTGACGATACGGTCCTAACAAAACTAGTTTCGTCGAATTCTGAGACCATTGGAAAAATGGCCATATTCCAGTCGATTAAAATAAATTGAAACTGGTCAAACGCGTTTTCCTTTGCCATGCTCCCATATTGACTCAAAAAATTATGAAATTTGGAATCTAGCAATAACTTTACATCACGGACACAACAAATGTGGTTTCGTCGAAATCCGAGGTCGTTTGCAAAATTTCCATTTTTAAGGGCCTGAATTCCATAGCGACTATTCGGAATTTTCAACTGGACATATCTTTTGATTCCCGCTATGAAATTTCGATTTTTCGGATTCGTTGGAAAGATATTCCCAATTAGATCCTAATGTTTTTGGTTTCACTAAAATCCGGTTTGTTTTGCACCCGGTACATTCAATTGAAGTTTGAAATCGAATTATCGAACTACCGCGCCATTTTCAATTCCTTTTATAATTATATATAATTATTTATATTCTAACGACGACGCGTATAATATATACGTTCTAAATATATTCAAAATAAATTTTCGACGATATTATTTAAAATAATTCATTTTAAATATTCAAAATTCGCTAAAATTGCCAAAATAAAAATTTTAAACTGGCCCAGATTTTCGGGTTGTTACAATCTCCCCCACTTAAAACTTTTCGTCCCCGAAAAGGAACAAAGTCGAAAGTGGTTTGATTATCAACTCTAATGTTCGATCTGGCTTCCATTCTCCAACTTTTCAGTTTCTGAGAATTTTCAAATTTTCAAAAATTTGGCTAACACCCTAAATTTTCGAAAAATTCGCCATAACCTCCCCTGCACTGGGGGCCACGGGAAAATCCCGAAATTTCCATATAGGCCTTCTGATCTCAAAAAGAAAAAGAAAAAGCCAAGCGGCTAGCCAATCGGCTCATAAAATCATCATCACCCAAACAAAACAGTAAATTATAGTAAACATGTACCTATTTGTCGGGCAAACAAATTTTATTCTCTGCTCTAGCCTCCTTGCTATGACCTGTTCAATGTAAGTACATGTATATGCAAGCAAATGCGACTAATTTCAATACAATTCAATATTTGATGCAATTAGGCTAAATGGTTCAAAATTATCAATCAAATAAACAAACAACACAAACATCAATCAATTAGTGAATTAACGTTTCAAATTCAAATTTTTTTATACATATACAGAAAATCATGTTTTTGATGCCAATTCACAACAAATAAATCTATCTATATAAGTTTTGGTTCTCACACCAGTCTAATGGAAATATATAGATATCACACCTTCGAAACACGAACACAAATTCTGATGATTATATATCAATCATTAGAATCATCTCCGGGTGTCTAGAATGTGATCCTATATCTATCCAGTATATTAAAACTTCGAATATACGTTCATGACGCGTATATGCAAAATCTTTATATATCGGATTGTCCAAATTCAAAGTAAATAAATATTCAAATACGTATAAAACGATTTAAATTTTCAAAACAAAATTGTTTTCATTTGGAAAATACACTCTTCAAACTCATTCTAGGATACTACTGATCCTATCTCTAACGAGTCATTCTAATTGGATATTACTAATCCAACTTCTAATGAATTCTTTCATATGGTTCTAATGTGTCTTGTTCTCGAGCTCTGTAAACCAAAGCTCTGATACCAAATGTGACGGCCTGGAATTTCGCTCGATCTGAATCAGTCGTTAAACCGATCTAGACCATTCGAAACCCCTGATCGTTTGAGAACAGGACAAAATAGAACGCAGACGGAAGAACATTTCATTGTTATTACAACAATTCCATCAGATACAAGAATATACAGAGTATAAATTAATAAATTACATTCAATAAATATCAGAGATTACAATAAATTACATAGCAGCGGAAAATAATACAAAGCACAACTGATGGTGATATACGGATACAGAGCTTTCCGGATATCATTCCAGCTGTAAACTAGAATCCTGTGAATATAAATCTGCAAAACCAAAACTACTAGCTGCCCGTGCAGAAAAATAGGGGTACCCAGAGTTTAGGTTAAAACAATAAACTCCAAGTCAGTCATGTGACTGGTGTGAGAACCAAAACAGTTATTTAAAATTTTACTTGAAAAGAGAGTAATTCAAGGGACCACGCCGTATAACACGGAACGAGTTTCCTCCCAAGAATACCAGTGCATAGAATAAATAGCGCAATGCTTTTTCGAAAAATGAAGCTATTATAAGACCCAGGTCCCATCACACAATGCAACGCAAGCCGGAGGATAGGGTTTTCCCTTGTAATAGCCAAACATGCTTGGTACGTTTAAACAAATCATTTGATACTATAATAAGTGTATAGTGTCAAAACAATTTCAATCATAAATATCACGGCATGTGTACCATATATCATGTCGCCATACTAGTTCTACAATTAAAACCGAAATACACGTATTGGAAATTGGATTTCCGTCATGAGTCGAGGCAAGGGGCAAGCTCCTCTCCGCTTTCGAGACACTCTAGCAAATGTCCCAGGGCTACGCACTCTGGGCAACCCCTGGATCTTCAGGGCCGGTCCTCACTTACGTTAGAGGATTATTTATTCCTAAACACACGTTTGCCGGTCCTTACAGACCTAAAATCAAGGCGCCTCATCCAACAACCACATAGGTGAAAAGTATATAATTGTCAGGGCTGGTAAGTCACTGACACCCCCAAAGCTAGAAAGAAACGTCATGCTCTCCCTGCAGTCCTTATCCCGTTTTTAACTCATACCGAGGTGTAAGGCTCGCGAATTCATGTTATACACAAAGCTACGCCACGAAGGCCGTGCTTTGATCATCAACCACAAAACTTTGCTTTTCAACAGAAGCCTTGATCCATGCAACTCAGCATGCCACACAGGCAATTCATGCCATGCGATTGATATCTATCGATATATAACCTCTAAGCTCGTACATCTCAGAGAAGGGCGTTAAGCAAGAGAAAAATTCTCCGCCGCCGAACAGATATATATTTAACAGAAATCAATCAACACATAATAAAATCCAATGTCAGACACACAATCCATTTACAAGTTCGTTCTGGGTCTGAACGAAACTGGAGGCACTTTCCTCGCATATCCATCGATCTCCAAGTACGTCTGGACGACCACCAACTATTTCCATCCTCTTGGGTGTACAGCCCAATCAGGATCGTTAGTAATTACCCAAACGATGTGAAGACTTCCGGTCTTCAACCACCGTCTTCATCTTCGACATATCGTCGAATCTGTTATTCAGAATGGGTATAAACCCGGCCTTTCCGAACAATCCGCGTATATTAAAATGAATGTTACACAAACACAACATACGCCTCATTCCAATTCATATTCTCAGGGAAAGGTTCCCATTAATTTTATCCAAGATAAATTCTTTAAAATTTATTCTTTAATCTTCCTTTGGATGTCATTTCAAACCAAATTATGGTTTTTTCCAACTAGTCGAGATCAGCGAACCACACCGAAGTAATTATTTATTTTATTTCCTAATCCCAACCTATTCATCCCATGAAGCAAAACTGGTAATACTCCATATTTAACACCACAGTGTTGTCGGTAAAATTAATTACCATTCCACGTTCAAATCTAATTAAAGATTTAACTATCGCTTTGGAGCAAAACTGGTGATACTCAATTCTCGCTCAATTTCTAAATTTGATAATTTAAATTATCAATTTACATTTCAATCTAATTGCAGATTCATTAAAACTCCCTTTTCTGGGTTAAAGAACCAATGTCATTTAAAACACAGTTCACGATAAACCCAAATCACATTCTATTTATTAGCGGGTTAAAGAACGAATGTTATTTAAAACAATGTTCACGATAAACCCACAGATCAATTCTATTTACAACCCATTTCAAATCCAATTTATCTATTTAAAAATAAATGGGTTTGAATTTTAGTTCAAAACTAGTTTATTTTGATAAAAATCTA
Source organism: Allium sativum (assembly GCA_030737875.1). Lineage (NCBI taxonomy): Eukaryota > Viridiplantae > Streptophyta > Magnoliopsida > Asparagales > Amaryllidaceae > Allium > Allium sativum. The sequence goes on from CM060909.1 coordinate 81,478,920, forward strand.
TATTTATCTTTTCAAATGTGGAGTTTTTCATCCCAATTTTTCCCAAATCATTTCTTATGATTTTACACTAATTATTACTATTTTTAATAATTTTATCAAGGCCCGTACAGTTGATTTCCATCAACGGCCATCGAACTGCACTTACAGCGACCTTTTCCAAATTTGATTTGGATGTATCTCCAAATCCAACCGTTAGATTTCAAATTTCCAATATTCGTTAGAAAGCTCTTTTTGATACGAACCCAACGGTTCTGGTTTTAGGAGAATCCGACGGTCGGATCTCCCGTAATGTCCGTTCGAAATAAATGGTCGAAATTCGCGAACTGCCGCGGTGCGGCGCGTTCTATTCAGGCCATTATATCATATATATAATATATATAATAAATATTTCGTCGATTTCCTATTTGAAACGAATTTTATAAATAGTTTTAAATTCGTTTCAAAAACAATTTCAACTTCCATTTCAATTCAAATCAAAATTAAATTTTTTCTTATAAATTCATTTTAAAATTCATTTCTATTTAATTCAAATTTCAATTCATTTTGAAATCACTTCAATTTGTTTTCAATTCAATTCGAATTCGTTTTCAATTCAATTTGAATTTGTTTTATATCCAATTCATTTCGAATTGGTTTTCTATTCGATTCAATTCAAATTGGTTTTCTATTCGATTCAATTCAAATTGGTTTTCTATTCGATTCAATTCAAATTGGTTTTCTACTCGATTCAATTCAAATTGGTTTTCTATTCAATTCAATTCAAATTGTTTTTCTATTCGATTCAATTCAAATTGGTTTTCTATTCGATTCAATTCAAATTGGTTTTCTATTCGATTCAATTCAAATTGGTTTTCTATTCGATTCAATTCAAATTGGTTTTCTATTCGATTCAATTCAAATTGGTTTTCTATTCGATTCAATTCAAATTGGTTTTCTATTCGATTCAATTCAAATTGGTTTTCTATTCAAATCAATTCAAATTGGTTTTCTATTCGATTCAATTCAAATTGGTTTTCTATTCGATTCAATTCAAATTGGTTTTCTATTCGATTCAATTCAAATTTAATCGATATAAATATCGTTCGCGTCAAAATAGCGCATCTCTAATCAATACGGCTTTATATATTTCAATAATTTGTTATTCTATTCAACAAATGAATATTTATTTTTGTCAATACACGACTAATCTCAACGAATGAGTACTATCCACGTGTGACTATTTTTGTTATTTAATATATGATAAAGATATAAAGTTTATTGCTAAAATATTTCGTTCAACACGTGACTAATCTCAACGGATGAGTACAGTCAACACATGAACCTTTATTTTATAAAGATAAAGATGTAAATTTTATTGTTAAATATATTTTGTTCAACACATGACTAATCTCAACGGATGAGTACTGTCAACACATGAACCTTTGTTTTATAAAGATAAAGATGTAAATTTTATTGTTAAAAATATTTCGCTCAACACATGACTGATCTCAACGGATGAGTACTGTCAACACATGAACCTTTATTTTATAAAGATAAAGATGTAAATTTTATTGTTAAAAATATTTCGTTCAACACATGACTAATCTCAACGGATGAGTATTGTCAACACATGAACCTTTATTTGATAATATTCTTTATTTTCTCGATTGGAATGAGGCCCAATCAATTACCATATAAAGTTAATTATATGGATTCCATACAACACATGTATATAATAGCAACGATAAATAATCAACCATCATCCAAAGTGCACTACAGTATATAAGCATTAAATATAAATATCTAACGCTTATAACAGCCTGTCAATCCATCGATCGACATACGACTAATTATTGGGATTAGTGTATGTCGTATTTTATCCCAATACCCGTGTGGGGTTTCAAACAATCAAACACCGATTTTATTTGTGTAGTAGGGCGATGTGTAAAATTTATCATCCCAATCAATGTCATTCAAATAGGTGTACATAAACAAACCGTCCGGTTTGTAAATGAATATTTATTTATTCACATTCACGTTAAAAATTATATTTTTAACAACCAAATTATTTTATTCAACCTTTGAATATTCTATTCGGTTCATTTATTCAATAAAATGATATTTTTATTTTTCTAACTTATTTTAGAAAATTTCGGCGGCATAACGGCACGATACTAGAAATGGGACGAGGCCTAGCCTTATCCCCGGTCTAGTGAAGGCCCACGCCATTCACACATCAATCAAATCCATTCCATTTCACCAAACAACTCAATTCAAACCAAATAATCTAACCAACTACACAAACAAACAAGTCCATGGTCTGTGGACGATTGTGTCGGGTGCTACTAAACACCATCTGCATCCTAGTATGTATATAACTAAAAAAAAGGAGATTGAAGAGTGAGAAATTCTCACAAATAGCTATCCCAATTCCACGTCTCTTCATTGATAGAAATATTCATCGTCCTCGCCTTTTTATCACCTTCGTTGCCCGTATTCTCTACATATGTAAAAATCGAATTTTTACTTCGCTATTCAATATATAAAAATCGAATTTTTATATCGTTAATCTCAATTTGTAAAAATAGAAATTTTATCGCTACTACTCTGATGTAGACATAGAAATTTTATTCTTCATCGTATAAAAATATCGCCTTTTCAATATCAAAAATATCGCCTTTTCAATATTAAAAATATCGCCTTTCCAATATGAAAAATATAGTTTTTCCATTGTTAAAAATTCTACCTTTCTATTATTAAAAATTCTAACTTTTCCTTTATGAAAATTCTAACTTATCCTTTATAAAAATTCTACCTTTTCCTATTTAAAAATCCTAACTTTCTAATTTAAAAATCCTAACTTTCTAATTTAAAAATCCTAACTTTTCTATTTTAAAAATCTACTCTTTTCTATTTTAAAAATCTAATCTTTTTGTTCTATAAAAATCCCACACTTATACCATATATAATATACAAAGATCCGATTTCTCTTTAATCAATTAAAACTAAAAATAAAAATAAAAAATTTAAACTAAATAAAAATCAGTTTTAAAATCTATGTTTTTTTCCAGTTTTAAAATCAAATAAAAAGGATTATAAAACTCACCTCGACCTGGATTTTCTGCGAAGGGGGGTTTGAATGCGAGCTGTTCTCGAGGGTGGTGGCGCATCGGGGCTTCAGGGGCGTGGAGGGGTTGGGGGGTCTCTACGGTGGCGCGCTCGAGGTTGGGGGGTCTGCGGTGGGCTGGGGTAGGGTTTAGGGGAGGTGAGGGGTTTCGGCTGTGGGGCGTGGTCTTCGAGGCGGTGAGAGGCAAGGGAGGAGGAAAGAGGAAGGGCTTGGGGGGGGGGGGGGGGTCGCCGCCATCGACGTCGGAGGGGGAGGTCGCGCCTCGGCGGCGACGCAATGGCAACCGCGACAGGCGATTTAGGGTTTTAATTTTTTTTTATTTCTGAGAGATATGAGAGAGGGAAAGGGAATTAATATATATAATTTGTTTTATTTTCTTATTCAATTAAAGTTGACTTTTCATACGACCTCGAAACGAGGCCCACCGCCTGCCGTCCATAGCTAATTACCCCCATTCCGAACACAATGGGATATGTATCGTAGGCTGATTCTATCGTTTCGATCAGTTTTCGTCAAAATCAACATATAACTCTATATATTGATTTTGAACGTGCATTTCAATTTACTGGGGTCACATACTAATTCGAAAAATTCCAGAAAAATATTTTCTAGCTTCGTATTGACGATACGGTCGTAACAAAACTAGTTTCATCGAATTCTGAGACCGTTGGAAAAATGGCCATTTTCCAGTCGATTAAAATCAACTGAAACTGGTCAAACGCGTTTTCCCTTGCCACGCTCCCATATTGACTCGAAAAATTATGAAATTTTGAATGTAGCAATAACTTTACATCACAGACCCAAAAAAAGTGGTTTCGTCGAAATCCGAGGTCGTTTGCAAAATTTCCATTTTTAAGGGCCTGAATTCCATCGCGACTATTCAGAATTTTCAACTGGACATATCTTTTGATTCCCGCTATGAAATTTCGATTTTTCGGATTCGTTGGAAAGATATTCCCAATTATATCCTAATGTTTTTGGTTTCACTAAAATCCGGTTTGTTTTGCACCCGAAACATTCAATTGAAGTTTGAAATTGAATTATCGAACTACCGAACCATTTTCAATTCCTTTTATAATTATATATAATTATTTATATTTTAACGACGACGCGTATAATATATACGTTCTAAATATATTCAAAATAAATTTTTGTCGATATTATTTAAAATAATTCATTTTAAATATTCAAAATTTGCTAAAATTGCCAAAATAAAAATTTTAAACTGGCCCAGATTTTCGGGTTGTTACACTATGGTAGACTATTATTGATTTACCAGTGGGTGCCCGAATATGATTTCGATAAATTTAATGCTACTGATATCCAAATCTAGGTGAAACTTCAAAACGTTGAGTGGAAATGTGCTATATAGATGCGTTGTCCATGATTGCTAGCTTCATCGAAAATCCTATAAAAAAATACAGCAACACATCAGAAAAGAAATTCTCAAAATATGCTAAATTCTTATTTCCATTGGCATCGATACTGAGTTGATAGATACATTCCCCATTATCATGCACATGGGTTACAAGAAAGAGATTAAGGTGAAATATGAATTCATTCCTGTTGGAAATTGTTTTGAAACCAAAGGGTGAATTGTTAAGAAAACTTAGAATAAGTGTGAAATGGCTCATATATGTGAATAGTCCCACATGTTGAGACTAAATGAAATAAGAAAGTATTTATACTTGTTTCTAAGAAGCTATGTTGGGGCCTTGGGGATCCCAATGCTTGCTTTGCTGTGAGGAGCAAAACCAAGCTCATGATCAGCACACGCGTGCGAAACCAACCGGCCCAGCTCGGTTCTCGGTCTCGGGTTCAGGTTTGGTTCTAAAATTAATGAAAGTGACAAATACATTTATTACAAATATGAGAATGATATTTGCACTATTATATGCCTTTATGTAGATGACCTACTCATTTTTGGGTCAAATATTCATGCCATAAACCATGTTAAATCCTTATTAAGTGCTAACTTTGATATGAAAGATTTAGTTGAGGTCAGTGTAATCCTTGGTATTAAAATTACTTGGTCAGAAAAGGGACTTTCTTTGGATCAATCTCATTACATTTAGAAGATATTAAAGAAATACAATTACTTTGACTGTAAACCTGCATGTACACCATATAATCAGAGTGTAAAGTTATTTAAGAACACTGGTGAAGGTGTAAGACCGTCTGATTATGCGAGCATCATTGGCAGCCTTCAGTACGCCACTGATTCTCTAAACCCAACATTGCATATGTCATTGGATTATTGTGCAAGTTTACCAGTAGACCTAGTATAGAGCATTGACATGCTATTGAAAGGGCCATTAGATACCTTAAGCGAACTATGAACCTTGGATTACATTGTGAAATGTTTCCAGTTGTACTTGAAGGATATTCCGATGCAGACTGGAATACCTTATCTGATGATTCTAAAGCGACCAATGGCTATATATTTAGCATCACTGGAGGAGTAGTTTCTTGGAAATCCAAGAAACAGAATAATTTGGCTCAGTCTACTATGGAGTCTGGGATGATAGCACTAATTACAGCTAGTGAAGAGGCCAAGTATTTGAGAAATCTGCTAGTTGAGATTCCCTTATGGGAAAACCCGATACTAGCTATGTTGATCCATTGCGATAGTACATCGGCTATTGCAAAAGTTCAGAACCGTTGTTATAACGGTAAGAGACGACAGGTACGTCGTAAGAATTGTACTGTTAGAGAGCTACTCTCTTCAAGTACTATTAGAGTGGATCAAATAAGCAGTGATGAAAATTTGGCAAATTCTTTGATAAAAGGACTATCCAGAGGGAAAGTCATTAATATTTCTAAAAGAATGGGACTATTGCCCTTAGACTGTTGTGTCATGTAAAATGGTAACCCGACCTAATGACAGGAGATCCCAAGAACTAAGAGCAATGGGTAAAAACAAGTTGTGTAGTGATAGTGGTTGAACATGTTATTTAATTAACTAAGAAGCATGTATCCTTGAAGTGATTATAGGATGAGTTGATATAAACTCTTAATGAGATCTATACTCTATTTGGAGTGGAGTAACTACCTTCAGGATTACTCTTGATATACTCACCTATGTGATTGTGGAAATGTGGTAGTTTCCTATGCAGTTTTGGGAAAAACTTCTAGAGCATTCACTAAACTGGGATAGATGTGCATGGCCATAGATCCATGGGATTATCTTATTGCACTATAGAATAGATTTCAAGACTACTTGTCACTCTAGTAAAAACTGAATCTTATCCACTATAAAAAGGTTCAAGGTGGAAGACACCTTTGTTTACGCACAATCTTATGTTTTTAGAAACTGCTCGAAAATATTTTTAAAAATTCAAGTGGGGGATTGTTGGAAATTGTTTTGAAACCAAAGGGTGAATTGTGTTAAAAAAACTTAGGATAAGTGTGAAATGGCTCCTATCTGTGAATAGTCCCACATGTTAAGACTATATGAAAGAAGCATGTATTTATACTTGTTTCTTCGAAGCTATGTTGGGGCCTCGGGGCTCCCAATACATGCTTTGTTGTAAGGAGGGAGACCATGCTCACTACCACCACGCGACCGACCGACCCGGCCTGACCCGGGTCGGTTTAGGCTCGGGTTAGGGTTTGGGCTTGGGCCTTGGCTTTGTGGTGTAGAAAGTTATATTTTTGGACCGCAAAACGTTGCAATTTTCAAACCGTATTTTATTTGAGACGATAAATTTCTAAGCCGATTTTTACTTGACACGATAAATAATTTGATCCACTTTTTCAACCGAATCTCTTGCACTACCCAGTAAACTATTCGGCAATTTTTTTTGTCTATAACAATTCATTTTTAGAAGGGAATTCATAACCGAACAACGTTCTCTTCTTCAGCCGCTACTAAAATTTCTTGCTAAAAAATAAGTGGTTTATTTCGAAAGTGCAAATCTACATTGACTTGTGCAAGCAAATCAGTTATTCTAACTCGAGGCTGTTTTATCCTAGAGGCTGTGACGATAAGTAAGAATTGGTTTGCACCACCTGCCAGATCGCCGAATTGCCTTCAAGAAAGCGACAAAGTACGCAACTCATCCATTATTTCCCAACAATTCCTACCAAATGCATTCTTTATAAGAAATTTGGGCGTAAAAATTCTTACCATGATATATCTACAAAACCTAAATGGATATTCAAAAGCACTTCTGATGCCACTCCATTGATCCAACTAAAATCACTTCTGATGTTCCTTTCACTTCAACTAGTGCAGTTCAATCTAATGAGACTTCTCAGTCAAATTTGTCTATTATTGCACAACAAGACCCTACAAATGATGATGACAATCTTGATTTCCTCAATTCCACCCTTTTCGCTGACATTTCCTCTAATGATATTCAATATGTTTCTGACACATTAAGTGATGAAGTGTTAGTGGAAGAATCCGTGGATATTTCACATTATGTTACTCAAAATACCAATTACTTATCAAATACATAAGGAGAAAACATGTTACTACTTATGCTCCATCTAAAAGAATTTTAAAAGTAATGCCTCCATCAAACGACTTTTATAACATGGAATGTTAGAGTTATGAAGTCATTACAACTACACATGATGTGTTCGCACTTTTAACTCAATTCAAACCAAATATGGTTGGTTTAGTTGAAAATAAGTGAAAAGCATCTGATTTATCTTGTCTTAAATTTTTTCCCAAGAAATTGGAATTTTGTCTGTGACGTTTTAATCAGATTTCAGGCAGACTTCTTTTGCTTTATGACACTACTATATTTTCTATTAATGTTATATCCTACTCTACACAACTCTTAATGGTGCATTCTACAAACAATGTTGCCCTTGTTATATATTTCACTCTTATATGTTCTATTGATCATTTTCACGAAATGAAGCTTTTATGGCAAGATTTAATTGATGATGCAACTTTTGTAACAACTCAAATTTTGACAGACTGATTTTTTTCAAAAATCCCAATCTATCGAAGCTCGAGTCGTCTTGTCTGCTATCCTATCGAAGAGGCAGAGATAATAAATATATCAAAGATCGGTAAACATCTCATAGCGAAATGGGTAAAATATAATATAATCAAATATAGCCTTACCGAAGTAATAATACTAACAACATATTATTACTTCGGCGCGGGTATATTTGATTATATTATATTTTATCCATTCTGTTGTGAGATGTATGCCAAGCTATGATATATTTATTATCTCTGCCTTTTCAGCATGATACCAGATATGCCGAATCGAGCTTCAATAGATCAGGATTTTTGAATAAAAATTAGTCTGTCGAAATTCAGGTTGTTACAGCTTTAATTAGTAATGTATGGCTTATAATGGGTGATTTCAATAATTATTTATCTCTATTAGACAACAAAGGTAGTCTTCCTATTCTTTTCCAACACATTAGGTCATTTCAAAACTATTTCCCACAAGCAAGGCTGATGGAAATTAAACCTACTGTTTACAACTATTCTTGGAGGCATAAAGGTATTGCTAATAATATTGATAATATCATTGATGTCTTCACAAGTTCACTAACATGAAGGCAATGCCATTATCTGAACAATCAAGTGATCACAATCCCTCCTCCTTCGTTTGATACCTCACCTAAAAAAAAGGATTTCCCTTTAGCTATAAGACTAACTGGCAATTCCAAATAGATTACCATGAATGCATACAGCGAGGTCTGCCGACATACACGTGTGATTTCCCTAGTTATGTTTTCCTGCAAAAACTCCAAGCTTGGAAGAAAGAATTGAAAACTTGGAATAAACTTAACCCTAAGGATGATTTCCTCCTGATTGAAGTAGAACAAAGACTTAAGGAGTTTGATATTGCTGCTGATTAGGACCCTGACAATTTGGAATTATATAATGACATGATGCAAGCTAACCATCAACTAATGGTTCAAAAACGCCTTAAATTCTGGAATATCAAGCAAAAATCTAAAGGTTTTTACCTTCAACATGGTGACATGAATTCTAAAAAAATTCATTCGAAGATTGCAATGCTCAAATATATCAATAATATTAAAGCCTTTAATTCTAATAGTGGTGAAGTTATATTTATGCCCGAAGAAATTGAAAGGAAGGCTTGATCTTATCATAACTCTCTATTTAATGGTCCATTAATTTCCATCTTCCCTCAGTTTGAACTGATTGCAACGACTAATCGAACTAGAAAAGAAATGCTAATGCAACTTATTACAATAATGGAGGTCAGACATGTAGTTTTCTCGGTGCATGAAGATGCTAGTTCAAACTTGATGGGTTAAACTCGAAGTTTATGCGGCTGCATTGTGATTAAATAAAACTCGACCTCCTTATGGAAATTCAAGATATATTCAACTCAGGAAAAACCCCTAAGGCTAGCAACCATACATTTATTGCATTAACTCATAAAGTTGAAAGGTCGTATGATATTACTCGTTATCGACCTATTTCTTGCTGCAATTTGTTTTATAATTTTTTTAGCAAAGTACTTTTCAATAGATTAAAACCATTTTTGCCCCACCTTATTTTCCAAAACCAATGTGCCTTTATTTATGTAAGATACATTGGAGAGAATATACTTTTAGCTCATGAATTATTGAGGTATTTCAGGAAAAAGGATGTGAAGAAATATTGTGTCAAAGTTGATTTACACAAGGCGCATGATATGATAAATAGAGAATTTATATGCCACATTACGAAGCTAATAGGGTTCCCTATTATAAATGTTGTTTATGAATGCATTTCTATGTCTACTTTTTTTATTCTACAATAGGGTATTCCAAGGGAATTTATTTCATCTAACAAGGGGATTAGACAAAGGGATCCCTTGTCCCCTTACTTGTTTTCTATTGTTATGGAGTAATTCACATTCTACTTAAACGAAGCTACAATCTTGGAGTAGTTTAGCCTAGTTCATAGTTTCTCTCATACAATTCCTCGCCCGTTATACGCTGATAATTTAATGGTTTTCTCCAAGAGCAATGTGGTTCCTGCTTCAGTACTCAAAGCTATATTTACTAAGGTAAGCCAACATTTAGGTTTAAATGTTAACACATTTAAAACCATGGTATACCTTAGTACTTATGCTAATAATATATGGTACTTTTGGCATATGCCCTTATTACTGTTTAAAGAACGCGAAAATTCCTTCACTAAATTTCAGTGTAAAATTAGGCCCTTGTTTTTTATCCCCGATTGTTGCAGGCTTATCATCAACATTTCATAAAATTTACTGATATATCAGCAAATTTTCTGTATACGGTATTAAAGTTACTGATATATCAGCAATTATTTACAAAAGTTGTTGGTATTTCCACAATAAATTTTCACTTTTCTGTACAACATATAAAAGTTACTAACATATCAACAATTATTTGTAAAAGTTGCTGACATTTCAGTAATAATTTTTCCTTTGTTTTAGGAAAACAGGGACCAAATCTAAAGTGAAACTTTGCCACCGATTGTTGTAGATATATCAGCAACATTTCATAAAAATTGCTGACATATCAGCGAAAAATTCCTTTGTTTCTAGAAAAACAGGGACCGGATTTACAATGAAACTTTGACATAGATTGACTTTCAAAATGAAAGTATAATAGGGATGCCTTCCTAATTTTCACAATAATTGTTAATCCCTAAAAATCCATACGCACATTGAGTAAAGGATACGGAACGGACATCATCAGGGTCGATTGTGCGCAGTGATATCCGAGGCACTTAAACGGCCAAATATCAAAACCAAGACAAGTCAAGTCAACCAGTACGACCGAGGATGATGGCACGATATGTAATGGCAAGTGCGGCCCAAAAAGGATAGAGATCGTATATCCTGTATCCTGTAAAGTCGATCACAAATTTCCCGTCAAAAGACCAAGCCAGAGAAGGAGCTGCAATACAAGCGCTTGCAACATCTTATGTGGCTATGTCTCCAACCAAAGTTAGACATGAATCGTGACTCAGGTGCGGAAGCCAAGGTCGATTATTCATACTGGCGCAAAGCCGCTCAAACACAAAAGCAAAGCAAATCGTCAATTCAACATAGGTGGAAGCGACCTTGTAACATATCCATAAGGACAAACAGCGCCATATAAAGGCAATAAAAGGATGAGGGCCCTTGAACTAAGAAGGACGGTCGCGCAAGGAACAGGGGAGAGTCTGGTGCAGTCCCGCGTTTTGCTCTTATGAAAAGTTTCCAAGTTTCCCAAAGCATTCATTCTCACAGGGATGCCCGCACCTATGGACCTGTTCAACTACTTAAGGTGCTCGCTCCACTGAGTCAGTCGCGCATGACATCCAAAAACAGATCTGGACAGCTGGCTACAGCTAGCTGATGTCATAATTGTGATTAATAGAATGATCGGTATGTAGCATGCATAAACGGATTTCAGATCATTTCCCAGGGGAAGTTTACCTATAAATACACCATGGCTGCCAACACAAAGGGGGGCCGATGAGGGAAAACCATGAGGTGCTGCTAAATTCTATCCTCAACCACTGATTCAGCCATGGTGTCAAGAACAATCTTGTGATCACGGAAGACGAAGACATCCTCCTTCTCAACCATTCGTCCATCCTTTTTCTGATCAAATTTCACCATTCTCTTGTATACTTCCAAGATTGAAATATATAAATGAGGGTATACTGAGTGAATATAGAGATGTATGGAAAGAGAGAATTAATATATCTTGTAATACTCGTTATAAGATTAAAAATCACCTTCACAGTGGACGTAGGCCTAAATAACGGCTGAACCACTATAAATCTCATCTCTACTTTACCTTTTTCTCGTATTTTTCATTTTCAATTGCTGATTTAACACGATTCCATTTATTTCTTACCATATTGGTAAAGTACAGTTTAGTACTTTGGGTGTTTAGACCATTTTTGGTGCAAACATTTTCGCGCCCACCGTGGAGACGTGTTAGCTTCTTTCCCCGTTTAGATCTGATAAGGTTCGCTAAAAAAAACTATATCAGAAAATATGAACACGCAGAGGAGAATCAACGGCAAAGTCAATAGCCCCAACAACATCGTCAACGCCGTCAACTAGCAACTCCGGGGCCGACGGATTGCCTGAAATTAAAGAAACTGTAACCAGGAAGGAATTGGAAGAGGCGATGACAGGATTAACGAGTCAAATAACTATTGCAAATAATGCAATGATGAAGAATCTCGAGTCGATACTCGCCATTCAAGCCGACACCACGAAAGCCACATTAAATGCCACTTGTTCCTCGCTAGCCCGAACAGATCGAGAGCCAGAAGCAGAATTCTCCACTTCGAGCCCAAGCCAGCAGGATTCCATTCAGGGGGTCACGCATCGCACTATTCTGAATTATGAAGGGAACAAAGCATCTGTGCATGGTCGTTTTGACGACACGATCGTGAAACGGAAATACAGTCCCACTATTATGAGGACGGCCCTTCCAAAGGGATGCCCAAAATCCTTTACCCCAGTTCATGAAGGTACATATAGATCAGAGTTCGATAACGAAGAAGGCGACCAATCCATGGATCCAAGCAATGAATGGAAATATGTCTTAGGAATGGCGCGGGCAATTGTGAATGAAAGCCTAAGGAAGAAGGTTGATCGAATATAATGGGAGTCCTTCCCAACTAAAACCCCGCTTACTAAAAGGGTTAAGAAAACTGTATACCTACAAAGATTCGAGCCTCCGTCATTACAGTCCTATGATTGGATAAGCGACCCTAATATATTTCTGTGTAAATATGACCTGTATATGAATGGGGCATGTGCTGCTAATGAAATAAAATTCTTATATTTCCCGACTTATCTAGAAGGGGTGGCATACCTATTGTTTACAAAGCTGCCGCCGCAGTCTATGGACAATTTCGTGACCCTAGCTAAACTATTCAATAAGTAGTTCAAATCCCAGGCACTCAAAGCTCGGAAAGTTATGGAGCTAAATGGACTGCAACAAAGGCCAGGAGAGCCCATCAAAGCTTTTTTCACTCGCTTTGATATGGGAGTGGCTAAAGTAAAGAACCTCGAACCCGGCTTGACCTTAATGGCTCTTAAGGGGGGCATATTTAAAGAAACCAAGTTGGGGCTGTGGATCAGGAAAAAGAAACCAAGTACACTTGAACAACTACTCAACATAGCCGAAAAATATGCAAGTGTTGAAGAAGAAAATGCAAAGATAGAGAAGAACGGAAACACGCGAAGCAGCCTTGATAGACAAAAAAGGAGCAATGAAGGAGAAGACAGTTGGGAAAAAAAGAAGCTACGTTTTTTCAAGAACTCTGAGTTCACTCCCCTTAACGATACCATGGGAAATATCTTCATGGCAACTAAAAACACCGAGATATATCCAGTTTTGAAACAAAGATAGGTTAAAGATATCGCTATAAAGTCAGGAAGATTCTGTCAATTCCACAAACAGCCAGGACATGATACCAATGAATGTAGGCACTTGAAGTCAATGATCAAGGGGTTAATCAGGAAAAACCATTTGAAAAAGTATGTAAAGGATCATAAAAGTTATCCTGACTCTCTGCAAACAAGAGGCAATATGCCTTGAAAAGAAGAAGGGCTTAAACCAATCCAAAGAGGACGCTCATCAAGAGAACTAGTCACTAATAACTCGATAATGGGGCATTAAACTAGAGCTCTCATTACTTTGTTTCACTCCCCTAGTTTTATCTTGTTATTAAGATAGTTTCACTTGACTTTATTATTCACTATGATCGTATTAAGTAATGGTTTACTTGCAAAAACTTTGTGCATTGAAATAAATTATATGTCTACCTGAGTAACATACTTCTTGATCCATGCTAAAAGAAAAACAATCTTTTGAAATGTAGGCATGGTAAAAGCAATCCGCCACACACAGCAGAACTGTGATAAGAATCTCAAGGCACATATTAAACAAAGAAGCTTGGGAATTGCGAACATCAAGCAGGATCAAACAAGATGAATAGACACCTCACCTTAAAAAAGACGAGCTATTCTAAGACAGACAGCAAGTCAAAAGGTTGCACCTCTCATTATGAAATATGCTGAATGCTTAGTAAACACCCAAAAAAAGGACGGGCGCCAAGCTTTGTTGAAAGTACAGGAACACTAACAAATCTGTCCCTCGGATAAAATTGCTAATCCTAAAGAGGCGTCTTCTCAGATGTAGGACGTGAATTCCTCAAAACCGGAGTTAAATTCGGTAGCAATGATTGGTGTCCACTTCCTAGGAGTCAATGCTGGAGCAGAAGCAACTCAAAAAGTCGCACGAATAAAAAGTCCCATGGTTAAAAGTCCCACAGTTAAAAGTCCCACGGATAAAATCGCCGAGCCCACCAAAGAAACACCTTCTTAGGTGCTGGACACGGGTTCTCCAGCTTGAAAAAACATTCAATGAGGCGAACCAGTGTCTGTTTCCTACGGCAAGGCACAAAGTCGGAAAAACCGACATGTCCCGAAACGGAGAAATTGCTAATACAAAAAAAACGAGGGGCATCTTGTTAGGTGAAGGACATGAATTTTATCTCTTCTGAGTCAAAGCTCGATGAGATGAATTAGTGTCCGCTCCTCGGGATGAAGCATAAAAATGGGGAAAGATTAAACATGCTGGAAGGACCAGCGCAAAAACGAAATCCTACTCGAAAGGAGGTGTCAGAAATCCTAGCCGAAGGGGGGTGTCAGAAATCCTAGCCAAAAGGGGTTATCCATTCTAGAACCTTTTGGAATAACTAAAACAATCAAATAGGGCCTAGAATGGATCGAAAACCTTTAACCCAAGACCTCCCCAGGGGGTACGTATTCAAAACCAGCCTCCGTAGGGCTCGGATTACCAGTTAGTCAGGCGTAGGGATGAATAGTACGAAATAATAGATACCAAACGTGCTTACAACAATACAAATGCATAATAACCTTCAATAAGTGATGAACTTCAAAATCTAACTAAATCACAACAACAATAATAATAATAGAAAATCGGGAGCAACCAAACGATTAATAAAGTGCTTGGCCGAATATGTAAATTAGAAAGTAAAGGTGCAGCGTGCGACGCATCCGTGCGAAAATAAACGAATCACATAATAAGAACTGCAGTGTGTTGAGGCATAAACAAACCATAAAAGCCATAAACCAAAGCATACGAGAATAAGCGAGGCTGGCTCCTGCATACACAAGCCAGACTAAATGTACCATTCTAAAACAAAACCAAAATAATAAAACATGTAAAGCATTAACAAGCCACAATATTCAGATGAGGTAAGAGATGGTCCTCTCCCTAGAATCAAGGGCCTCGTCGAGTTTGAGCCTGTCTTTTTCCAAGGCATTAAGTCATTCAAAGTTCTCTTTATTTGACCGCTGAAGATCTTCGACAAGAGAATGTGAGGCACCCATCTGCTCCACAATGCAATCTCTGATAGTTGTGATAAGGCCTTCAACCATATGCAGACGTGCTTCCAACTGATTGAACTAAGCTAATATGCAATCCTTCATGGCGTCCATCTTACCCGCATAATCCATCTATCAGATGGGTCTATATACACACTAGAACGAGAGCTAGCTGGACGCTGAGCTACAAACTCCACAGCAAGCTCAGGATGGCAAGGGTTGGGAAGAGAAAGAGGCTACGGGACAGTTGAAGAATCCAAATTGATTGACGAAGAATCCTTATGACCAAGAGCAGTTTGAATATCTGAATCAGGAAGTTCATTCAACAAACAATGACTTTGAGTATCATTCGCACCTAGGATCTCCTTTCCTTGGGGCATCTTTTTGCTACCAGCCCTCCTTGACGATTTTTTCTTATGCCTCCTGGACATGAAGAATTCCATCCTCGGACGACCTATTTCAAAAGAGATCGGTGAGGACTCAAACAACAACCATAGAAAGGGAAATAGCCTAGCCAGGCTCAGGCATAAACAGAAACATTTCAACTGGAGAACCCTAGGGCATTTCATCAAGCAAATTATAAACAAATACCAAGTATCGAGGTTTTTTTTTAAAAAACCACCAGATGATTCATATTCTTCAAAGATGATTACAGAAACGGTATCTACACTACGCAAAACCTGGCTATTGCACAAATCTCGAATTCATACACAGCTGGATCAGCTCATGTTTGGAGCATCCTAACTTAGAAATGCATGAGTACTCAAACAAAACAAAATAAATGAAAAACTCACCCAGGAAGATCAATGTACCTCGGAGCCAAAAGAAAATCGCTCAAGAAAAGTAGGTGTTGCTGCAAGCACTGGGCAAAATGATAGAATGAGGCAGCCAAAATCTTTTGAAGAAAAACCAAAGTGGAAATATCAAACATGGATTACCTGGTAAAACACTCGAGGAAGCGCGGCTACGAACAAAGAATTTCTCGAAAAAGATAAAAGTGGAATGAATCAAGTTAAAAGTAAATAAGGAAGATTAAAAGGCATCCATCCAAGCATTCTCACCACGTCAGCTTAGTGCCCGATTACAAAAAAATGTCCCATCAGGCTCCAGTTGGCATCCCAAAATTCAACTGTTCGCATAATAAAAAAAGAGAAATACATCAAGCCTCTTACTCACAGAAAGAAACAGTACTAGTCCGCTACGACAAAACAATCCCAAATTTTAGTGGACCGACCCCTTAACAAGTCTACTAAACAATGTGTGATCAAACAAGTTGAAGCCAGTAATTCTTACTAAAGGAAATCACGGACTTCGAGGGGCAAGTGTTAATCCCTAAAAATCCATGCACACATTGTGTAAAGGATACGGAACAAACATCATCAGGGTCGTTCGTGCGTAATGATATCTGAGGCACTTAAACGGCCAAATATCAAGCCCAAGACAAGTCAAGTCAACCAGTACGACCGAGGATGATGACATGATATGTAATGGGAAGTGCGGCCCAAAAAGGATAGAGATCGTATATCCTGTAAAGTCACCCACTGATTTCCCGTCAAAAGACCAAGCCCGAGATAGAGCCACAATACAAGCACTTGCAACATCTTATGTGACTATGTCTCCAACCAAAGTTAGAAACGAATCATGACTCAGGCGCGGAACCTAAGGTCGATCGTTCATGTTAGGGAAAAGCCACTCAAACACAAAAGCAAAGAAAATCGTCCATTCAACATAGGCGGAAACGACCTCATAACATAGCTGTAAGGTCAAATGGCGCAGTATAAAGGCAGAAAAAGGAAGAGCGCCCTCGAACTAAGAAGGACGGTCGCGCAAGGAACAGGGGAGAGTCAGGTCTAGTCCCGTGTTCCGCTCTTATGAAAGTTTCCAAGTTTCCCAAAGCATTCATTCTCACAGGGACGCACCTATGGACCCATTCAACTACTTAAGGCGCTCGTTCCACTGAGTCACTCACGCATGACAACCAAATACAGATCTGGACAGCTGGCTACAGCTAGCCGATGGCATGATTGTGATTAATAGAATGAACGGTCCATAACATGCATAAACGGATTTCAGATCATTTCCCAGGGAAGTTCACCTATAAATACACCATGGCTGCCAACATAAAGGGGGCTAATGGGGGAAAACCATGAAGTGCTGCTAAATTTTATCCTCAACCACTGATTCGGCCATGGTGTCAAGAACAATCTTGTGATCACAGAAGACGAAGACATCCTCCTTCTCAAACATTCATCCATCCTTCTTCTCCTCAAATTTCACCACTCTCTTGTATAATTCCAAGATTGAGGGTATATTGAGTGAATATAGAGATGTATGGAAAGAGAGAATTAATATATCTTGCAATCCTCGTTATAAGATTGAAAATCACCTTCATAGTGGATGTAGGCCTAAATAACGGCTGAACCACTATAAATCTCGTCTCTATTTTACCTTTTTCTCGCATTTTTCGTTTTCAAATGATGATTAAACACGGTTCCATTTATTTCTTACCAAATTGGTGAAGTACAGTTTAGTACCTTGGGTGTTTAGACCATTTTTGGTGTAAACATATACCTGATATTA
Source organism: Allium sativum (assembly GCA_030737875.1). Taxonomy (NCBI): domain Eukaryota; kingdom Viridiplantae; phylum Streptophyta; class Magnoliopsida; order Asparagales; family Amaryllidaceae; genus Allium; species Allium sativum. Next base: position 81,496,941 of record CM060909.1, read on the forward strand.
CCAGCCTACTTGGGTTTGACTTAGGCAAATTGCTAATAAAATACTTGGGTGCCCCGCTTTCCACTATGTACTTGCGTCACAACGACTGTCAAACTTTGTTGCATAAAGTCCAAACAAAAATTCAAGGCAGGGTTGCCAATTTTTTGAGTTTTGCCGGAGAGTTGAGTTAATTCAAACAGTCATTACACTTAATGTGTTATACCGGCTGTTTGTTTACCAACTCCCAGAATATACATTGGATAAGTTGAATTCAATTTGTGAGGACTTTCTGTGGGGTGTGCACATCATTAAATTAGTTGGAAAACTTATATAAGCCTAAATGTGAGTGTGATATTGGTTTGAAGTTATTTACTGATTAGAAAAGAGCTGCTTGTGTTATTAAGTTATAATGGAATTTCTTATCTAATGATAACCTATGGAGCCGCTGGATGTACACGTGCTACTATCAATGTAAATATTTCTATGATATGCACATTGACAACAACAATTCCTGCATATGGAAAGCGATGCTTAAACTAAGGACTACCAGTAAACAACTGTTTAGTAAAATTATTTCTAATTGCTCAAACACTCTACTTTGGTTTGAGCCATGGTTTAACTATAAATGTTTAGTCGATCTCCTAGGAACACACCAATACCAGGCTATTGGTAGGTCAGACGATTCTGTGTCTTCCATTATACAACGTGGTTGTATTAATCCTATGCTTAACCTAGCCACAAGGGAAATTAGAAACAACATTCAACAAGTTACACTTACCCACATTAATATACGCGATTTATATGAATGGTGAAGGGGGTCTTTTTTCATTTCAGGGCTTAGGAGTAGATTAGAGAAAAAAGGAATTGCAATATCATTTTAAAATAATCTGGCATCTGAAAAATAAATGAATGGCATTTATTTCGTATTTAGCAATTTCCAATAGATTGTCAACAAAAGATAGACTACAAAACATGAACATCCTAAATGATACAGCATGTTCACTAAAAAATAATCAAAAATGAGTTACCTCTTATTTTTCCCATTGCGAATTTTCTTCTTTCATTTGGAGTTCCTTGAAGAACGACTGAAGTGTTCCTACAAATATGTTGCCACACTTCAAGTAGAGGCACTTCTTCTTTATCGATTTCGAAAGAAAGATCAGATTAGAGACGTGGATTTTGCTGGCTTCACTACATCGATCTGTCTCCTATATCTTGAAAGGAATGCACGTATCTTAAGCAACATGAAACTCGACTCTACCACAATTTTGATAGGCATTAAAAGTGAAGTTAGGCTCCTAATTTGGGATAACAACAACACTACTGATAACTCCACTGCAAACCGGTATTTTTTGAGTCGTTGGGGAATAGATCTACTTGATACCAGCTATATCTAAGTTTTTAAGGGAAGAGGTTTGAAAGTAAAGAGGATTTGTTCAGCGGGACTTTTATTTGGGCATTATGGGCCTATTTCTTCTCGTTGTATTTTTTCCTAGTTTGTAATTCTTAATTCCTTTGATTTGAACTTGTATTATGAATATATGGACTTTATATCTACTCTTTTCCCTTGCAAGACACCCATCTAGGTTTAGGGGGTTGCAAGGTTTTGACGAGGCATATAATGAAGTATACGATTTGTTTAAGTAATAAAGTGAACCAATTTTCCAAAAATAAAATCTATCACAACACCAGAAAAGGATTTTTGTAAAAGTTATTACCATTACCAGCATAGTTCAGCCATTGTAACTGTTACTACAACATACATGATAAACCGTTGTCATGAATATCGTAACGGTTATAACCATTATAAAATTGATATATTGCAACGCTTATAACCTTTACAATAAAATATAACTGAATGCTTATAATCGGTACAATAAAATATATCTGTTACACTTATAACCTTTTCTAAACCAAAAATTATCTGACTCATAACTGTTAAGACCTTCACTTTTATCACATTTATTATTGTTACTGATATGAAATTTATAATAATCAAAATATACAACTACTTTCCTGAAACATGTAGAAATCGGAAATAAACAACAGTAAGATAATAATATCCCCAAGCATACACAACACCATATATTAAGATTTTATTTCAAAAAACATCAAATTGTCATATACTAACATACAACCATTCACCATACATAATGAACGTTAAATAACAAATAATAACTACAAAATACTAAAACCTAATTTTACTCGGTTTCATAAAATTGAGCAGCTCGATCCATTTCTACGCACCAGGTAAAAAAACATGAACACTAAAAAAATGCGGGTAAAATACAGAGATGGTAAAAATTCAAGTAGTTAGAATAGCCTTGCATTGTTGAGCCTTCCTCCCCAACTCTTGTTTATCAACACCAAATATTTTAGTGACGTTGCCCTTACTTTGTATTCAAAGTCGATCAAAATACCAAATCCTGTTAAATAATGAACTAAATTTTTATTATAACAAAAAATGCTGCAAATACTTGGGGAGTGACCAATGATTATACCAATAAATTTTAGCTTCTCATGCCTTTTAAATCCTTCTTAATTAAGCAACATATTTAGAAATTTTCTTAATAGCTTTAACCTAATGATAAAAAAGAAACGACATTTTATGGCACTTGTATAACTTCGCAATGATAGAGAAATAAAAGTTATACATGCACTTAAACTTTGTAGCTGAAGGAGTTTCTCATTTGTAAGCTTCTCAAAAGCAAGTGCAAGCTCCATTACTGAAAATTAAATTAAATTCATAAACAAATGTATGTTATATGCAGTTATCAATATGTATACATAGACATAGTATAACATATAGGGCATCGCCTATTTAGAGTTATCAAATTCAGATATGGGTTCAACTATTGGCTAAAGTTTCACTCTGCCTACTCTTTTGTTCTTTTTTTTTTAAAGAAAAAAGATACTCCCTATAAAACAGAATAGGAATTAGATTTCACAATCAAACTTCAAAGATTCCGATCAGATAATAACATTGATACAACATCCTTTGAATTCTCAAGATTTCTCTATAGCCACGATAACTTTAACCTAATATGATGATCGTTAGTTTCAATATGAATTTGAGTATTTATCAAAGTGTAAGTTATCTTCTTAACAAATATATGCTACTAGTATAATGACATTTTGAACGGTATATCATACTGATTTGAATTAAACACAACTAATTTGCAATAAAAACAAGTTGTAATCCCCAACCACCAAAAGTAGAGAGATACCTCTCCTCTTTGATATGGGTTCTTCTTTAATAAGGATTCAAATACTATATGCATGCAACAGAAAATGAAAAAAAAAAGCATGGCTCAACATAAAAGGAATACACAAATTACTAAGGGAAAAAACATCTAATCAATCGAAATAGCAAATCTTTATCCAGCAAAATAGCATACCACTGATTTACCAAATAAAAAGGAAACACCATGGCTTTATCATAAAAATATATTACACGACATTACCAAGATATAAAATGATAGCAAAATAAAACACACTTGATCAATATTTCATGGAAACATAAAATCTTCATTAGCGAAGGAAGGATGAGCATAATCCAAATTATGTTTGCATTTCAGTTATTTTATCATGCATCTCTCAACTGCAAAAAGAAGATGCAAAGTAGATTATTCTTCTACACCCTTTTTTTAACTTCTCAAATATTAAACTAATAGAAACACGCCCAAAGTTTTGAACTATTCAAGAACTTTAAACATAATCCTAAATCCATACATTAAACAAAATATATATTACTAAACTGATAACCATAAAAGTCCATCTACCATTCAATAATAACATAATGGGCATGGTGTGGTTCTCTAGTAGCAGCCCTACCATTCAATATGTTAGAGACTATGCCAAGGGATATGCTAAGAAATAAATGTTAGAAAATACGCCTAGAGATATGCTAGAGAATAAGGAATATTATAGAGAATAAATGACCCTATAAATATATGGTTCAGCATTATAATTAAAAAAGCATCTCTTTTGTAATAGCAATCGAATAAATCAATAAAAATGTAGTCTTTTAATAGTTTATCATTGTACCTCTCTCCGCACTGGATCTAAATTCTAACATGGTATCAGGGCGAGGTTAGAGAGGAAGAGAGAAAGGGAAAATAAAGGACTGAAATTTCGATTTGTATAGGATTTGTTCGAAGCACGGTTTTCTTTTTAGAGTCAATTTCCCTTTTCTCAGCAAAAGTAAAAGGTCCTCCTTTTGAATCGCAAGTGCTTCTCCAAAACGCAGATCATCGCATCAAAAAACTTAAACTGCACAAAGAAGCTAGAGAAACGTAAACTTGGACTTGATAAAGAAGCTGGAGAAGCGCAAAGTGCTAAGCGACATTAAAAAGAAGAAGGAAGATCGCCTCAGTAAAACCGTTCAAAATCCCTTAATCAAACCCGATTCGAACACCCTAAAAACCAAATTGTAGCTTAGATTTGGTTGTAGATTGATGTCCACACAAGTGGTGAAGGGGAGATTGCATTGTGACGAACTGGAATCGGGCTTGCGGGTTGGACTTTATGGTTCATCAGAGGGGATTGCAGAGGAACAGGTGGCGATTTGGTGATTTAGGGTGAAGTGCAAGCACGCAAATTTGAGGATATTTAGTTGTGAATCACAAGTTGTAGGTCATGATTGGTTGTAGGCGGAGGATGAAGGTAAGGTACGGTTAGGTGTTCGAAGGTGATGTGTTGACGTTGCTTGTATAGGTTGATTGTGGTGTTTGCTGGTTTGCAAAAGTAGTTATTTTTTGTTGTTTTGGATTGCATTTGGTCTATTCTGTTTGGTGGTGGTTCTTCGGAGAAGTGTCGATGAGGTAAGATGTTGAGGTGTTGTTCTGCTTTTTGGAGTGAATGCAAGTGAATTGAATAGGTGAATGATGAAGGCATGTAGTTTTGTGGTGTGTATGGAGTTGTGGATTATGATGTTGGGTATTGTTATGCCTGGTTTGATTGCATGAACTGAATGGAAGAGGGAGTGGATGGTGACAGAGAAGCTGGTGGTTAGTATTAAGGTAGGTGTGTGGTGCTGTTTGTTGTGTTTCAAACAGTGAGTGGCTTATGGAATGAACTGAAATTGGTTTGAATATGATGTCGGAAGGTTGCAAGATATATGGGCAAGTGGTTACAGAGGTGGTTTGAGGGATTTGTGAGTTTGACTTGGGTGTTTGGGGATTGTTGAGTTGGTTTTGGTTGTTGGTGGGTGGGGAGTTGAAGTGGGATGGCAGTTTGTATGGATGGTGGTAGGAAGTAATGACGTTTTGTGGTTGATGTGTTTACTGGAATGTGGTTAAGGGAGTTTGTGAACTGGGTTTGCTGGAAGTTTGTTTGAAGCAGGATGTTTGGAGTGTCGATGTTCGGGTATTTGCTGATTAGTTTCGGGGATTGGTGTGAATGTGTAGAGATGATGACTAGGTTTTGGTAACTTTATGAAGGGGTTTGTTTTCAATGTTGAAGTAGCAGTAGAGTATGACTGCTGTTAATGATTAGTGAGGATTGCGTGGATTGTTCCAAATAGAAGTTGCTTGGTTTTGTAATGGTGATAATTGTTGGACTGTGCAAGGTGATAGGTTGATTGAGTTGTTAGAGAGTAACATTAATTTAAGTTGTTTTTCGTTTGGTATCTAGATCGGTAACCCTGTTTATTAGGAGTGAAATTGACCGTTGATTGAAGGTGGTAGGTGGTTACCGTAAGGTATGTTTGGAGGATGCAAACATATGCTGATTCATCCCTATTGATTCGGTTTTGTTTTCGTTTGATATGTTTGGGGGATGAAAACATATGCAAACTCATCCCATTTTGGTTTATTTTGTTTTTTTTGTATGTTTGGGTGATGGAAACATACAAATACATCTGGGACCAGTTTTGTCATTTGGCTGCTCAGATCTTTTGCTTACCGATCAGATTGAAGATTGTTGAGTTACTATTGAGCATTTGGTATTTGGTGCTTGAAGTTTGTTGTTACTCTCTAACAATACTGAAAAGATTGCTCGATCTTGCTACTCTTCAGTTTGCAGCTTCTATTTGGCAAACTCACGTTTTTCCATATCGTGAGTTTGAGGTGGATTGTTAGAGAATATGCCAAGAGATACGCTAAGAAATAAATGTTAGAGAATATGCCAAGTGATATGCTAGAGAATAAGGAATATTCTAGAAAATAAATGACCTTATAAATATATGGTTTAGCACTGTAATTAAAAAAGCATCTCTTTTGTAAGAGCAATCAAATAAATCAATAAAAATATAGTCTTTTAATTGTTTATCGTTCTGAATCTAAATTCAAACACAATATAGATCAAAAAACACCTATACTATAATTCTAAGCCACATGACCAACTCCACTATTATATAGTCCATTAGGAGATGGAGTATATATAAAATATTTTTTTTTGATGTTTTTGAAAGTTATTTAAACTGGAAGTCTGGAACAAAAGAATAAGATATTATTTCAGATTTTGTAGGAAAAACTCACCATGATGGGAAGAATAGCCCATAATAGAATTAGGTGTCAATGCATAAGCTTGGGTAGGTTTCCGGTGTTGTGAATAAGCAGATAATGGGCTAGCACAGTAGTTATTGTTATTGCTATTATTTGGATCTAATGGATGATTTGAATGTGATTCAGGCGTAGAGCTGATTTTAGCGAGCTTATTGCTTCCAGACATCCCAAATTTAAGCAATCATATAACTATGTTACTAATCATATCATACCAAATATATATAGCAAACTTGCACAAAGAAAACCTGATATCCATTGGTTGATCAGCATGTTTGTGCTTTTTTCGCTTGCATCCTTGATAGAACCTGTATGGAATACAAATGTGAAACTTAAGTTTAGTTATCTGCAAATTTTGAAACTTGGTTAAGGTTATATGTTCAAATCCCAACGATACATAGTTGTTTACATATACCTTTTTTTTGTATATTCATATCCTTGAAAGAAAAATCACTTTCAAGTTTATGAGCATACATCAATTCTTATTTTATTTAAGAGTCATATTATAGGCACTCTTGTATAATTTTAGCTAGCTATTGGAATTTTATTGCCTTAATATTTGAAATTAGAAGTAAATGTTTTCTAGACATAAACAAATCATTTGTTAAGTAACTTATTACATGACATTAATCTTTAATGAAACTGAGCTATTTGATTACATAAAACTAAGCCATATGTTTCATAAAACTGAGTTGTTCAGTGAAAAAACCAAACTGTGCAGAAAAAAAAATCTTGAAGAAGAATACATGGCTCTCAAGCTGTTCATTGAAAACCAATCCATCTTTACTGGACTTAATAATTTCTAAAAAGGCAATTAGTGACCAAGATTCAACCTCAACCTCATTCCCTCTTTTTGACGATGGATACCGACGTTGAGCTACAACACCATCTTGCCTCAGGCAAAGCGAACTTTGTACATCGCTGCTGGTGTAACGACCCGCATTCTACCTATCGAAGGATCGTAGAATATTTATTTCTTTTCATATGAGGTCGTATAGCCGTGTAACTTTGGGGAACGACTATTGGGGTTATTTTCCATGTTCACGATTTTTGCCGATTTTCAAATGACCATTTTGCCCCTGGCGAATCTTGTTCCGTCTGTAACTTTTGATTGGTAAGGAGTTTTGATGTGAAACCACTTCCATTAGATCTAGATGATGGTTTGCCTTTCCGTAGAGTTGTCACAATTGTCAAATGGATTCACCGTTTGGGAGATATGGCTGAATCTAGGTGTAGAAGGTGAAAAACAACTTAATTGGGCTTAACCAGGTGATTAGCAGCTAGGCCCATTGGAGGATTTCGGGATTAGAGCTATCTAAGGTGTAACAGCCCGCATTTTACGTATCGGAAGATCGTAAAATATTTTTATTTTATTCCCTGAGGGTTGGATCATTCTCATCTTTTGATATGTTGCTTATGGGGATGTGTGGCATGTCCATAATTTTTACCGATTTTGTTTGTGACCATTTTGCCCCTGTCAGTCTTGTACTGGGCATAACTTTTGACTCAGGTCGAATCAGAGGGTGAGACCTGTGCCATTGGAAAGGAATTGATGATTCCCTTTCCGTAGAGTGGTTACATTAAGGATTTGGTTCAGCGGTTTGGGAGAAATCGCTGTTTTAAGGTTTTTCAGTTGGCTGTTCAGGTTTTGGAAGGCTAATGGGCTGATTTGGAGAAGGCCCATTAGAGGGTGGGTGGAGACTATAAATAGGGGGTAAGGGGTATGGAGAAAGGTTGGCATTTTCCATTCTCTTATGGGGAGGCTTTGATCTCCTTCTTCCTCTAACATCTTTCCACCATTAAAATTCCAAATCCAAGGGGGAAATCGAAGATCTATACCATTCGAGGCTAGATCAACATCGTTCCAAGGGCGAATTCATCGGATTAAAGGGTTTGATTCGAAGTGTTCGCTGTCCGGATTGCTTTTTTCATCGCTTTTGCTTTGTTTTGGAGAATTGGTGAGTGATTTACATCTCTCATTCGGATTCATGCAAGTATATGGGTTTTAGGATGTTAATTTCATCATTTCCATGTTATTTTCCTTAGATCCACACCATGCTAAGTCCATTTTATATATGAATCACCTTAGGATCTGATCTAGATAATTTAAATGGTTAATTTTATGATTTTTCTCAAGATTATGCAAGTTAGATCCGTTTTTATGTTCATATGATTCACTTATCATGTTTTGGGAAATTTATGTGTTTTAATGGAAATTGTTAGATTGATGATATTGTTGGTTGCATAACATGTTTGTGATTGCGTTTGGATGAATCGGATAAGCTGGTTTCGTCAGTTTCGTCATTTGGCGAAGTTTTGGTCGAAATCGGAGTCGAATTGGAGATGTGCAGGTTTCTGGTCGTCCTGGGGTTGGTCGGGTCGGTTTGGAATGAGGTGGTCGGTCATAATATGGCTTGGGAAGCAAGTCAGGGAGCTGGTCGGTTTAAGCTGGTCGGTCCAGAAGGAGCAGAAGTGTTTCTGGTCGGTCCAGAAGGAGCAGAAGTATTTCTGGTCGGTTTCAGATGGTGGCATTCTGGTCGGTTTCAGATGGTGGCATTCTGGTTGGTTTTTACTGGAAGCAAATCCTGGTCGCTCTGGAGGAGCTGGTCGGTCAGGTGGAGCAAAATCTGGTCGGTCTTGACGGGGTCGATCCAAAGCTGGTCGGTCCCAAGGAGGTCGAGTCGATCCAAAGCTGCATGGAGGCGGGTCGTTCTGGAGCAAGGCTGGTCGGTTTTTGGCGGGTCGTTCTGGAGCAAGGCTGGTCGGTTTTTGGCTGGTCATTCGGGAGCAAGGTTCTGGTCGGTTTTGGCAGGGTCGTTTTCTGAAAAAGTACGTTTTCAGGTACGACTCGGGTACGAACCAAAAAGGTCTGAAAAATATATTTTTCGGGGGCAACCCCCCCAAACCCTAGCCGCAGCGCAGTGATGTGTTTTGGTTCGGTGATGGCGTGACTTCGAGGTGATTCAAGTAGGAAGACTCGAAGTGATGAATGTGTTCGTTGATCAAGGTGGAACAACGAATGCGGAGACAACTCAAAGGTCGTGAGTTGGTGGATAATGGCTGCTCGAGAAGGTTGCTTGAGCTATGAAACATCGTCAAGGTTGGACGATTAGAGATGCGAAGGCCGAGAAGTCATCGTTGTCGTAAGTTCTAGCAGGCTCAAAGCAGGGGTACGATGGGTATCGTTGAAAGGCCCAAAAGACCGGTTGTTGGTCGAGTACCCTAGGTCTTTCTGGTTGGGGAAAGGCCTAGTGTCAAGGTTGGACATTGCCAAGGTTGGGCATATGGAGTTTATGCTAGAACTGGGGTTATCATTAGCCCTTGACATATGGCAAGGTTGGCCGTCATACGATAATGATGGTTTCGAAGCAGGATTGGCAGTGATAGCCAGAGTCAGTCATGGATGATTGTTTGTTCTGTTTGTACTATCTCACATAGATTATCCAAAGTCGAGGGAGATGTTCTTTGAGTGCTTAAGTGATATTGGTTTAGGCCTCTGGCGAGGGTACTTGAGGAATGTTAAACTCGATTAGGGTTGGCTGTGTGAGACTTATATAATCTGGATGTTATGTGTGTTCTCTATGATTGAATGGGTGTTCTGGTTTCTATGGATGAATGGTTGAAATGCTTGGTGTAAAGGCTATCACTGTCCGATGTGGGGAAGATAAGGTTGAGTTCTTCTCTGGTGATGTGGGTAGATAAGTTGTTCATTTACCCATTCTCATATGCTTTCTTATTGAAGTTTGTTAGCTGTATTATCGCTCACTAAGACTATTGTCTGACTCAAGGTTTTATGTCTCCTCTTATTACCTTGGGCTGTTCATCCGGTTGTGGATGGGCAGACTAAGTAGCAGGTTACAGGTAATGTAGCTTAGTGATACGAGGAAGCCGAGCGATGACGAGCAGGAGGCTAGCGTACCCGTTTTATTCTATCTAGTATTTCTGTTTCCGCTGTTTGAGTTGCTTGAGAGTTGTAGTGAGGCCTTATGTACAAACTTGGATATCAGTTGGATAATCTTTCTGGATGTTGAAAGAGTTTCAAAAGTTTGCTATATGATACCTCATTACTATCACCTGTTGTATATGTTCTATTATATTTTATCCTTGCGCTGTGAGTTCTACGACAGGTTTCGATGTGTTCACTTACTATAATGATCGTCCATAGCAGCCTGGCACGCCTTTCAGCGCATTATTCCTCTTGTTTAGTGTGGGGGTTATGGGCGGTCGTCACATAAGGGCTGATTAGGGTTAGAGAGACCTTTTTTTTTCATTTCCTAGCCACCACTTACCTATCATCAACCCTAATAATGGCCTCCACTTTCTAAATTCATCCCAAATAACCGTTTAATCTCGTATCAGCTTAATCTACACCAAATTAAGGAAGTCTAGTGGCAAATCTGAGTTGGGGCAGCTGTTAAGCATTGGAATTCGAACCAAAATAGTAGCAAAGTTCAGATCTAGGATTAATTTGTGGCTACGGTGAGTGATTTGCAATGTTTTTCACTAATTACGGGTAATTAGGTGTGATTAGTGATAATTAGCAAAATTATGGCTAAGAAAAATATGGAAAAAATTGTAAAATTCTTAAATATTGTTTTAGGGCTCTGATAGAAATTTGGGGTAATTTGGATAAGTTTTTCTAATTGTATGATTAAACATGATTAAGGGGGATTAAGGGGAAAACATGGGTTTTTGGGTATGTTTGATCCATATTAACATACTAAATTGTTGTTTTTGCGTTTATGGTTGGTTCTCTATGTTGCTATGACTGCATGGTATGCTTTATGATTGATTAAGAAAGTTTGAGTGGTCGAAAACGCCGCCGTATGGCGTAAAACAGTCGCTAGAAAAGTTGTAGGAAATGTGCAGGGTTTCGGATCGGATCAGATATAGGGCTCGGATCGGATAGGAGAACTGGGCAAGGGAATTCAATTCGGATTGGAACTCGGCATAAGATACTTGGCAAGAAGGAAGGCCACTTGCATAGACTTGGAGTTGGGTCGGGGATCGAATCGGAGCTAGCATGAGGACCGAATCAGATCAAAATTGGAGCAAAAGGAAGCGGATCAAAATGAAGCATCGGACCGAGCTAGGATTAGGATACGGGACCGAATCGACATAGGGAGCTGGAGCAACTAATTGGTCGGATCGGTGTAACCGAACCTGAAACTGGAGATTTGATGTAATCGAGCCAAACAGAGGTGATGTGGAGGACCGAACCGGGCTATAGGAAGGGACTTAGACACCATATACCGAACTGAACCGGATGTAGACTTTCACTACTACTACACGACGACTCTTCTGAAGACCAACTCCAATTCGACCAAAACCCGAGATGCGAAGGAAGTCCAAATGGGAGGTTATTACTCAAGATCCAAATAGGGATTAACGAGATAACTTCATAAGTTGGACTTTGTTGCGGGACATGTGCAAAGGGGTTATCGACGTCTATAGCTTTGACTCACCACTGAGAGACCGATATTGGCTATGGATCAGTGCAGGGAAGTTGTCATGACTTCATGGGGCATAGTGATCGTAGAAAGGCTATGACCCAGTGCAGTGGGGGTGTCATGACTCCATGGGGTGGAGTGGACATAGCAAAGGATTAGTGGCTAGGGATCAGTGCAGTGGAGTCACTGTGACTCCACGGGGCAGAGTGATCATAACAAAGCATTAGGTGATCGAAGTGGTAGATATCGTATGCTTTATGCATTGAGTGAGAGATATGAGGATGATTGCTATGTTTGATACTTTTCTATCATTATGACATGCACACCCCCTCCCCGTTATTTTCACACCATGAGTCAGTGCCATCTTAGAGTAATGTACATCCTGTTGTGCTAACTCTTTGGTTGCAGGTTCAGGTATGGTTATTTATAACTGTTATTGTTCTGTTTTGCTTCATATCGCTCATACCAGACTTTTGTCTGACCCAGAGTTTTATATCTCTTCTTATTACTCAGGGTGCTCTTAAACGGGCAGACTCGAGACAGGTAGCGTAGTATGCACGCGTAGCTGTACCGGAGACGAGCAGGAGGCTTCCACGTATGATATATATTCTCCCTATGTTGTCGCTGGTCACTACTTTGGGCATCGGTAGTGCTCCTCTTTCTTTGCTTTAGAGACAGTATGTTGGAGTTGTAATAAGCTGTATTTTGGATTTCAGCTGCTATGATGACTACGGTTTAGTTTTCAGCTTATGCACTGTCTCGCCTGTTTTATGTCAAGTATGTTATTATTATATTTTATTCCATGCGCACTGAGACATTCGACAGGTTCTTTGTTAGTTCACCGTTAAGTTTCATTTCTTTTCCTTTTCTTGGCGACCGTCCCGTGCTAGTCGGGCATTGGCACATCGCATTTCATGGGAAATGTCGATTGGTCCGGGGCAGGCTATCACACTTGGTACCAGAGCTCTAGGTTGCGTAGTTAACCAAGGGAAAGACACCAGGGAGAGATAGTATACGTATATGAGAGCGCATATTCTTGATTATTTTGGTTTTTAAAAGCTATATATATATACTATTAGTATATCTAAGGACGAAGTTGCATTGCACTTGCACCACTTTGGAGACGGTTAATCGTTTTCTCTTTACAGATTTGATGATGAGCCGAAATATGAGGGGTACTGGTAGAGGAGCCAATAATAGGAATGCTCCTGACATGAGGACTATGTTCACTGACTTCATGGGAGAGATTCTTAGGGATGTTCAGAAAGCAGCTCCTAATGCTGCTAATGGTGGTGGTGCAGGGGTACAGGCGCCTAGGGCCGATTTCGGCAAGCTCTATAGGGACTACACTAGTCTTAGTGGGGAGCCGGTCCACGAAACGGAATTGGCTACAGAAGTTCAGGATTGGCTTGATAGTTGTGAGCGTATATTCAAGGATCTAGGAATCGAAGACGCGATGAAGAGGAAGCTAACATCCCGTCAGCTGCAAGGACGGGCTATGAATTGGTGGAATGTTATTAAGGCAGCTACTCCCGAGGATCAAGTTACATGGAATCAATTTAAAGCTCGCTTCAGTGACAAGTTTATCCCAACTGCTCAGAAATCTGAATTGTTTAGGGAGCTCTTGGAGCTTAAGTAGAATGGTAGGGTAGTCTCGGAGTATATTGCCGAGTTCGATACTTTATCAAAGTATGGATTATCCCTTATTGACACTCCTGAGAAGAAGAATGAGAAGTACATAACAGGTTTAGATCAATACTTGGGAGAAAGGCTTATAAACCATATTGATGAGACTTATGGATCAATTATTGGGAAAGAATTGAGATCTGAGAGCCTTTATCCTAAACCAAAGACTGAAGTCATTGTTACATCTGCGGAGGGGCCCAAGCCGCAGGAAAGCGGTGGAGGCAAGAATAATTCTTAGAACAAAAGGAAATAGAATCAGACTAAGGATGGTCAGAAGAAGAGTAAGAAAGATGTTGAGTGCTTTAAATATGGCAAGAAGGGCCATTATGCCAAAGAATGTCGAGCAAAGCTAGCGGACAGAAAGTGCTTCATCCGTGGTCAAGTGGGACATTACAAGGACAAGTGTCTACATCCCCCTAAAGAGAAGCAGATTGTGAAAGCATATGCTATCAATGTTGTTCCTTCTTCGTCGAATGCCCCAACTGCGAAGGAAAAAGGGAAGAATGTCATTATACAAGGTATGTTTTCCGTTTATGATGTTCCAGTTAGAGTATTGTTTGATACCGGGGCTTCCCATTCCTTCATATCTAGTGACCTGGTAGATAGGTTGGAATTGGAACCCGAGATAGTTGATAGACCTTTAGTTATGATGAACCCGGTTGTTGGTTCGACTAGCCTTAGTATGGTTTGCCGTAATGTGGTCCTATCGAGTCATGGGTGTATGTTTGTTTGTGATTGCTTTGTTTTGGGCTTTATTGGATTTGGCATTATTTTGGGAGTCGATTGGCTCCAAAGGTACGGGGTGGTCATAGACTGTGAGGGATTTTTGGTGACAGTTAGAGCGGATGATGGGCGTAGGGTAGTGTTTGGTGGTCTACCTAGTGATGGGGTAATGGCTAGTTTTCTAAATTTCCTCGACAACCCGCATGATGAGTTATCAGATGTGCCCGTTGCTGGCCAGTATCCAGACGTCTTCGAGGAAGTTACCGGACTTCCACCACACCGAGAGATTGAGTTTCGTATTGATTTAGTGAAAGATGCCAAACCTATAGTGATGCCTCTTCGTCGTATGGCCCCAATGGAGCAACGAAAGCTCAGGGTGCAAGTGAACGATCTTTTGAAGAAGGGATTTATTAGAAGATGTGTTTCCGAGTGGGGAGCACCAGTTATGTTTGCTACCAAGGCTGAAGGTTCCCTTCGATTGTGTATGGACTACCACGAGTTGAATAAGGTGATGAGGAAGAATAAGTATCCTCTTCCATGGACAGATGATTTTGTTTGATCAATTGAGTAGAGCGAGAGCGTTTTCCCAGTTAGATCTCGGGATAAATTTTCATAAGCTTAGAGTGGAAGCTGATAGTATAGCTAAAATGGCATTTCGGACACCGTCTGGATTCTATGAGTGGTTGGTTATGCTACTCGGGTTGACCAACGCCCTAGCATATTTTGTGGATCTTATGAATAGGGCATTCAAGGATCAATTGAATAAGTTTGTTCTAGTGTTCATGGACGATATACTTGTTCACTCGAGGATAGAAGAAGAACACAAGGAACATTTGAGAGTAGTAGTGGAGGTGTTGAGAAAACACCAATTGAAAGCGAAGTTTTCTAAGTGTCACTTTTGAAGGAAGGAAGTGAGATTCTTGTGCTATGTTGTTTTAGAGAATGGTATTGCCATGGACCCTGCGAAGGTTGTTACGGTACAAGATTAGTCTATGCCCAAAAATGCAACAGATGTAAGAAGTTTCTTGGGGTTAGCTGGATATTATCATAAGTTTATCCAAGATTTCTCCAAGATAGCGGCACCGTTAACTCAATTGACCAAGAAGAATCAAGCTTTCGTTTGGGACGAAAGGTGTGAAAATGCATTCAAGAGCCTAAAGGAAAAGTTGACGTGTGCGCCAGTGCCAGTCATTCCTAAAGAGAATGAAGAGATGACGATATACAAAGATGCATGTGGTATCAGACTAGGTGCTGTATTGATGCAGGGAGGTAGGGTCGCAGATTATGCCAATCGGCAACTGAAACCACATGAGAAAAGATACCCTACCCATGATTTGGAATTGGCAGCGATTGTGTTCGCATTGAAGATGTGGAGATACTATCTCCTGGGAGAAAGATTGAAGTTGTTTACCGATCATAAATCATTAAAGTATCTCTTCTCTCAGAAGGATCTAAATCTCCAACAGCAAATATGGTTAGAATTCTTGGCTTCCTATGATTTCGATATTGCATATACACTAGGAAAGGGTAATGCGGTAGCTGATTCCTTGAGCAGGAGACATGTTAGTTTAGGGGCTATGTTTCTTGATTGGAAGCAACGGAGTATATCATAGGGTATGATTTCAGATCAAAGTGCAAATTTGATCTGGTAATGTTAGCAAGTTTGACGATCAGACCAACTTTGATTGGGCGGATTGGTTCCGGTCAGAGGGACGATCCTAGCCTATTGGAAATCATCTCCAAGTTAGAGATGGGTATCGACGGTGAGGAGATGAGAAAGTACGGACTTGATCGAGATGGATGGCTTCGAAAGATTGGAAGATTAGTTGTACCCAACATAAATGGATTGAGAGATGAAGTGCTTAGAGAGTGTCATCACTCAAAGCTGACTATGCACCCTGGTGGTAACAAAATGTATCAAGACATGAAGCAGACCTACTACTGCGAAGGGATGAAAAGATACGTTGGGAAGTTTATATCCAAATGCATGAATTGGCAGCTAGTTAAAGCCAAGCAAAAGAAGCCTAGTGGTTTGTTGCAACCATTTGAAATTCCAGAATGGAAATGGGAACAAGTCTCAATGGATTTCATTGACGGGTTACCAAGGACTAGATCGGGCCATGATAGTATTTGGTTGATTGTGGAACGATTGACCAAGAGTGCATGGTTCATACCAGTCAAGCCAAACAGAACGGCAGCTAAGTTAGCAGAACTGTATATGAAGTTGGTAGTGAGATATCATGGAATACCCAAAGGCATTGTAAGCGACCAAGATCCGTTGTTTACTAGTGGATTTTGGAAGAGCTTACAAGAGACTTTAGGATCAGAATTACATCTCAGTACCATGTATCATCCTCAAACCGACGGTCAAACAGAGAGGGTGAATCGTATATTAGAGGATCTCTTGAGAGCTTGTATATTGGATTTTGGAGGATCATGGGATGACCATTTGCATCTAGTGGAGTTCGCATATAATAATAGTTACCAGTCCAGTATTGGTATGGCTCCATTTGAAGCTTTGTACGGAAGACCGTGCAACTCACCATCATGCTGGTTGGAAACCAGTGAGAAATTTGTGCTTGGGCCAGATGTAATAAGAGAAACCTCAAATAAGATCAATGTTATCCAACAGCGAATGAAGATTGCCCAAGATAGGCATAAGATTTATGCTGATAAGAGACGAAGAGAGTTAAAATTCTCCATTGGTGACTTGGTGTTTGTTAAGATTTCTCCGTTAAAGAGCGTGATTCGATTTGGTAGGAGAGGAAAGTTAACATCTAGATTTGTTGGTCCATTCCCAGTTCTCGAGCAAGTTAGGAATTTGGCATATAAGGTTGAGTAGCCAGACAAGATGGCGGGAGTTCATAACGTGTTTCATGTTTCCCAGTTAAGGAAGTTCGTGCACGACCTTGATATGACTATTTCACCGGATCAGTTGGATGACATCGAAGTAGAACCCGAGGCGGCTGGGAACCGCAAGCCGATCCTTATCGTCGAAAGCGATATGAAACAACTTCGAAGGAAGGCGGTGAAATTGGTCAAGGTTTAGTGGGGAGAGAATAAGAGTGACTGTACTTGGGAAATAGAGGAGAGCATAAGGGAATCACCATCCAGAACTCTTTGCTTGGTAAGATTTTAATAGTGATAGTTTCTTCCCTTGTTAGAAAACCGCATGCTAGGGTAGGCTTGTTGTGCTTGTTTGTGAATGACTGATAGGCATGCGGAACACCTTTGTATGTTTTGGTTAAGGAATTTCGGAGGCAAAATTTCTTAAGGGGGGGAGAGTGTAACGACCGACATTCTACGTATCGAAGGATCGTAGAATGTTTATTTCTTTTTCATATGAGGTCGTATAGTCATGTAACTATGGGGAGAGACTATTGTGTTCATTTTCCATATTCACAATTTTTGCCGATATTTAAATGACCATTTTTCCCCGGGTGAATCTTGTTCCGCCTATAACTTTTGACTGGTAAGGAGTTTTGACCTGAAACCACTTCCACTATATTTGGATGATGGTTTACATTTCCATAGAATGGCCACATTTGTCAAACGGAATTAACATTTGGGATATATGGCTGAAAAAAGGTTTACAAGGTGAGAAACAGCTTAATTGGGCTTAACCATGTGCTTAGCATCTAGGCCCATGGGGGGATTTCGGGATTAGAGCTATATAAGGGCTGATTAGGGTTAGAGAGACCTTTTTTTCATTTTCTAGCCGCTACTTACCTCTCTTCAACCCTAATAATGACCTTCACTTTCTAAATTCATCCCAAATCACCGTTTAATCGCGTATTAGCTTTATCTACACCAATTCAAGGAAATCTAGTGGCAAATCTGAGTTGGGACTGCTGTTAAGCATTGGAATTCGACCCAAAACAGTAGAAAAGTTCAGATCTAAGATTAATTTGTGGCTAAGGTGAGTGATTTGCATTGTTTTTCACTAATTACGGCTAATTAGGGGTGATTAGTGATAATTAGCGAAATTATGGCTCAAAAAAATCTGGGAAAATTTGTAAAATTCTTAAATATTATTTTAAGGCTCTAAAAGAAATTTGGGGTAATTTGGATAAGTTTTGCTAATTGTATGATTAAACATGATTAATGGGGATTAAGGGGAAAACATTGTTTGTTTTGGTATGTTTGATCCATATTGACATATTAAATTGTTGTTTTGGTGTTTATGGTTGATTCTCTATGTTGTTATGACTATATGGTATGCTTTGTGATTGATTAAGAAAGTTAGAGTGGTTGAAAATGTCGTTGTATGGCGTAAAATAGTAGCTGGAAAAGTTTTAGGAAATGTGCTGGGTTTCGGATCAGATCGGATATAGGGCTCGGATCGGACAGGAGAACCGAGCAAGGGAATTCGATTCGGATCGGAACTTGGCATAAGAGACTTGGCAAGAAGGAACGCCAGTTGCATAGAGTTGGAGTTGGGTCGGGGATCGGATCGGAGCTTAGCATGAGGACCGAGTCGAATCAAAATTGGAGCAAACGGAAGGAGATCGAAATGAAGCATCAAACCGGGCTAGGATTAGGGTGCGGGATCAGATCGACATGGGGACCTGGAACAACTAATGGGTCAGATCAGTGTAACCGAACCGGAAGTTGGAGATTTGATGTGATCGACCCGAACCGAGGTGATGTGCAGGACCGAACAGGACTATAGGAAGGGACTTGGACACCATATACTGAACCGAACCGGATGTAGACTTTCACTACTACTACGCGACGACTCTTCTGAAGACCAACCCCAATTCGATCAAAACCCGAGATGCAAAGAAAGTCCAAATGGGAGGTTATTACTCAAGATCCAAATAGGGATCAACGAGATAACTTCATGAGTTGTACTTTGCTGCAGGACATGTGCAAAGGGTTTATCGACTCCTATAGCTTTGACTCACCACTAAGAGACGGATATTGGCTATGGATCAGTGCAGTGAAGTTGTCATGACTTCATAGGGCAGAGTGATCGTAGCAAGGCTATGAGCCAGTGCAATGGGGTTGTCATGACTCCATGGGGCAGAGTGGACATAGCAAAGGATTGGTGGCTAGGGATCAGTGCAGTGGAGTCACTGTGACTCCATGGGGCAGGGTGATCATAGCCAAGCATTTGGTGATCAAAGTGGTAGATATCGTATGCTTTACGCATTGAGTGAGAGATGTGAGGATGATTGATATGTTTGATATTTCACTATCACTATTACATGCACACCCTCTTCCCATTATTTTCACATCATGAGTTAGTGTCACCTTAGAGTACTGTACGTCTTGTTGTCCTAACTCTTTGGTTGCAGGTCCAGGTTCAGGTATGGTTATGTATACCTGTTATTGTTCTGTTTTGCTGCTTATCGCTCATACCGGACTTTTGTATGACCCATAGTTTTATGTCTCTTCTTATTACTTTGGGTGCTCTTAAATGGGAGACTCGAGACAGGTTAGGTGGTATGCATGAGTAGCTGTACCGGAGACGAGCAGGAGGCTTCCACGTATGATATATATTCTCCCTGTGTTGTTGCTGGTCACTACTTTGGTCATTAGTAGTGCACCTCTTTCTTTGCTTTAGAAACAATATGTTGGATTTGTAATAAGCTGTATTTTGGATTTTCACTGTTATGATGATTATGGTTTAGTTTTCAGCATATGCATTGTCTCGCCTGTTTTATTTCAAGTATGTTATTATTATATTTTATTCCATGCGCTGTGAGACATTCTACAGGTTCTTTGTTAGTTCACCGTTAACTTTCCTTTCTTTTCCTCTCCTTGGCGACCGTCCCATGCTAGTCGGGCATTGGCACAGCGCGTTTCATGGGAAATGTCAGCTAGTCCGGGGCGGGCTGTCACAGCTGGACGTTTTTCTGTTTGGATTCGGATTTGCATTAATGGATCTGAATCTTGACCTCTTAACAGCCCGATTCGAATCAACCTTTACCTTGTTGTCCGTCTTAACATCCGACGTGTTATTTGTATAATCCGTGTTGTTGGACCTTTACACGACTTGCCTGAATCTTCGTCGGAGATCACTATCCCGATGATCTCTTTTTTTGTCTTGAAGTTCTTCTTCCTTTGTATCCAATCCCGATCTGGTTGCTCGTTCTTCTTTTAGTTTCTGAATTTTAAAAAATTTATAACACAACTTCACCTATGGATTCAATCTTTTCCCGTGTGCTAATCTTTAGGTAATTTTATTCTAATCCACAATATTAGTAAATTAATCCACCCTATTTTATAGTGTCATTGACTTTTACTAAAATTTAGATTTTAGTTAGTTTATCAACCAAAAAAACCGTACTTATTTTCTCTTCTTCTCTGTGTTTTCCGTAGTGAAGAGCAAAATCAGAGATTTGGGCAGCGGAATAGGAATAAACCCAATGATCTAGTCTGTCAACTTTTCAACAATGCCAAAAAAAAAATCTAGTGGCACAAATTATAGAGAGAATAAAAAACATAAAATAGAGGAAAGAACACACCAATTTTAACATGGTTCGGCTTTGTCTACGTCCACGTAGACCCAACAACTTTTCTTTCTTAATGAAGCAATGAGTACAAAAAGATTACAATAGAGAGAAGACTAATGGTGGATTGCTTAATTCATACAATAACATAACCCTATTTATATAGAGGGATTTCTTGGGGATAAAGAAGAGAAGTTTCTAGATTACTTGGACATGAAGGAAAAATAAATATAATATCTTCCTTGATTTTATTGGAGCATAAATGGATGGCGCAATTATGATCTCAATCTCTTTCCCTAAGTAAACTGATTCTTCATTAATTGATTGATTGCCCTTTTATTTTTTTCTTCCAAAAACTTCCTCTTGTATCTTTCCATATACGGGCCAATTAATTGATTAACAATCAATCAATTTCTTTCCTTCTCTACAAATATTTGAATCATTAATTTCAACACTCCACCTTGATTCAAATATGGCAATCTTTCTTCATTATCTCATCTTCAACAATCAACATAGAAGTTGTTGGGCCCAATGCCCATGACGCTCAAGTAACAGGAAGCAAATTGATCTAGTTTGAGCAATGCTCAAACTTGTCCTTTGGAAGTGACTTGGTCATCATATCAGAAGGATTATCCGACGTACCCACCTTTAATAATTTGATCTTGCTTCGTTCTTCCTCAAGCATAAGAAAGAAGCCTATAATATCAACGTGCTTCGTCCGTGAACTATAAGCCTGATTCTTAACAAGATGAATCGCACTCTGACTGTCTGAAAATAGCTCCACTGTCTGTTGCGCCATTGAAAGATCATCCAACAACTGAAGTAAGTACAATCATTCCTTTGTTGCTTCCACAATCGATATCAACTCCGCTTCGGTAGTCGACAAAGCTACAATAGACTGCAACTTTGATCTCCACGAAATTGGGCCTATGCCAAGTGTAAAAACATAGCCCAACACTGACTTTCGTCCATATCTATCCCTAGCTTAATCTGAATCACAGTATCCTTTAAGAGAGATGTCTCCATCTAGTCCACCATATAACAAGCCAAGTGAAGAAGTGCCATGAAGATATCTGAGTATCAACTTCACTGCTTGCCAATGCTCTTTACCTGGGTTAGACATAAATCGACTGACAACACCAACTGCATGGGCCAAATCTGGTCTCATGCACCCCGTTTCATACATGAGACTACCAACAACACTAGAATAAGGTATATTAGGCATATCCCTTTTTTTTCATCCGATGTGGGACACATATCTTTGGATAGCTTGAATTGAAGCCTAATGGAGTAGCCACCGGTTTAGCATTCTCTATACTGAATCGAGATAGGACTTTCTCGATGTATTGAGTTTGAGTGAGCCTCAAAACTCGCCTCAAAACTCTTTTCTTTCTATCCCTTTGAATCTTCATCCCTAAAATTCTCTGTACGTTTACCAAATCTTTCATCTCAAATTCCTTACTAAGCTCCATTTTCAACTCTGAAATTTTGGACATGCTCTTAGAAGCCATCAACATAAAATAACAAATAGATGATGTCATCATTACTTTTTTTTAAAATAGATACATTGGTCCTTAAAGCTTCTAGAGTAACCATGTGAAATCGTAAACTTATCAAATTTCATATACCACTGTCTAGGAAACTGTTTTAAGCCAAAAAGAGATTTGTTAAGTTTACAAACTTGACCTGGCCTGCAGCTATCAGTGAACCTCTGTGGCTGCTGTAGGTAACTGTCCTCCTCAAGATCACCATGCAATAATGCTGTCTTGACATCTATTTGTACCAACTCCATGTCGAAGTGAGCAACCAATGCTATAAGAATCCGAATGGAAGTGTGTCTAACAACTGAAGAAAAAATATCATGAAACTCCGCATCTTTCTTTTGAACATTACGCTTCACCACTAATCTTGATTTGTACCTCAAGTCACCATTGCTGCCATCTTTCACCTTATAGATCCATTTACATCCAATTTCTCTCTTGCCGGAAGGAAGTGGCATTAAATCCCAAGTGTGATTTTTGTGCAATGACCCGATCTCCTCCTCCATTGCTACTAGCCAACTGGAGCTATCAACTGAACTAATGGCATCTCTCTAGTCTCTTGGTTCATCATGAAATATGCTTAATGCATAAGCTGCCATGTTATCAAAGTCAATATCATCAATGCTTAATCCCACAAAATCATCGAGCCATGTAGGTCTTTTCTTCTCTCTCGTTGGTCGTGTTTGAATTTGAGCTCCACCTTGAGGTTGATCTTATGTCTCTTCCCATGTGTTTGGTATTCAAAATTTGTCCTCTCAACATCATCATTAACTGAAGAAGAAGGCTCCACCTTCAACATAGCCTTCTCATCAAATGTAACATGCATGTTAGTAACAATCTTCTAGGTAGTGGGACCCCACATCCTATAATGCTTAATTCCTTTCTTATATCCAAGAAAAATACACTTGCGCGATCTTGGATCCAACTTCCCTTTGCTCCCATGCACATAAGCTGGAAAACCAAACACTCTAGGAAAGGAATATGATACAGGCTCTCCCTTCCACACATCTTCAGGAATCTTCATATCTATGGCGGTAGAAGGTATGCGGTTGATAAGGAAAACCGCCATAGATAACGCTTCTGCCCAAAATCTCTTATTTAATCCCGTAGTCAGCCGTAAACAACGAGTTCTTTCCAACAAAGTCTGATTCATTCTCTTTGCAACCCCATTGACTGAGGGTCTCTTGGTGCGGTGTAATGTCTTTTGATTCCTTCGAACACACAAAATTTGATGAATTTTTGAGAAGTGAATACACCACCATTATCTGAACGAAGAACCTTCACTTTCTTTCCAGACTACTTCTCAACAAGAGATTTTCAACTTTGAAACCTATAAAAAGTTTCATCTTTGGACTTCATAAAGTAAACCCATACTATTCTAGAAAAATCATCAACAAATGAAATGAAATACCTAGCTCCTCCATAAGATAGGCATGGTGTGGGGCCTCAAACATCAGTATGAACACACTCTAAAACATCTTTAGACTTATGCTCTGCAATGCCAAAAGAAACCTTCGTCTATTTTCCAAGTACACATCCTTCACAAAAGTCAAGTTTTGAATGATGAACACCGTTAATCAAGCCTAACTTTCTCAATACTTCTAAACAGCGCTCCCTAATGTAGCCCATACGAAAATTCCACAATCTGGTAGAATCGGAATCAACTGAATCAATAACTGAAGCATACTCCGAAACAGCAGTTGTACCCATCAGGAAATATAGATTTCCAGCTCTTACCCCTTTCATTACTATCAATGAGCCATTTGTAATTTTTAATGAATCTTTTCTATTACACACTAAGCCAAAATTGCACAATGCTCCAATGGATATCAAACTACGACTTAAATCAGACGCATGCTTGACATCACATAAAGTATGAACAACACCATCAAACATCCTGATTTTTACTGTTCGAATACCAATCATTTGACAAGAAGCGTTATTTCCCATGAGAATCTCTCCTCCGTCAAGTTGACGATAAGTGGAAAAAGAGTTCCTATCAGGAGTCATGTGATAAGATGCTCCCGAGTCAATAATCCACATAGTACTCTTCATAGGAGAGGCGGAAGCTGTAAAAATGCCAAGATCATTATCTGAATCTGATGTCTCCGTTGTAGATGCTGAAGCCTTCTGGGGAACAACTTTGTTTTTATTTCCAACTTGGGGCAACTTGCAACATAATGTCCAGGTTTTCTCCAATAATGACAAACTCCCTTCCGAGCTCCTCTTGGCTGAGATCTGGACTTAGCTCTGTCTCCACCATATTTGGGTCTACGTTTACTTCTTCCTCTCTGCGCAACAAGGCTTTCAAAATCATTCTCCGTGCTCATGCTTGGTAACTTTCCTCTCAACATCTCGTTATGCAAATTTGTCTTCACATCCTCCAAGCAAATAGACGAATGCCCATAGATCATAGAGTTAACAAAAGTGTTAAACTCTACAAGTAAAGAACATAAAAGAATAATAGCTTGTGCCTCATCCTCAATCTTTACATCAGCTGCTCGAAGATTCATGACAAGTGTATTAAGGGCATCTATATGAGAAAACACATCTGTTCCGGGTCTCATTTTGAAATAATAAATTTGTTGTTGTAGGATGACGCGGTTGGTGAGAGACATGTTGTAGAACTTTCTCTGAAGAGCATCCCACAATTCCTTAGCAGTTTTCACATGAGAAAACTCTCTAAGTACTTCATCAAAAAGGCTAAGTTGGATGGTAGTAAGAGCATCCTCCTCCAATTCTCCTAACTCTTCAGGTGCTAATTTTTTTCAATTTCTCCGGATCTGAGACAACCTTAAATGTCCTCTCTTTCTTCAACACCGCTTCCACCTTCATCTTCCATGTGCCAAAATCCCCCTTTCCATCAAATCTAGTGACTCCATAATTTGTAGCGCTTCTACCACCGTTATTCTTTGCAGAATTTGACATGGTTGAAAAAGTCTTTGAACAGGACAACCTTGCTTTGATACCAATCTAAAGTGAAAAATCAGAGATTTGGGCAGCGGAGTATGAATAAACCCGATAATCTAGTCTATCAACTATTTCAACAATGCAAAAGAAATAAAATCAAGTGGCACAAATTATAGAGAGAACAAAAAACAGAAAATAGAGGAAAGAACACACCAATTTTAACGTGGTTCGGCTTTGCCTATGTCCACGGAGACCCAACAACTTTTATTTCTTAATGAAAGAATGAGTACAAAAGGATTACAATAGAGAGAAGACTAATGGTGGACTGCTTAATTCATACAATAACATGATCCTATTTATATTGAGGGATTTCTTGGGGATAAAGAAGAGATGTTTCTAGATTACTTGGACATGAAGGAAAAATAAATATAATATCTTCCTTGATTTGATTGGAGCATAAATGGATGGCGCAATTATGGTCTCAATCTCTTTCCGTAAGTAAATTGATTCTTCATTAATTGATTGATTGGCCTTTTATTTTTTTCTTCCAAAAACATCCTCTTGTATCTTTCCATATACGAGCCAATTAATTGATTGACAATCAATCAATTTCTTTCCTTCTCTATAAATATTTGAATCATTAATTTCAACATGTAGTCTTCTTATTTTTGGAATCCTAGCCTCTAAATCAAAGCTTAAGCGGAGTAATTCAACGTAATAACAGTAAGTAGTTTGTTTGATTTTTTTTTTTTAAGTTGATTAATTGTATACAAAATTGCAATTTTTTTAATATCACCATTATCACATATAATTGTAGTTAGCTATTTTCTGAAATCTTGAAAAAATTATACACTAGTAGAATATCATTTTATTCAAATATTGTAGTTGGAGTATAGTCTGTTTAGATAACATTCAATATCTAGACCCCCTAAGTAGTTATACTCTCAAACAATTATAATATACAATTTTCCCTTTCATTGATTTGTTAGTATTGTTTAATTACTTGCTATTTGTCTAATATGTGGATCTTGAATTTGATTTTAGTTCTTATTTACTGTTGTTACCTGGTGCTATTGGGGATGTATTTTCAAAAAATTAAGCTATTTGAAAACATTTGATGTGAACTCCTCTAATGGAATCTTGATCTTAATTTTTATTTTCATAATCATCTACTACCATATCATGTCTGATCGTGTTCAGAGATAATTAGTGACCTAATTGTATCTAATTGATTGCTTCTTTGCTGAATCCAAGTGCTATCAACTCTATTTTTAACACATATTTAGTTACTACTTTATCAAATGGGAGGGACAATTCAACCCAAATAATTGTGAAATAACGTAGAATTGTGAAAGAAGAAGCACAAAATCGATTGTTAGCTATGTAATAGGTTGAAATCTTTAAGTTACTCGTGGATTAACTTACAAAATAGCTGTGGATTATCTTATTAAAGTAAAATGGTGGATTAACTTATTATAACCGTGGATTAGAATAAAAATTACCTAATCTTTACCATACAAGTCCGCAACTTAATAAACTACTTGCAATTGAATATTGATCTGGTACCTTCTACGAATATCAAGATAACATTACCAACAAAACTAAGATTGATAGATTTTATGTTATAGTGCCTTAAAACAGAATAAAAGGTCTCAAAAGCTTTAATATTGCTTTCCTTATACAAGTGTAGATTAGGTACCTCTTGCCAAACTCTAGATCTTTTCACACTTTTTCATACTGGGGAAAGTAATCATGACACAATTGCTCAATTCCTATTGCTTAGTTTTTAGATTGAGCAATTTCTCAGTTTTATGAAACTGAGCTATAATATGCTCGGTTTCAAAAATTGAGCAATGCTCAGCCTTTTAAAACTTAATAGCTCAGTTTGTGGAACTGAGTTATATGCCCTTTTTAAAAAAATAATAATAATCTAAGCTATGTGCTTAGCTAAAAAAAGTCATTACTTAGTTTAGAAACTGAGCATTGGCCCAGTTTTTAAACATGCACTAATGCTTTACTTTTGAACATTAGCTATGTTTTTGAAACTGAGATCTAAAACAGACTAACCCAACCCATGGCGAATGCTGCTAATTAATCTAGAGACATCAATGAACTAATTTTATTTAAAATCAAATTGGCTTTTAGATAGTGCAATAAAAATCAAACATAAATTTCCAAAAACAAAAGTAAACCAATATTATTCCCTTACCTTCGACGCTCTCTATATCCTCTAAGTTGAATACTATAAGTGTGTCAACCACGTGTTTGAGCCATTCCTATTCGATTTTCAACTTCTCTTTCACGAAGCACCAAACATTAAAGAATTTAACTCACTTTGTATGCTTTCTCTTCATTAGAGCTAATAACCACATAAAGCAATTTTACTGAAGATGCAACTAGTACCAATATTAATAGGACCTTCCATGTTATTTACCACCTTAAATTAATCCATGAACACAAGTAATAAATACCAAATCAGGACATCCAAAGTGTACCTGTATAATAAAACCGTGATCAACTCGTAGAAATTACACCATGAGAATATGAGAAAATATTTATAAAACTATTTAATTATATAAACTTATATAATTCTTCATAAACTTAATTAATGAAGTCATTTTTTTATAAACGTAGTAAATTTATTAGTATTATTATTATTATTATATAAATTTAGTCAAATTTTGTAATACTTAGTTAAATTTTATAAACATAGTAAATTTATTATTTTTTGGAAGCATTTTCGTCATATTGTACAAATTATGATTCCTAATAGTTCCAATTTTGATGGTTCTGATTTTGACATTTAATATTCTTATTGGCCATATAATACTATCCATATATATATATATATATATATATATATATATAATATCCATGTAAATAATTCTAGTAATGAATATTTTATATTGGAAAATGACGAATAGCATCAACATAGTAATATTTTATATTCTTATTGATGGAATATAGTAAGATGATATAGAGAGAATAATGTGTAAAAGAAAATATGTCAGTTATGTTCCTACTCAAAATCAGGATGAATTTACAAGTTTTTTAATTATTTTCTCTTCTATACTAATAACAACATGATTATAACTTTTTAAATCTCCATCTTTAGTTGTGCTTTAGTTTTGATTACCCAACGTTTTTTAAATCATAAACACAACTAACAGGTGACTTTGTTTATTTGCACATTCCACTAAGCCTGGGATACATGACGGATCCCTAAAAAAATTAGCATTCTTACTTCATAGCACAAAAAATATTTGTGCTCAAGAAAGTGAATGATCAATTTTTCTACATACAAATTTTTTCTATCAACCTTTGAATAAACATATATAATTAGATTGCAAATTAAAATGTACAAGGATAACTACATTTTCATGAAACCTTCATTTTTTAAGTTAAAATTGCAACATTTAGACGATAATTTGCAATCAATATGTTTATGTTTTGGAATAATATTATTATTTGAGGTGGTCTAGTTTTTGAGAGCATCTTTTATGTAGAATATTATCTACATCTAATTTTTTAGCATATAAAAATGTAGCATATATTTTCTGCTATTTAAGGAAGAAGACGCTCCAAACAAACACACAGACATATTGGAATGATACAAAGAAAAAGCAGAGCCTATCTCAACATGAATACCGAAGGCAACAATAAAAGAGAATAAACGATTTAATATAAAAAAGGGTTAAATTAGTAAGAAATGGGTGAATAATGGTGTAACAACCTCAATTTTAAGTGTATTTTATTTAATGATTTAATTTAAATTTTATTTTATTTATTCTATTTTTCTGAATTTTATTTTGAAATAATATTTTTTTGATTTAAAACTAAATTTATTTATGATTTCATAAAACAAATGAATTTTATTTTGATATGAATATGATTTAATAATGCAAATCAATATTTTCAATGTTAGAATCTTATTTACGGTAAATTTTAATCGAGTTATTTATTTGAATATGAATTCATTCTTGAATTTTATTTAAATATTTAAAACTCGTATATTTATATATTCTAGTTTCAATGTTAATGGAACTATATCTTTGATTTAATTTCAAATTATTTCTCTTGTAGATATTTCATTTGTATTGATTATTATTATTGCAAACATTTCCAAATTTTATTTGTTAGATCCATTATCCTTTGACATCGTCTATTGTTTGTTTGATTGGCAAAATCGTTTGTTAAATAAATATTGCCAAAAATGTTTGTTCTGTTGAATAAAAATTTATATTGTTTCCTTTTATTTGCAAACATTGATTACCTTTTAATGTTCAACGTCCGTTCCTTAGAATTAATGTTTTCCTAACATGTTCATTATTTTCAAAATTTAAACCATTATTTTCTTTTGCCAAATATTCATTCAAGCCATTTGTGTTTTTCCATATATGACTCTTCATTTATATTGTCTTGTATTCATTTATAACAATCTGTTTAATTTACCTAACATTTCCATTCATCTTTTATTCTTTACGCATATTCGTTGTTGATTATTCTTTTCAAAATTTCTTTCTAATTCTTGTCCTTCCCTGATCCACGCATGCTCCATATTAAACCAATTTACTTTGTTTTTTCTCTCCTATAGCTTTCCATAACACTTTCTATATACCTCCTCATTTTCCATATTCTTTTCTTCTTACATGCAAACGTGAAGACATAACAACTCCAATTTTATTTTTAAATCTATTCATTCCATGAAATTGCCAAGCGTTTACAAGCATTAAATGCCAATAGAAACCTTTCTCCGTGTACATTACGTTTCCATATGTTTCTAAATCCATCTTTATCCATTGGTTCCCATCACCATATTTGTCACCATTTCCATTCCTTGTTTAAAGCTGCTTCATTCCCATCTATTTATTCTTCATCCCTTCTGTCCCTTTTATTTCCCATCTCTTCGCAGACAAAGAAAAAAATGGGCATAGTAGCTCCAATTTATACCCACGTCAGTTTTCTTCTACCACTCTCCACGTTTGAACCCTTTATCGTGTTTTTTCCTGCTCACCGCCATTGGCTCTCGTCACGCAGACACAAGACCTCCGCTCCTTCACAACCCCAATTGATCAAACTCGTGCCTACAACTCGCCAGCACCACTCACCAGACCAAGCTCAACCGTAGTTGCACCCGCCTGATGCCCACGTCTACCCCTTCGCCTCACATTTGAGCCATCTCCAACCGAACCCTTGCTTCCACGTTTTCCCTTTACCCCATGTGTGTATATGTGCGTAAGTTTTTGTGTGTGAATGGCGTGCGTTTTGTTTTTTGATTGTGGTGTGTGTTATGTATACCTTTGTGTGTGCATGAGTGCTTTTTGTGGGTTCTTATTTTAGGGTATATATATATGTGTGTGTTAGTAAGAGTAGCTTTTTAATTTATTTGTTTTGGAAAATATATGTATAAATATATTTTTGTATATGTATATATATAATAATTTTGGTGTGAGTTGTTTTGGAAATTTATTGGTTTTGAAATTATATGTGTATGTATATATATATATTTAATAGTTTATTTGTAAATATATATGGCTTGTGTGTGTTTATGTGTGTATTGAGTTTTGTGTGTTTTGTTTAGGCATGCATGTAGGCGTGTACATATATAGTACTTGGGATAAACGTGTTCGTTTGTAGTTTGTGTATGGTAATATACATCTGTACGCGTTTGTGTTGAGTTGTATATTTGTGGCATGTTGTTGAGTGTCTAGATTGGAATGTGTTTTCTTGTTGGTTGTATGTTGTAGATGTGAGTTATTACATATGTATATATATACTTGTTTGAAAATTTATAAACTTTTAAATATATATATATATATATATATATATATATGAGTCGAGTGTAGTGTTGAGTTGAAGACCATCCAAAACCAAATAGCCATACCAATCCATTGAAAAATTCTCTAACCTCCTCTTATAAAAATAAATTATATATTGAGTGATTACCATGTTTGAATCTATTATGAATCGAGCCTGAATATTGTTAGTTCATTCTGCGTCCATCTGTTTGCCATCTCCAATATGTGCCACAAAGGTGAGTTTATCTCACACTTGACCTACATTGTTTCATGGATGTTAAAATCAGCACAAATGAACTGTTGTGAAATGTACAGGATTGCTAATAGAAATTGTTTTAGTTGTTATGCATACACATTTCATATATGACACGATATATATATATATATGTGACACGTAGGTGCATTGATAATATATGATTTGTGATGTAATGATATTAATGCTATGTAATAATTCACATTATTTATCTATGTTGTTGATTGCCATAGTTAGAAAAAAAATCACTATGGGTTGAAATGATACATACCCGAACGGACATTAGATTAAGGAAAAATCGTTATGGGTCGAAATGATAAAATTGAACGATTTTTACTGAATTTGGATTATGGATTGAAATGATATATACCCGTAAAATTGTAAATTGCGGATTGAAATGATAAATATCTATGTCACTTGACCGTAGGGTAGAAAACTATATACGGACACTGTTGGTCATGTTTTTGATGTAAAGTGATTTGGAAATTTTGTTTTTAAAATAAAAACTTAAGATATTATATTTCATATACATATACATATATATATAAAATATTATAACTTGAATTTTGAATTATATGTTTTAAATGATCTTTTAAGTAAAAATGGATTTAAATGCATATTTAAGATTTTACTTATAATTTATTTATTTTAAACCATGTAATTTAATCATGTATGTATTTTAAACTTTAAATTAATATATTATAATAAATTATCCTTTTTAAACCTATTTTTAAATTATTTTAAAACTTATATATGTTTTTAAAGCTATCTTCTACTTAAATTTAAGACTTTTGCAATTTGAGTTAAAACTTATATATGTTTTTAAAGCTATCTTCTACTTAAATTTTAAAACTTATAATAAGTTAAGACTTTTGCAATTTGAGTTCGAGGTTTAATGATCAAAATTTATATAATTATTAAGAATATGAATATGAATTTGAATCGATATAAACTTATAAGAAATTTACGTGAATTTTGAAATTTATTTTATTTTGAATTTATAATTTATATGAAATGAATTCGATATTAATATGACTGAATGTGAATTGGAATATATATAGTTATATATATGGAATTAATTTTATAAATCATTTGTTTGAATTAAGAAATTTGTTAAATTGAATTTATAAGAATGGTTTTAAATTATTTGAATTTAAATATAAAGTTTTGATTCGAATTTAGAAGTAATGAACTTGAGTTGTACGACTTGAATTATAAAACATGATATGATTTGTTGTAATTGGAATAAAAGTTTTGAATTGAATATATTGAACCTAAACTAAACTGTTGGACTTTATGAATCGATTTAAACGAATGCTTACGAAGGTAAAACTAGATTTTTGAACAGTTTGAACTTGAGTTTTGGTGAGAATAAATCAAGCTAAATATTATCGAAGTTAAATATTTTAGAATTGATGTATACTAAAATTTGAGACCTTTAAGATATGATCTTCTAATTCGATTTGGTTAAATCGATTTAAGTGAGTTGTTTTCAAAATTAAACATAATCAAAGTTAGAAATTTAATTTTGATTTCGATATTGAATTTGAGATTTATATAAACGATTTTGTAAAGTAATTTGTAAAATAATGACACAGTGTGAAAAATGTAGAAGTTTGGTTGTTAAAGAGAAGGGGATCAGATATTGTCATATTCTCTGCCAATACCAAAAACCACTTTAACAACTATGTACACGGTGGATGTTTTGGAGGCGATTATTAGATTTGAAGAAAGAGAACGATGATGTATAGCCTTGACTTTCGAGTCATAATTGAAATGACTAAAATAAGAGCCATACCAAGGCCAATGTTAGTTAGCCACTCTTAGTAGGCATGCTTCTTTGATACCATATATATTACTTTTTGACTGATATTGGCGCCTTTTAATTTGGGAGTATTGTCTGAGGTGGGCGGTAGTTGAGGCATGCATTACCACCAGCCCGAGTCCTCAATCCAGTAGAATCCTACTGATGGGTATTGCCTTGATGCCTTGTTATATTTATCATGATCGAGCCCCCACGAATTTGATTTGACATTGTCGTATAACGACGCATCCCTATCCACCGAGCATTCCTGGTGTTTTATATGCAATGTTTACGACAACATTTATAATAGTGTAAGGGTAAAAATGTAATCCCGCATACGCTATTTTAATATGTTATATTTAAACATAGACACTATTATAATAGCGTATTATATTATATGATATTAGTTTAACGGAACCTTAGAGGAAGCTGATCCCAAACATCCTTTAGTTTACTGATGCATTTTATTGAACATTTCATTTGAGTTGATTTACTTCCATGAGAATGTTAGTCCTAATTCAAGTTGTTTTGTTTTGCAATATTGCTCAGGTCAGATTGGGTATTGCAATGTTAAGATTTCACCCATTAAAGCTGGTGGCTGTTGAAGACAACACCTCTATCTGTTGATTCTGGTTAATTCTCCTTTGTATTAGAAATTCTTGTATTTAGACTTTCATTGTATTTAAATTTTGTAACCTTGATATTATGTATAAGTTTTTTAGTAGCTCCATGAACTACTATTGTATAATTTATTTATTACGCTGCGAGATATTCTGCTTGTTATGTGATTCTGTGATTTATTCTATTTACCTCATAGCAATAACATTCTGTCATTTCTAATGGTTTGAGTTTGTTTGATTGCCGGCTTAAAGCGGCCGAAAAGGCGGGATGTTACATGTGGCATCAGAGCTTTGGTTTATCAAAGCTTTAGCCTATGGGGTAAAAAAAACTCATTAGAGATAAGGTAGTAATACCCTAGAATGAGTGGAATCAATCGCATAATCATTCACGAGAGTGTATTTCTAAAAGTATATATAAATTTTGAAAATGATTTTAAATGAATTTCAAGTATTTTAATATAAAATTTGTTTTAAAATTTATCTTTTTCTATTTATTTCTTTCTCTTTAAATCTGCTTCCTTGATAAGTTCGTTTTAAATTTGGATCCACTAAATTTAAATCTCGATCCTATTCCAAACGTATCTTTAGAAATCTATAATAGATTGTTTCGGGAATCTTAAATAGTCTCTGAAGTGTTCTTATCTTAGTATCCACCATTTGTAGAATCCTGCTAGTTACTTTTCGTTTTTGGCCCTTAGCTCAGATTTTGACTTGTTTTGACCCAACTTAATTGATAATGACAAGTGATTTTATATATATCATTCATGTTAAGTGTTAATGTGTTAACAATTTGGGAAAGAAAATATATAGTTGATATGAAATATCAATATTGGTTACGATTTATAAATTGATATTTTGAAATGGTAACTTAAAGTTAATGTATGTTAAAATTATATATTATTTTGAAGTACATTTGAAATATTTTTTGATTTACATTTCAAGCTTTAAGATTGATTATATTTTTTAAGGACCGAGGTTGAATTTTAATAAATAAATGAGTGGGGGAGACATATAATTTTCCCTAGTTAAAATTTTAATTCTTATGATTTGAAATATATTATTTATAATATATGATTTGGAAATTTGTTATATATTCTATTCAAATGTAGGAAAATGTTTTGAGTACTTAATTGACGTTAAGTTAGCCTATCAAACACTTATTGATTTAGGTATACATCTAATTAACATATATGTTAAATGTTGCATATATATATATATATATATATATATATATATATATATATATATTTGATAGATATAGAGTCGCACTCTAGTCGCTTGAAAATGACTCTGGTGATGACTACAGCATCATCGATAACAATTTTCGGGTTTCGAAAGTTGGATAAATATATATAGCCAATTGAGGCGTCGAGTGAATACTTAAAATTATTTTGAAATGTTTGAAAAAAATTGATTTATATATATACACATATATATTTCTGAATATACATAGGTACGAAGATAAATATGAACCATTTGGTTTAAATGTATTAATTATTTAATTACTATTTCCCTACCTCGTTCCTTTTCAGGGACGAAAAGGTTTGAGTGAGGGAGAATGTAACAACCTCAATTTTAAATGTATTTTATTTAATGAATTAATTTAAATTTTGTTTTATTTATTTTATTTGGATTTTTTTTGAAATAATATTTATTTTTGATTTTATAAGACAAATGAATTTGATTATGATATGAATATGATTTAATAATGCAAATCAATATTTGCTATGTTAGAATATTATTTATGGTAAATTTTAATCGAGTTAATTATTTGAATGTGAATTCATTCTTGAATTTTATTTAAATATTTAAAATTCATATATTTATATAATGTAGTCTCAATATTAATGGAATTATATCTTTGATTTAATTTCAAATTATTTCTCTTGTGGATAGGCCTTTCGTATTGATTATTATTGATGCAAACATTTCCAAATTTTATTTATCGGATTCATTTTCCTTTGATATCCTCTACTATTTATTTGATTGGCAAAATCATTTGTTAGATATATATTGTTAAAACTATTTG
Source organism: Allium sativum (assembly GCA_030737875.1). NCBI lineage: Eukaryota > Viridiplantae > Streptophyta > Magnoliopsida > Asparagales > Amaryllidaceae > Allium > Allium sativum. Next base: position 81,532,695 of record CM060909.1, read on the forward strand.
TTCCTTTGAATTAGAAATTTGTATTGCTTCCTTTTATTTGCAAACATTGATTACCTTTTAATGTTCAACATTCGTTCCTTAGTATTAATATTTTCCTTACATGTTCATTATTTTCAAAATGTAAATCATTCTTTTAATTTGCCAAATATTCATTTAAGCCATTCGTGTTTTTCCATATTTGACTCTTCATTTATATTGGCTTGTATTCCCTTCATTTTTTTATTCTTTGTATATATTCACAGTTGATTATTCTTTTCAAAATTTATATCTAATTCTTGTCCTTCCCTGATCCACACATTCTCCATATCAAACCAATTCACTTCTTTTTCTTTTTTCTCTCCTATAGCTTTCCTTAACACTTTCTATACTACCTCCTCATTTTCCATATTCTTTTCTTCTTACATGCAAACTTGAAGACATAGCAACTCCTATTTTCTTTAAATCTATTTGTTCCCTGAAACTGCCAAGCGTTATCAAGCATTAAGTGCCAAAAGGCACCTTCCTCCTCATGCATTATGTTTCCATATATTTCTGAATCCATCTTTATCTATTTATTCCCATCACCATATTTATCTCCATTTCCATTCCTTGTTTAAAGCTGCTCCATTCCCATCTACTTGTTCTTCACGTTTCTAACTTCTGTCCCTTTTATTTCCCATCTCTTCGTACATAAAAGAAAAAAAAGGGCATAGTATCTACAATTTATGCCCATGCCTGTTTTCTGCTACCATTCTCCACGTTTGTACCCTTCACCATGTTTTTTCCGGCTCATCACCATTTTCTCTCCTCACGTAGACACAAGACACAAGACCTCCGCTACCTCACAACCTCAATCGATCAAACTCGTGCCTACAACCCACTAGCGCCACATCACCAGACCAAGCTCAACCATAGCTGCAACTGCCTGAAGACCACGTCCACCCCCTCGTCTTGCATTTGAGCCATCTCCAACTGAACGCCTACTTCCACGTTTTCCCTTTACCCCTTGTGTGTATATGTGTGTTTTTTTTTTGTGAACCGCGTGAGTTTTGTTTTTTGATTGTGGTGTGTTTATGTATATCTTTGTGTGTGCATGAGTGCTTTGTGTGGGTTCATATTTTGGTGTATATTTATATATATTTATATGTAAGTAAGAGTTGCTTTTAAAATTTATTTGTTTTGGAAAATATATGTATAGATATATTTTTGTATATGTGTGTGTGTGTGTATAATGGTTCTGGTGTGAGTTGTTTTGGATTGGTTTTGAAATTATATGCATATATATATATATATATATATATATATGTTTAATAGTTTATATGTAAATGAATATGGCTTGCGTGTGTTTGTGTGTGTATTAGTTTTTGGTGTTTTCCTTAGACGTGCGTGTTGGCATGTATATATATATATAACGTTAGGGATAGACGTGTTTGTGTGTGGCAATATGCATATGTATGCGTTTGTGTTGAGTTGTAAATTTGTGGCGTGGTGTTGAGTGTCTAGTTTGGAGTGTGTTTGCTTGTTGGTTGTATGCTATGGGCGTGATTTATTACATATGTATGTATATATACTTGTTTGAAAATTTATTTGTTTTTAATTATATATATATATTTGATTTTTAGAAAGTTGAATGCGAATATATATATATATATATATATATATATAAAGCTTTGGGTGTGTTTTATATAATTTACAATATATATATGTTATAATTTACGTTTTGTGTTTGCAATGTGCGTTAAATTTTAAATATATAAATGTTATGATTTTTTCTGTGTACATGTATATAAAAAAAATTGTGTAAAGAATTAATATGTTTTATTTTTGGTTTAATTGGGTTAGTGTTGTGTTTGTTTTTGAGTCGATTGTAGTGTTGAGTTCGAAGATCGTCCAAAACCCAATAGCCATACCAATCCATTGAAAAGTTCTCCAACCTCCTCTTATAAAAATAAATTATATTTTGAGTGGTTACCGTGATTGAATATATTCTGAGTCAAGCCTGAATATCGTCGGTTCATTTTGCATCCACCAGTTTGTCGTCCCTAATCTATGTTACAAAGGTGAGTTTATCTCACACTTGACCTACTTGTTTCATGGATGTTAAAATCATGACAAATGAACTGTTGTGAAATGTACAGGGTTGCGGGTAGAAATTGTTTTATTTCATATGTACCACATTTCATATATGACACGATATGTATATGTGACATGTAGGCGCACTGATAATATTTGATTTGTGATGTAATGATATTAATGCTATGTGATAACTCATATTATTAATCTATGTTGTTGATTTCCATAGTTAGAAAAAAATCACTATGGATTGAAATGATACATACTTGAATGGATATTAGACTAAGGAAAAATCATTATGGGTTGAAATGATAGACCTAAACGACTTTTACTGAATTTGGGATTATGGATTGAAATAATATATACTCGTAAAATTGTAAATTGTGAATTGAAATGATAAATATCTGTATCACTTGACCATAGGGTAGAAACCTATATACGTACACCGTTAGTCATATTTTCGAAGTAAAGTGATTTGAAAATTTTGTTTTCAAAATTATAACTTAATATACTATATTTTATATACATGTATATTAAAAATTTTAATTTGAATTTTTAATTATATGTTTTAAATGATTTTTTTAAATAAAAATGGTTTTAAATGCTTATTTAAGATTTTACTTATAATTTATTTATTTTAAACCATGTAATTTAATCGTATATGTATTTTAAACTTTAAATTAATATATTATAATAAATTATTACTTTTAAACCTATTTCTAAATTATTTTAAAACTTATATATGTTTATAAAGCTATCTTCTATAGAAATATATAACTTATATATATCTATTTTCAAAGCTTATTTTTATATGTATTTTATAAACTTTAATTATAAACTAAAAGGTGGATAAGTTAAGACTTTCGCAATCTGAGTTCGAGGTTTAAAGATCAAAATTTATATAAAGATACTGAACTTAACGAATGAACTCATATTAAGAATATGAATTTGAATTGGTATAAACTTATAGGAGAAGAATGTGAATTTGGAAATTTATTTTGTTTTAAATTTATAATTTATATGAAATGAATTCGATTTTAATGTGACTGAACGAGAATTGGAATATATACAATTTTATATATGGAATTAATTTTATAAATCGTTGGGTTGAATTAAGAAATTGTTAAATCGAATTTATAAGAATAGTTTAAATTGTATGAATTGTTTTAATTTAAATATAAAGTTTTGATTCGAATTTAGAAGTAATGAATTTGAGTTGCACGACTTAAATTATAAAACATTATGATTTGTTGTAATTGGAATTAAGTTTTAATTTAAATTGTATTTATTGAACATGAACTAAAATGTTGGACTTTATGGATCGACTTAAGTGAATGCTTATAAAGGTAAAACTAGATTTTTAAATTGTTTGAACTTGAGTTTTTGCGAGAATGAATCTAGCTAAATATTATCGAAGTTAAATATTTTAGTATTGATGTATACTAAAATTTGAGACCTTTAAGGTATGATCTTCTAATTTGATTTGGTTAAAGCAATTTAAGTGAGTTGTTTTCAGAATTAAATACAATCAAAGATAAATAGATCGGGATCGGATATTGTCATACTCTTTGCTAATACTGAAGGCTACTTTAACAACTGTTTACGCGATGGAGTTCCAGAATGAAGTAAGATGGTTGCGATTAATGGATTTGAAGAAAGAGAATGATGATGGATATCCTCGACCTTCGGGTCATAATTGAAATGACTAAAACAGGAGCTATACCTAGGCCAATGTGAGTTAGCTACTCTTGGCAGGTATGCTTCTTCGATACTATATATATATATATATATATATATATATTACTTTTCACTGATTTTGGTGCCTTTGATTTTGGGCGTATTGTCTGAGGTGGGTAGTAGTTGCGGCTATGAGTTACCACTAGCTTGGGTCCACAATCCAGTAGAAATTCTACTGATGGGTATTGCCTCGATGCCTTGTCATATTTATCCTGATCGAGCACCTACGATTTTGATTTACTGTTGCCGTATAGCAGTGCATCCCTATCCACCGACCGTTACTGGTGTTTTATATGCAATGTTTACGACAATGTTTATAAACAGTGTAAGGGTAAAAATGTAATCCTACTTACGCTATTTAAATATGTTATATTTAACTATAGTCAGTATAATAGTATATTATATTGTATAGTTTAACGGATCCTTAGAGGGTGGTGATCCCAAACATCCTTTAAGCTACTGATGCATTTTATCAAACATTTCATTTGAGTTGATTAACTTACATAAGAATGTTAGTCCTGATCCGAGTTGTTTTGAGTTGCATTATTGCTCAGGTCATATCGATTATTGCAGTGTTGAGATTTCGCCCTTTGAAGTTGGAGACTAATGAAGACATCACCTCTATCTGTTGATTCTGGTTAATTCTCCTTTTTATTAGAAATTTTTGTATTTAGACATCCATTGTATTTAAATTTTGTAACTCTGATATTATGTATTAGTTTTTTAGTAACTCCATTAACTACTATTGTGTAATTTATTTATTATGCTGCGAGATATTCTGCTTGTTCAGTGATTTATACTATTTACCTTATAGCAATAACAATTTGGCATTTCAAACAGTTTGAGTTAGTTTTATTACTAGCTTGAAGCGGCCAAAAAGGCGGGATGTTACAAAAGGCCGCAAATTTTGTAACGTCCCAGGTTTTTGAACATAAATTTTGAATATTTAAATCTGTTTAAATATTGATTTGGAAATATAATGGGTTTTATATCGAATTTATTTATAAATGGAGTTCGAATATATATATATATATTATTAAAACGAGCTCAAAATGTTATGGTAGTTCGTAAATTTCGATTTGAATTTTAATTGAATTTACATGATACGATATAAGTTGGAATTCTGTGAAACAAGAAACGTTTGAATCGGTTGGATATTAATTTTCTAATGAAAGAGAAAAATAGAGATTTCGTGTTATAAATTGCAAGTTATGTCCAATTCAAATTTCCAAATAGTCGCTATGGAATTCGTTAATAAACGATAACGTTTATTTAAGAAATAGTAACGACTTTATATCGTTGTTATATATGCTTTATAAATAGCGAATTTGTAAACGATCCCCGTTTTTGATAAAACGAGTTTTATTGGAATACGTATACTTAATATTGCTAGATTTAAAGTTTGGAGCCGATTGGAGCTGTTTTATCGGTAGACGAAATATAAGGTGAACTGATAAATTGAAATAAAGCCATTGTGCAAACGGAGACCGTTTTTAACAATATTAGTTTCTTTAGGACCATAGCGCCAAATTATATCATGACGTCCAATTTCATAAATTTTGAAGTTCATGTGCCACGGTGTGATTTTATACGGTAATGTAAATACCGGTAGAATTATTAACTTATTACAAACAAAATAAAATATCTCTAGACATTCAAAAGAAAAATCTATGGTCCCATAATATAAATTCTCGCCAGCTAAACGCTCCTCCACTCCTGTATTTTCAAATCAAAGTACATTGTCCATCTTTTATCTCAAACCTACCAGCTACACAGCCACTGTTTTCTGTTCATCTGCACATGCAAAATGTCCATTCGTAAAAGAAAAAGCCGCACAGATACACAGTAATTCCACAGGACTAAATATACACAACTACACATCTATGAAAAGGAAATAACATTGCACTGATGCACAATACCCACTGCCTTGTTTCATCCGTTCCATCAAGCCTACCCTAATTTATAGTGTCTACCCCCTTCTCCTTCTACATGTGCAGAAAAGTACCCAATGCCTACCATGTCCTTATTTTGCCAGGCAAAAGCTGTACATGCTATATTTTGGGAACCTCAACTACATGACAACCTTTTGGAGAATGTACACTGCGTGAAACAACATAGGTATTTCAACTCAACCTGGTAAGAAATGAAAACTCATGCAGCAACATTTCACTTGCCTACCTCCCTAAACCTAAATTCAACCCCTGAGCTGTTGGGTCATGAATGACATTGTTGTTATCTCCTCCTTTAACTTCTATATATACACGCATATAAGTTGTGTGTTAATTCCATTCCACCAAACTTAAACAAACACTCCTCCACTGAATAAATAAAAATGAGTCTCTAAAATCCGTTCGAACCTATCCTAATGTTGACTGGGATGTTGAGACGGTGATGTGGCCGACACACTGGCAGAGTAGCGAAGCGCTCAATGGTTCGAGAGGGTCAGTATTGGTTGGAATGCAGAACGATTGCGGATTTCTTTTGGCACCTATACGTGGCCTAGGGATGGCAAAAAAATCCGTACCCACGGTTATCTGCGGGTAAAATCTGTCATGGATATGAAACGGATAGTTAAATGGGTACCCATTGGTGCGGGTACGGATAGTAAGATATCCATGCCCGCGGGTACCCGTGCCCGTATTGAATGTGATTTATTATCAATAGTCAATACAAAAAATATTGTTGTTGGTTGTTTGGTATTTGTGTGCATGCTTTTACTCAATAATTTATAACTGGCTGTTGATATTTTGGTGGATACTTCTGTTGTTGCCTCTTCTTTTTTAGATGTTGGTTTAAATATGTATTGGTATTTTGAGGTTAGCATTTAAGAATTGGTCTAATTTGTTTTTTTTACCAAATGTACTTTTGAATAATTTCAATAAATGGCTAAAAAATAAATTGAATAAATATAATGGATACCCACAAATACCCACCATTACCCGCAACCTGTTTAAAACCCGTTTAATGGATACCCGTGTGGGTATGGGGCGGGCACGGGGCAAAAAATCTCCCAACGGGGCGGGTGATTAGTGGTACTACCCGCGCCCGCCCCGCCCCATTGCCATCCCTAACGTGGCCACTCAAGACGTGGTTCGGGATGCTGATGCAAAGAGGACAAAAGTGGTTTTGAATGCAATCACGTGGGAGAAGGGGGATGCTTGTTTGGAGAAGCAATAAAATAATAAGGTTCTATATAAAAAAAAGATAAAATGCGTAAAGCATGCACACATAGGAGTTGGGACTGCTGTGCTCAAGTTTTGGAGCATGGTGTGTGATTTTAATGGGGGTGAACTGGTGATGCATGGTGATAGAAGGTTGTCCGACAAACCGAGGAAGGTCGGTGAGGGAAGGAAAGGGTGAAGTGGCATCGAGACAGGGTGTTTTCATCAGGGTGGATAGAAAGCTTGCGTCACGTAATAACAGCAGTATGTATGGGGAGTTGCTTTCGAGGGCATGTATTTTGAAACAAGAAAAATACTGGAGCGTTGCATGGGTACAAACGTAATTGGAGGAAGGAGCAACCTTGCATGGGTTCAGGAATAATTGGTACGGCAAGGCTAAAAGAGGGTGTGCTCTCAACGAATGCCGTAAAGAAGATGGTATACAGCTCAATGTTTTGGGATGGGAGCATGGGAACTGGGGCTGTTTTGAAGGAGGAGATGTCAGACGCCTGTGATGGGCGCAGGTACTAGTAGCGCCAGAAGGGGGTTGAAAGGGTTTGGTTATGGCATTTGAAGGAGCAGGGGTTCGAAAATTTTGCAATGAGAAGATGTGCAGTGTGAAACAGATGGGAGCCTATTTTGAAGCCAAGCTAAATTAAAGAAGAAGAAGTAAAACGAGAAACAAAAAATGATATGTTGGGGAAGACAGAGTGTTACTGTAGAAGAGGGGGGTTCAGGAATATAAACAGGCATGGAAAAGAATGACGAACAGTAAATTAGTTAGCTCCTAACCGTTTATTTAATTGTTTCGAAAATGCCTAATAAGTGTTTTTGCATGCCTAATTAACATATGAACACAACCTGATAGAATTACTTGACATTTAATATTAGTATAAGTGTGCCTAATAGTATAATTCACGTGGCCTCCTAGGTATAGTTGATATGTATGCCCAAACTATATATTACTTTTTCAGCGTAGCCTGTATACATAAGTGTAACCGTGTTTATTTATGTAATCAAACCAGGAATAGTTTTACCGCCAAATTTAGTTGTAAGTGCCTAAATGAGTTTATAAATGCCTAATCAAGGTTAGGTAAAAGAAAATAGAGTTTTAGTTAAATAAATTATTATTAAGACTTTAATAATATTATTTTAAACACTGAGCAATGTATAAAGTTATAATTTTATCATACAGCAACGAAGACGGATGTAACAAGTTACGCCGTAACCGTATCGACAGCACAACAGGATGAAGCTGGTTTAAACCGAAATGGAAGCAACTGGAATTTCTAGTCAAATTAAACACCTATTTAATTTGACTAAAACGAACCATTTTAACGACGAATGAAAACCAAGGTGAGTTCAACTCACTCAGTTTACCCCATTTATATTTTATATAAGCTGGGTTTTTATTTTATATGCAATGTTTGCTAATGGTTGATAATTGGATTAGTGTTCACCTGTATGCTGAATATTTTTAATATTCATGGATTAATTAAACGTTTGTTTAATTTGATCGAATTAAATCATTATTTTAACGATTAGATTCCAAACGAGGTAACTTACCTAGTAGGTTTCATTTATAGTAATATAAACATACTAAATAAATAATTGAGTGTTTGATTAAATGTTGTTAAGTGATGATTGATTGTTATCAGTTGAACTGTTTGTTTCTGTTTATCCTGCTGAATAAATATATTGTCGTATTGAATATGAGCTAACCCATTGTGATGCAGGGAAGGACAGGATGGAGGAATCCAACCAGATTCCTCAAATATGTTGTTTATTTATATGAAATATTAATCAATTTGATTGATTGTTAATTGTTGAATCCAAATTCAACACTAACGAATGAATCTTTCATGAAGATTGATTTACCGTCAGGTAAATCAATAGAAAGGAAGTTATAAATTTGTTTTATAACTAAAGATAGATTTTGAAATCTATTTTATATAGGTATTTTTATAAATGAAGTTATTAAAGGAAATAAATAATTATTTTTATCTTATATTTATAAAACGAGTACATAAAGCGAGATTTGTAGGATAATGAGTTTTGTAATCAAGTGAGCAACAAGTAAAAAAATGGTTAAGAGTTAAATTAATTAATTATTATTTTTCCAATAAAAAATTTAAAGAGATTATTTAATTTAGTTAGATGTTTAATTGAATCGAATGAAATTGTTTAAATTAATTTTATTTGTTAATTGAAATAACTAAGTGGAAATGGTTAACAAAGTAACCTTTTTTGAGATGACCAAGTCGACTACTTGAACAAGAATTGATTATTAAAGACAATTATTATATTGTTAATTATTTTAGGAGTTAAGCATCTATTTTAAAATAACCCTTTAAGAAAGATTAATTATTTTATTTATATTTGATAATGATGTAAACTATTTGATGTAAAGAATGTTAGGAAATTAACAAGGAGTTGACCTTTAATAGGATTTTAAAATATAGTGTGAATATGAATTCATAAAGTGGCTCGATAGAGAAGATCTGAGTATATAATAGTGTTTTCAAATAAAACCAAGTCATTTTGATATATCGAGTTACGAATCATATAAAAAAAGGATAATGTTAATCTTTAAAGAGAAAAATGTTTAAAAGAATCCAGGTGGAAATAGGAATGGTTACGAAGAGGATTAGCTGAGTAAAACCTTGTTTACAATTAAATAAGGTTTTTTTTACAAGTGTTCTCATATTTATATGAGTTAGATTTTGGATTTATTTCCAGAATGTAATTCTATTAAAAGAGAGTTTTAAATGGGATTTTTTGTGAGTTGAGATTGAATGGAAATCTGAAGATAAAGATCCAGAGATGAATATTTTAAGTGAGAAAGGGGTTGTTTGAACAAAACTAAGATAAGTGGTCGTTTTATAGAGATTATAAAATAAATAGAAGTGTTAGGAAACGTGTTAGAGTAGGATTCGTTGATAAACTTCTGTATATTTCAAAGGTAAGAATGTTGTCGACTCAAGGTCTGAGAGGTAAATAAAATACCCCATCTTGAAGGACTCCATGATTATCCAAGAATAATAATAGTTTAGAAACGAGGGGAGTTAAAGAAGTTAAAAATTATATTTGCATGAAGGATATTACAAACTATAATTCGAAGAGTTATAAGTTGAATAAATTGTTTTGATAATAAGAAGTGAAAGGGCGGTATTTTAAATGTTGAAAGATTTATAAATTTAATCATCAACTGTTTAACTAAAGAGGCCAAGTGATGTTGTATACAAAACCATTGAATCCACTTCATTTTTTTATGGATGATGATTGTTTATTTTGGTAGTTAAATCAACGACTATTAAATATCTGTAGGAAAGACCGTGATTAAATTTATATTTGAAAACCATTCCGACCAACAAATACGTAAATGTTGAAGATATTAGAAGACGGTTGATATGGAGCACAGAAGACGATGGATCTTCATAAGTGGAAGGATTACTTGTTGAATATTATCTGGCTAGCTACCAGAGGTATTCTGGCGTGATTCAGTCATGGTTGAGATTTTGAGGATTGCAAGGACTACTCGCTGCTGATCCTTTGGATGCGGTAGGAGAGTACCTTCGGTTCATCCTGTTCCTGGATGAATTGTATGGACGAGTGTTTGACAGATATTTCCAAATGGTCACGTACATTGATTTCTTCAAATGTGCCCAGTGTAATTTTGAGAACGTCAATTAGTGATTTGACGGATCTAACGATATACCATTCAAACTTATGTGCTAATAAGTAAACGTAGCCACAAGCTTCACAACCAGGAAATGATATAAAAAATCGGGCAGGCAACATGGCTATGTGGGTCGCTCCCATTAAGGTGTACAAGTACCTATCTAGAGAGATTCCATTTCATTCCTTAATCTGTATTCAATGCTGTCCCTTTTGGGAAATGGTTGCTGATCCCAACCGTTGGTGATATACATTCGATACACTCAAGCGAAATGAGTGGTAGGTCATGTGTGGGTCGGGTTGCAAGACGTTTTTGTTGAACCCAGTGTATTCCCCTCTAGAGGTACACTATCAGTAGATGGTTCCATACCTTGTCATAGTCGGAATCCAATCTCTAGTAAGTGCCCATGGTTTTGGTTGTATATTATATATGTGGAGCGTGAGATGCAAGCGTTCCGCTGGATTGCTATTTATTTGTATTTAGACACTATTATAATATCAGAAGAGATATATGATTTCCAAAATGTTTTGTGTTATCGTAAGGTAAAAACCGTCTGTATTTATTATGGATTTGGTCTTATGATTATCCTTTTATTTTAAAAAGGAATTGTTTACTTTGAAATCAATATGGATGTTATATAAACTTAGCGGGTTTCTCACTTTGGTTCACCAAACTGACCCAGTATTTGTAATGCTCGGGTTAGACAGGGTTGTACAGGATCAGGTTATTGGACACTACGAAGTTCAGGAGACGTGCTGGAGAAGTTCACACATATTATTATTCCACTATGTGATGTATATAAGGACAGGTTGTTATAACTGTCCAGATGAATTGATGTACTTTGATAAGTGAAAGTATTCTACAAGCTTTCAATAAAAGTTATTTCTATATTATATTTTGTTCCGTTGCGATGTGAGACTCTGATTCTGTTGTGTTTCTCCTTCTTATTTCTTCTATTCTAACATTTCTTTCTTTCTTATCTCATCCTCTAAATTCTTTCTATTTTCATCTGGATTTCCAGTACAATTTGGATTGGATTAGTGTCATTTGATCAGCTCAAAGGTACCAGAAATTTGGGTCGTCACAGTTTGTATTAGAGCTGAAGGTTGAGTAATAACCTTGGCTCTGTGGCGTAACTCGATTATAATTGGATTAGTAGCACCCTAGATTGAGTTTGATTACGAGGGAGCCTACTTGTAAATTTTATACAATTTTTTTTTGTATTGTGTTGATCGATTGGTTCAAGTGTTGGGAAACCATTTTGAACTGGAAATCGATACAATATTGTTTCATAAAAAGGTTAAATGAAATAATTTCGCCCAAATTATATTTTTATAGAAAAGGGAAAATAATTCTCTATATTATAGTAGTATTTGTTGTTTGGTTGGTTTGATTGATAGGATTGGAATTCAAATTAAATTATAAAACGAAATTGAACCGATTAACATCTGTTAATTAATTGAATTGTATATGAAAATGAAACTTAACCGGATTAAATGGAATTGAATTAAATAAATTTGGAATTTGAAAATCGAATGGATAATAATGGAATTCAGTCGGGTATTGATTGATTGATTTTTAATGTATGCATACTTGTTGGTATCATTGTTGAATACAATTCCAATGATTTGGTTGTTTATTATTTGGGTATTGGATTGATCGAATAGAATTCATCAAACGGGTCAAAAAAGAAGTTGAATGGATTGGAAGCAAGAAAATAAATCCCAGTATAATGAACTTGGATGGAAACTAAATGATATAACCTGTATTAGTTATTTGCATTATAAGTTAGGCTAGGTGCAGATTCCAAAAGGCAATGGAATTGATTTGGTTACACAAATTGGAAGTACATATTGGAACATGAAGGGTTGATTTGCCTCGAAATTGGAATTGAGTTGCCCGACAAATAGATAAACCTTAATATTATTGGTTGGTGGTTGATTTTATACCCCTGAGTTGGGTAACCATTTGGTTTTGGGTTTATTTTGAGAAACTGAGGCGCAGAGTGGCAGTTGTAGTTATATCGATCAAACTGCGCAGAAGAGATGCTGGCAAAATTTTCGGAAACTTTAAAGAGTTTGGATTTATTTTAACGATAATCCGCAAATATTTATTTTAAAATAATTTGGTTCGGAGCATTCTTCTTACCTTGTAATTTCGGGGACGAATTCTTTTATGTGGGGAAGAATGTAACGTCCTAGATTTTTGAACATAAATTTCAAATATTTAAATCTGTTTAAATATTGATTTGCAAATATAATCGGTTTTATATCGAAATTATTTATAAATGGAGTTTGAATATATATATAATATAATATAATTAAAACGAGCTCGAAATGTCGCGGTAGTTCGTAATTTTCGATTTGAATTTTAATTGAGTTTACATGATCCGATATATGTCGGAATTCGGTGAAACAAGAAACGTTTGAATCGGTTGGATAATAATTTTCTAATGGAAGAGAACAATGGAGATTTCATATTATAAATTGCAAATTATGTTCAATTCAAATTTTTAAATGGTCTCTATGGAATTCGTTAATAAACGATAACGTTTATTTAAGAAATAGTAACGATTTTATATCGTTTAATCCAAATTCCTAAATGTTAAATCTATACTGGTTCAACTTGAAGTTGTTGGTAATTCCATCTGGATATTTATATGATTTTAATAATTTAATTATTATTTAAGTAGAAATTGTTTTGAATCTGATTATATTTTTATCGTTATTATATAGGCTTTATAAATAGCGAATTTTCAAACGATCTCCGTTTTCGATAAAACGAGTTTTATTGGAATACATATATTTAATTATTACTAGATTTCCAATTTGCAGCCAATTAGAGCTGTTTTTTCGATAGACGAAATTTAAAGGTGAACTAATAAATTGATATAAAGTCGTTGTGCAAACGGAGACCCTTTTTAACGAAATTAGTTTCATAAGGACCGTAATGCCAAATTATATCATGACATCCAATTTCGTAATTTTTGAAACTCATGTGCCACGATGTGATTTTTTTACGGTAATGTAAATAGCGGTAGAATTATTAACTGGTTACAAACAAAATAAAATATTTCTAGTCATTTAGAAGAAAAATCTGTGGTCCCATCAATATAAATTCTCGCCAGCTAAACGCTCCTCCTCTCCTGTATTTTCAAATCAAAGTACATTGTCCGTCTTCTGTCGCAAACCTACCACCCATGCAACCTCTGCTTTCTGTTCTTCTACACATGCAAATGTCCATCCGTAAAAGAAAAGGTTGCACGGTTACACTGTAATTCCATAGGACTAAATATACACAGCTACACATCTATGGAAAGGAAATAACACTACGCCGATGCATAATACCCGCTGTCTTGTTTCATCTGTTCCATCAAGCCTACCCTAATTTATAGTGTTTACCCCATTCTCCTTCTACATGTGCAGAATAGTGCCCAATGCCTACCAAGTCCTTATTTCGCCAGGCAAAAACTGTACGTGCTATATTTTGGGAACCACAACTACATGACAACCTGTTGGAGAGTACACAATGCGCGAAACAACATAGGTATTTCAACTCAGCCTGGCAAGAAATGAAAAATCATGTAGCAACATTTCACCTGCCTACCTCCCTAAATCTTTATCAACCCCTAACCTATTGAGTGATGAATGACATTGTTGTTATCTCTTCTTTTTCCTTCTATATATACATGCATATATGCTACGTGTTAATTCCATTCCAGCAAACTTAAACAAACACTCCTCCACTAAATAAATAAAAGTGAGTCTCTAAAATCTGTTTGAACCTATCCTAATGTCGACTGGGATGTTGAGACGGTGACGTGGCCGGCACACAGGCAAAGTTGCACAACGCTTGATGGTCAGAGAGGGTCAGTATTGGCTGGAAGGCAGATTCACTACAGATTTCTTTTGGCACCTATATATGACCACTCAGGATGTGGTTCGGGATGCTGATGGAAGGAGGACAAAAGCGGTTTCGAATGAAAACACGTGGGAGATGGGGGAAGCTTGTTCGAAGACGCAACGAAATAATAAGGTTCCGTATAAAAAAAAGATAAAATGCGCAATGCATGCACACATGGGAGTTGGGACTGCTATGCTCACGTTTTGGAGCATGGTGTGAGATTTTAATGGCGATGAACTGGTGCTGCATGGTGATAGAAGGCAGTCCGACAAACCGAGGAATATTGGCACGTGAAGGAAAGGGTGAAGTGGCATGGGACAGGGTGTTTTCAGCAGTGGTGGATAGAAAGCTTGCATCACGGAATAACAGCAGCATGTATGGGGAGTTGTCTTCAGTGGCATGTATTTTGAAAAAAGAACATTACTGGAGTGTTGCATGGGTACAAACGTGATGGAAGGAAGGAACAACCATGCCTAAGTTTAGGAATAATTGGTACTGGAAGGCTAAAAGAGGGTGCGCTGTCAACGAATGGTGTGAAGATGGTAGAGACAACTCAATGTTTTGGGATGGGAGCATGAGAACTAGCGCTGTTTTGAAGGAGGAGATGTTGGACGTTGGTGATGGACGCAGGTACTAATGGCACCGGAAGGAGGTTGAAAGGGTTTGGTTATGGATTTTGAAGGAGCAGGGGTTCGAAAATTTTGCAGTGAGAAGATGTGCAGTGTGAAACAGATGGGAACCTGTTTTGAAACCATGCTGAAATAAAGAAGAAGAAGTAAAAAAGAGAAATAGAAAATGATATGTTGGGGAAGACAGAGTGTTACTGTAGAAGAGGGGGTCCAAGAATATAAAGTAGGTATGGTAAAGAAAGACGAACAGTAAACTAGTTAGCGCTTAACCGTTTATTTAATTGTTTCGAAAATGCCTAATAAGGGTTTATGCGTGCCTAATTAACACATGAACGTAACTTGATAGTATTACTTGACATTTAATATTAGTATAAGTGTGCCTAATAGTATAATTCACATGTCCTCCTAGGTGTAGTTTACATGTATGCCCAAACTATATATTACTTTTTCAGCGCAGCCTGTATACATAAGCGTAGCCGTGTTTATTTATGTAATCAAGCCAAGAATAGTTTTACGTCCAAATTTAGTTGCAAGTGCCTAACGGAGTTTGGTAATGCCTAATCAAGGTTAGATAAAAGAAAATATAGTTTTAGTTAAATAAATTATTATTAAGACTTTAATAATATTATTTTAAATACCAAAGCAATGTATAAAGTTATAATTCTATCATACAGCAACAGAGGTGGATGTAAAAAGTTACGACGAAACCGTATCGACAAGCACAACAGGATGATGCCAGTTTAAACGAAAACGGAAGCAACTGGAATTTCCAGTCAAATTAAACACCTATTTAATTGGACTAAAACGTACCATTTTAACGATGAATGAAAACCAAGGTGAGTTCAACTCACTTAGTTTACCCCATTTATATTTTATATAAGCTGGGTTTTTAATTTGTGTGCAATGTTTGCTAATGGTTGATAATTGGATGACTGTTTACCTGTATGCTGATTTAATCGAATTAAATATTTATTTTAACGATAAGATTCCAAACGAGGTAACTTACCTTGTTGGTTATGTTTATAATAATATAAATGTATTGAATAAATAATTGAGTGTTTGATTAATTGTTGTTAAGTGATCATTGACTGTAACCAGTAGAACTGTTTGTTTTTGTTTATCGTGATGAATAAATATACTATCATATTGAATATGAGGTAACCCATTGTGATGTAGGGAAAGACAGGTTGGTGGACTCCAACCGGATTCCATAAATATGTTGTTTATTTATATGAACGGTTAATCAATTTGATTGATTGTTAATTGTTGAGTCCAAATTCAACGCTTATGTGATCTTAACCAATGGGTGATATGGGTTGAGCAATTATCGGCAGATGGCCAAAGAATGAATCTTTTATGGAGATAGATTTACCATCAGGTAAACCAATAGAAAGGAAGTTAAAATTTGTTTTATAATTAAAGCCAAATTTCGAAATTTATTCTATATAGATAATTTTTAAGATGAAGTTATTAAGGGAAACAAATAATTATTTTTATCTTATAATTAAAAAACCAGTGCATAAGGCGAGATTTGTAGGATAATGAGTTTTGTAAGCAAGTGAGCAACAAGTAACAAAACAATTAAGATTTAAATTAATTAATTATTATTTTGCCAATAAACAATTAAAAGAGATTAATTAATTTTGTTAGATGTTTAATTGAATCAAATGAAATTGTTTAAATTAATTTTATTTATTAATTGAAATAACTAAGTGGAAATGGTTAACGAAGTAACCTTATTTGAGATGACCAAGTCAACTACTTGAACGAGAATTGATTATTAAAAACAATTATTATATTGTTAATTATTTTTAGGGTTAATTTTCTATTTAAAATAACACTTTAAGAAAGAGTAATTATTTTATTTACAATTGATAATGAAGTAAACTATTTGATGTAAATAATGTTAGGCAAATAACAAGGAGTTGACCTGTAACAGGATTTTAAAGTATTATGTGAATATGAATTCATAAAGTAACTTGATAGAGAAGATCTGAATATATAATAGTGTTTTCAAATGAAACCAAGTCGTTTTGATATATCGAGTTCTGAATCATATAAAAAAGATAATCTTAACCTTTAAAACGAATAATGTTTGAAAGAAACCAGGTTGAAATAGGAATGGTGATAAGGGGATTAGTTGAGCTTGTTTACAGTTAAAAAATATTTTTTTATAAGTGTTATCATATTTATATGAGTTAGATTTTGGATTTAATTCCGGAATGGAATCCTATTAAAGGAGAGTTTTAAATGAGATTTTTTGTGAGTTGAAATTGAATGGAGAACTTAGAGGAGTTAACTTGGTTATAAAAGTGAGAATCTGAAGATAAAGATCTAGAGATGAATATTTTAAATGAGAAAGGGGTTGTTTAGAGATTCTAAAATAAGTAGAAGTGCTGGGAAACGTGTTAGAATCAGATTTCATTGATTAACTTCTATCTATTCCGAAGGTAAGAATGTTGTTGACTCAAGGTCTAAGTGGTAAATAAAATACCCCAACTTGAACGACTCCATGATTATCCAAGAATGATATTAGTTTAGAAACGAGGGGAGTTAAATAATTTAATAATTATATTTGCGTGAAGGATATTATAAACTATAATTCGAAGAGTTATAAGTTGAATAAATTGTTTTGATAATAAGAAGTGAAAGGACGTTATTTCAAATGTTGAAAGATTTATAAATTTAATTAACAACTGTTTAACTAAAGAGGCTAAGTGATGTTGTATAATGAACCAATGAATCCACTTTATTTTTTTTGGATGATGGTAGTTTATTTTGATAGTTAAATCACCAACTATCAAAAATCTAGCCAAATCGCTTGTTGGTACGGAAAGACCGGGATCAAATTTATATTTGAAAACTATTCTGAACAACAAATACGTAATTGTTGAAGATATCAGAAGATGGTCAAGATATAGCATTGAAGACCGTGGATCTTCATAAGCGAAAGAATTACTTTTCGAATATTATCTATCTAGCTACCAGAGGTATTCTGACGTGATTCAGTCATGGTTGAGATTTTGTGGATTGTAAGGACTCCTCGCTACTGATCCTTTAGATGCAATAGGAGAGTACCTTCGGTTCATCCTATTCCTGGATGACTTGTATGGACGAGTGTTTGACAGAGTATTTCCTGATGAACATTAATTTCTTCAAACGTGCCCAGTGTACTTTTGAGGAGGTCAATTAGTGATTTGATGTATCTAACGATGTGGCATTTAAAGTGATGTGCTAATAAGTAAACATAGCCTCAAGCTTCATAACCGGGAAATGATAAAAAATCGGGCAGGCACCATGGCTTTGTGGGTCGCTCCCATTAGGGTTTACAAACACCTATCCAGAGAAATTCCGTTTCGTTCTTTAGTCTATATGCGATGCTGTCCCTCTCAGGAAACCTTTGCTGAACCTAACCGTTGGTGATATACATTCGATACACTCAAGCGAAATGAGTGGCCGGTCATGTGTGGGTCGGGTTGCAAGACGTTCTTGTTGAACCCAGTGTATTCACCTCTAGAGATACACTATCGGTATGTGGTTCCATACCTTGTCATAGTCGGAATCCAATCTCCAATAAGCACCCGCGGTTTTTGATTGTATACTATATATGTGGAGCGTGAGATGCAAGCGTTCCGTTAAATTGCTATTTATTTGTATTTAGACACTATTATAACATCAGAAGAGCTATATGATTTCCAAAATATTTTGGGTTATCATAAGGTAAAAACCGTCCGTACACTACAACAAATTCACCCTATTACAATGGTGCAACACCGTTGTAATATCATTTTACAACGGTGCCCCCACCGTCGTGTATGCAGACGTGGTAATATATTATTTTTTATTACAACTTTTCTGCACCGTTGCAGCACCGTTGTAATAGGATTATTTAACAACAGTTATAAACCGTTGTAATAATTTTTTTTACAAGTTGTCGTATATACTATAGTACAGTTAGAGTATACGTATAACAACTTTTATCACCGTTGTAATAAACTATATTACAACTTTTATCCCCGTTGTTGTAGATTTTGTAATAATGTTGTGTTCATTTATATAACAACATGTCTGCACCGTTGTAATTTCATTGATATTACAACATTTTCACACCGTTGTAACATGACTTATTACAACTTTTTTTTTCTGTTGTAATTTGCATGGACCTGACTAGTAAAACAAATTCATATATATTACTGATAATATGATTCACATTTCAATGCAACAAATATTAGTACACAGAATCATTTATATATATTACTTAACATAATATTCGATCAACATAACACGCAAGTACGTAGTACATCACCAACTTAACCGTGTCACCAAAAACATAACCCAATATATACATAACATAACCGTGTCACCAAAAACACAACCGTTTCATAATACATGCATGATTTAACCCAATATGTACATAAGAAAGATGGAATGTCTACGAAAGCATACCCTACGAAAGCACTCTAGCTGAAGGCAACGTAATTTTTATTCCAGGCCACAGTTGATCCAACAGCTTCTCCAATAGTAGTCATTGCGGAATTCGGCTTCCACAAGAATGCTTCTGGATCCACCGCCACGTCAATCCAAACTTTCCAGCCTTGCGATCCAAGTTTTTTAAAGTGCACCAAAGCTTCTGGATCAGTGGATGCCACTCTTCCTTCCGCAACAACTTGTTTTTCCCAATTCAATATCTTACACTTTCTGCCCTCATTTCCATCAGCTTGCACTGCTGTTTTTCTGGCCGGATTTTTCTGCTTAGACTGTTTTTCTGTTTTGCTGCCGTCAGTTTCAGATGGATGCTTTTCATTTTCAGCTGATTGCTTTCCATTTTCAGGTGCCTGCTTTCCATTTTCAGGTGCATGCTTTCCATTTTGTTTAGACAGTTGAACTGCCAAGGAATTGCTTCCACGGTGTGACTGCAAACAAAAAAAATCTAGAAAATCTGAACTTGAAACTAAAAACAGAAAGTGAGGCAAATAAATACATGGAACTAAATACAAAAGACAGTAAGCACTTATGTATAATCCAAGGCTTATGCATCATAGACAGTAAGCACTTATGTATAATCAAAGGCTTATGTATAATCAAAGACAAGACACACGACTAAGTTTAAGTTAATTTGATGGCTGTTGAGTGGAGCAGTTTCAGTTACTGCCAGTTGTATTGTGAGAACAATGCAATAGATTTAACGACAGAACAACACCACCAGAAGCGTCTTTCTAAGCTGGGAACAAAGAGTGGATGAGTTGAATCTATGAAATTTATGTGTAATGGATTGTTATCTTTATTTATTTTACAAATAATTTCCTTATTTTTGTTTAATCTACGAATGTAATTATAAAACCTGAGAATGGTAAAGATAGTGAACACAATAGAAAAACACAGTAATACATCTGCAAACTCTTTCTTTTTAAACCCTTAGTGATTGAATATAGTATGATGCAGGCGCGCGCGCGCACACACACACACACACATATATATATATATGCATATATGTTTGTGAATATGTATGTGTAACTAATTGTTCTTCATGTCAAAAACTGGACGAAATATGAAAACAGTGGATCTTTTGTGAATAAACTCTGTGCAAACTCTCTGAATTTAATCTAGTGTGGGTATAGATATGAGTACTTTGATAGATTATTAGTTGACTACACTTATATAAGACTGGAAGTGATTAACTATGTGAAGTAAGATCTAGAAATGAGAAATTTCCTTTACTGTTGTATGAATACAATAATAATAAAAGATGAACACCTCACTTTCAAAAATAAAGTACCCCAATTTTAGCATGTTTTAGATAACAGTATAAACACAAAGGTTATTCCAAATTGAATTTAGTTTACGTTAAAAAGTTCTTCAGCTTCTAATGCGCGGTAATTTAGTTTAACAGTACCCAACCCCCCTCCATTTACTGTCCTTAAAATCACCCTAAAATTTCACAGTTCGGTAAAAGCATTTCAATGAAATGTTACATCTTTTTATCAATTATACCAATAAAAAAGGGTACCTGAGGCGTATTAGGATCAGGATTTGCTGGATTTCCCGCATTAGCTTGCTTTTCTTTTAGATCCTGTAAAGATTGCATATACATAGGTCATATAAAATTAGAACAAAATATGATTTTGGTCATATAAAACTAGCACAATTGGGAAGCCGTAAATTTGAAACACATTATGAAAAAAAAAAAGGCATTTTGCTTTGCTCTTTTTTTAATATTTTTTTTCAATTGTAGAGACATAATGAGTTATGTCCAAGAACAAACATTGTACAAACGGCCATGTCTTATTTCTTTAACCTGGGAGATTAAGAATTAAAAGAAAAAAGTGTTAAAATGTAACCAGATATCGTGGCAAAGGATCATGAGAACAGCCCATAGGCGATTGCTGGTTCTTTTTAAAATTTTGGAGCCTATGTTTATTGATCAGCAACCCAGCACCAGCAGATCCCGAAAATCACAAATAGGAGTATTTGTTTAATACAACCATACTATGAAGAATTCAGGTATTAATTTGAAAACTCTCCGAAATAAGTTAAATAACACAAAGCAAATCGAAGGCAATCAGATTGAAGGCCAATGTAAGAATATATCCACACTGAATTCAGACTCATACCATCTTAGCATCGTCTTGCAATATAAAAAATTGAAATGATTCTTATTTCAATATAAAAAATCGAAGGCAAACAAAAATAACTTTATTTCATACATAATGCCGGAACTAATAGGAAATAGCCGACAGATCCCGAATCAAAGAGTAGGAATAAATTGATGAACGTAGAAAAAATTAAATAAACTTCAATTTAATTGATAGAAGAAATCAGTCGGACGTAGCTGGTTAAAATCTTATTTCCATTTGACAACAAACCAATGAGAATCCGAACGATTCTTCTCTACATAGCACAAATCACGCCAAAAACTAATTAACCAAGCTTGATGAATAATATAAATTTTGCTTACCATAATACCTAGAATTCTGCAGAGTGTTGAAAAATCGGATCTAAAGGCTTTTAGCCTAAATCCTAATGATAATAAACCTTGCGACAAACAGTTGCAATTTAAGATGAAAGCTGGAAGCAGATATTTGTTCCAAAAAACAATGCTAAAGGTTTAGAAACAGGACCATAAAGAGAGAGGAGGAAAATGTTCGAGTAGGCTTTGTAAACTGCTGGATAAATGGATTTCTGAGGAATATATATATACATGGCAGAAACCCCTAGATAAATAGTTTGGGTTAGAGTGGCACTGGGTCTGGTCACACTGTTTTTTCCGAGTTGTTTTAAAACATTACCCACTACTGATTGGTACCGTTGGCTACGAAAAGAAAATGCAATTGGTCAAATAATCGACGTAACCGGAGCATTATAATGGAATAACATGGGTCAATCTGGAAAATCAGCATGAGAAAACCACACCGCAATTATCAAACCGGGAATTTACCGGAAATTCCGAAATATCCGGAACGGAACCGGAAACCGACAATAACTTGGTTTCTAATTAACAGGAAAACAGGAAAAATCGCCGTTAAAATAAATTTCTAATTAACACTTACCATCAACATCGTAGTGAGCTCCTGTACTTTGGTCTCCAATCCACTAACTTGGTTTCGCAATGCATGTACTTCACCTGATGAGCTACCCCGAATACGAAGCTGAGATGGTACAACCCCAAAACCAAGCCCTCTTACACGTCCTCCATGCTCCTGACCAAAAAGCTTCGACACGCCATCTTGAGTAACTGATGTTGCTCCATGAGAATCCTGACTTGCGGCATTATGATGCTCGTTTATCTTAGACTACAAATTAAAAAACAACCAAAATTCAGAAATTAAAATTAAAACTACGTTAACAATAGCAACAGTTTCTGATATTGTATATTTGAACTTATTCTTACTATGCATTCAGCAGCAATTGAATTCGGAGGTTTTCCATCTTTTCTAGTGTGGCCTTTGCACCACAATTCGTCTCTAGTGATAGTAGATGTTGACGTTTCCTTTTTCTGCAAAAATAGCTTAACAGCTTCAGAATTTTTCATGTGATAACATATAATAGTTGCTTTAACAATATTTTTTTACCATTTCTTCTTCCAATCTTGCATAACCTTTTCTGCTCATGGTGTGTGGAACTTTATTCTTTTCTCTAATGCTTTTGAATCTTTGGCTTGTTGCCTATAAAATCAATTCAGTAAATATGATATAGGAAAATGTAATATATTTAACAGTTAAACTCAGTAAGACAAAAATAACCACCTCAAACTTTTCTGACAATTTTTCAGTTACAAAAGCATTCCACTCGTCATCGCTCTTTATATTGAACGGTTTTAGGCTTGCTAAAGTATCGGTAGAGTCGGGATTTTGAGACGCTTTTTTGATAGCTGCAACTAACCTTGATTTCGACTCCTTCCACCGCTGTCCTATTATCATTAACAAGTAATCCTTATACACCATATCTACCTTGAATCTTGACTGCGCGCAAACACAAAAAAAAAAAAAACAGCAGATTAGTCTCTAACAGTATTGCAAAATGCAATGTTGTACCACAGCAGGTATATAATTTGTTGCTTTGAATATTGAGACATATAATATGTAACAGTATTGCAATGTGCATAATGCATATGTCATTATAAAGAGAACTATAGCAGGCATATAATATGTTGCTTTTAATATTGAGACATATAAGTACTCCCTAACATAAATAACATAGAGTCAGTAAAATTAAATACAACTTAAAGCCAGAATTTACTATTGAAAGCCAGAATTTATTATTCACAGATCATCCCTCAAATCGTACACAAGCCAGAATTTATCATTCACAGAATTTACTATTGAAAGCCGACATATGGTATACAAGTCAAATATCAGTACGTACCTCTATACAAGTCCAGAGATCATCCCTCAAATCGTCACCGACGTTCCTCCATGTGCTAATGGTAAAAGGCACCATCTCCCTTGCTAGAGTACCAATATATGACGACAAATGTTTGGAATTAGCACCTATTGCTTGTCCGCGTTCATTAAATTCAACTTCCGGCTTCTCATCCGGTATCATAGCTAATGATTTCATCATCGTTCTGCCTCTCTTTCTTCTAGCTTGCTTCAATCTTTGATCTTCAGTAGAATCGGGTTGAATTTCGTTTGGACTGGAATCATCGTTGGCTGGAGTTTCATGGAAGTGTAGTTGACGTGCAGGGGGCTGTGCTGGGTTTGTATTGTCGAAGGGGCTGTTATTGGAAGGAGGGGCTGTATCTGGTTTGTAGTGTCGACGGGGATGCTACTGGAAGGAGGAGGGGACTGCATCCCTTCTACAGTGTGGCCAAGGTTGCTTCCATGTTTGCGAATTGTGCGTATTGGGTATTCAGCATGTTTTCGAGGAGATCGTCTTATAGCAATATTTAAATCACGAAGCAACGGAAGTGATCCATCTGGGTGTTCGTTGATTCTAATCCCAACCGGTCTTTCAGCAGCAGCACGAACAGCTGCAAGTGCAGCTAAACTTTGCTTTTTTGCTCTTTTGCTTGCAATTTTTGAGCTCTAAAAAATAAAAAATTTAAGTCAGTTTTCAATAGCTTAAAAATAAAAATCTTAAGTCATTTTTCAATGGCTGAACATACAATATATTTTAAACTGAGCACTACATGAACATCATAAGACGAACTGTGTTGTTCATCAAAATACAAGCGACTACAGTGAAATGATTATATTTAAAACTGAGCACTGAGCACTGAGCAATGGCAAGGGTACAAGTGGGTAAAATAAAAGTGACATAAAAATGTTTTTTTTTTTGCCAGTGCTCAGTTTAAAATGTACGTACAGAAGGCATATAAATACTGGTAGGTGCTGCTGAATAGAGTCTTTAATCAAAATGTAGGGAGTAAATGTGCTTATCGCGTTTGAAACGTAACCGAGGAATGGATTTTCCAAATCAGTGGCTGCCGGTTCTTTGGGTTTTCCAATCGTTATATCAGACTCACAAAATTGTCGTTAAGGAGTATTTGGTTATTAAAATATCCATCGAATTATTATGACAAATCTACACTAGATTCCACCTTGACACCAAAAAGGAAATAAAGGAGCCTTGATGCACATATTTTATGCACATATTCATTTTAGCTATTGAAAACTACTTGCACATATTCATTTTATGCACATTTTTTAAGCACATATTCATCTGCTGATCTAATAAAGAATTTTTATGCACATATTCATTTTTCATTAATTAATTGAAATGAACATTCACATTTAAAAATCATAAGATATTACAACATTAAACAAAAACATATTATTCTGACATTAAAATATACATATAAATTATTTATTGTTAATAGGTTAAACATACAAGTCATATAAACAAATAAATCACGCGTGAAGCACTTGCCATACAACTCACATTATATTAACTTAATGCAAGTTTGCAATCTACAACTCACATTATATTAACTTATTGCTCCTGGAGCTTTTTCTTATTCTTATTATTACTGTTACCGCATATATAGGAATAGCTGGACTTACAATGATTATATCACATTACATTCATCGTATGATTGTTGTTTAGTCCATTGTTTGAGATACCGAACACATTACATAAGTAGAGTGTCATTCTATAGCTTAACGTTTAATTGACTTGTGCAGTAGGAGGGAGGGTGATATGGAGAAAATACGTAGCTGTAAAGCTTTACCTAGAACAATGCAGAGGAAATAACTTGACAAACATACAAAGGGCAACTTACAGAAAGGCAGGTTCTATGTGGAAAAACCAATATGCGGATGGAGATGGTGCACATTTATGAACAACTGCTAAGCTACCTTCATGGTGTGTATATTTGTAAGATTTTAAGCTCTACATAGAGCACGCTTAATCGAAATGTAAATCGAATCATAAACGATGAGATCCGATTTGAATTTTCTATGTCTATTTCTAACTATATGTAAAAAAAAATCCTTGTTCAAAATAGTCCATATTATAAGTAAAATTAGACATTGATTATTTAAACGTGTTATGTTTTCATAAATCGTTTTTCCTACAAACATGAAGCGTGTGCCACTAATAATTATTATTTTGCTTTGTACGCTTGTTGCACTTCCATTTGGAGTGTGTCATTTGTCCTTTTACCTTTTCTTGTTTCACATTTTCTCTATTTTCCTTTAGAATTGTATTTTTCCCTTCACTCTTCCTCAGTGTTGAATTGATCCAGATACAATATTAGGCCTTTAGTGTTTGTTCGCAACTCAGTTTTAGACATCAAATTTATTTTCAATTTTGTTTTCCAATTTTTTCACATGTCGTTCAAAATTAGATTTGTGGAATCAACCTATCTGCAACAATGTCAAGTATTTCTCAGTCTTAGTTCAGGATATTTTGAAACATTGGTTCGGTATCCCGTATTTCTGGTGTTTGCGATATTTAAATTATGGATTCTTTTTTCTGATGGTTTTAATCAGTATTCTTTATGTTGATTTTAGTTCTCTTTGTGAAAAAATACCTTTAAATATTGAATTTTCTAAAAATTAGTTAATAAAATAGTTTTGTAAAAACATATATTTTAATAACTTAACATTTCTCTACATTTTGCAAATTTATTCAGCCAATTTTCACAGATAGAAATAATAATAAAAGGCAGGAAACACAAGTTTTTGTTTACATTTTTTTTTATCTATTTGAAATGCCAAATTTTCAATGGGATAAAAATTGTAAAAAGCAAAGTTCAAACTTTAAATCAAAATGAAACATCCAAATAGATGTAAACTAAACTGAAACATCCAAATGAAACAGCCAAACAGAGTTTAGCATTGGTTATGAAATATCATTTGATAATAATCCGATGTTTTCTGAAACAGTTAATTTGTTTTCCAAATGAAACATCTAATTAAAAGGATAAATGAAACATGAGATATTATAATTTAGTTATTGGAGTATTATCCAATGAGTTGAACTTGCATTTCATTAATTAGATGTAAATTATAAACTGCTGCACTTTTTAAGAGGTTTCACAAAAAAATTACTCATTTAATCCATTTTATGAAGTTAACAGCGGACTAGGAGCTGTGTTTATGAAATGTATGCTCAACCTTTTTTATAGTTAAATTAAATATCTCATACTATGTTTGTTGTTCTTGCAGATCCTATGAATATGAATGGTAAAAGCTTCAGGATGACAAAGCTTCATCAAGACAGCAAATGATTTTTGCTGTTTATTTTGGTGTATTTTAGTGTGTTATTCTTGTTTCTATTGTAGGCTTGTATTTTAGTGTGTTATTCAGGATGACAAAGCTTCATCAAGACAGCAAATGGTATTAGACAGTATATGTGTTCCCAAATACACATCTCCACTTCAGATTTTAATAGTGTATACAAAGTCAGTACCGCAGTACAAAGTATGAAATGCAAGCGAACAAACTTTGGTCATTCTAACATACTGGTTGTTTATGACAAATACCCAAACCCGTAAAAATTCAAAAAGTCAATATCATAAACTAAATATACAAACTCAACTTATGACCAAATACATGTTTATACATATGCGCACGTGTATATGCATATATATGATCGAATTTCATATTTCAGGTCCAAAACGAGTGTGACTGCAAATTGACAGGAATTACAGTTAGACGAAGAAATATATAGATGTTTGAATACAAAGTTCAACCTAAAAGGAGCATTGTCACATGCAATTGAGGTTTGCCATGGTAATTTGTCACATGCAATTGAGGTTTGTCATCAAATTATATACAAAGTTCAACCTAAAAGGAGCATTGTTACAATCAGTATGACACAGTAGCGATTGTCACATGCAATTGAGACAACGAATAAAAATTGTACTGTGAACCGAATAAAAATTGTTACAATCAGTATGACACAGGAGCATTGTCACATGCAATTGAGACAACGAATAAAAATTTACCAGCGAGATACGTAGGCGATCGGGTAGTGGCGATTGAGTAGCGGCGATCGAGCAGTGGCGATTGAGCAGCGGCGATCGAGCAGTGGCGATTGAGCAGCGGCGAACGAGCAGTGGCGATGTGATGTGAAGCGGCGATGTGAAGTGGATCGAAAGGGGAATTAGGGTTTGCGGTGGAATACGATGGAAAAGGAAATTCGGAATACTATGGAACACGATGGAAGAACCGATGTCAAAAGGCACGTTTAATTGAAGAACCGACGGAAATTTTGTTAAGTATGTACTATGTACGCTGATATGTACGCTGTGTTTATGGAAATTTTGTTAAGTATGTACTATGTCAACTTAGGACCTTTTTACTTAATAATTAGACATGCTTGTTTTGATTGTATGCTTATTTTGAATTTATTTAGAACAAAATAGAGAACATGATAGATTGGAACATGCGGTATAGTTGACTCAATTGTCATTGATTACTTGAACAAAGCATAAGCAAACAGCATTGGAAGAACAACAATTATTGACATCTTATAATTTATTTCATACTTAC
The DNA here is from genome assembly GCA_030737875.1 of Allium sativum. Lineage (NCBI taxonomy): Eukaryota > Viridiplantae > Streptophyta > Magnoliopsida > Asparagales > Amaryllidaceae > Allium > Allium sativum. The sequence goes on from CM060909.1 coordinate 81,561,295, forward strand.
ATTGGATGTAAGAAGAAAAGCCAGTGTTTTTCTTTGCTGAACCGAAATACAGACATGTCGATAAATTACTTGTACAACCAACAAACTACAACCTTATATCAATAGTTTTTTTTAAAGGCATGTTGATAGTGTACAGAACAGGGACCATTCTTATGCAAAAAGAGTAGTCAATTATCATATGTTTGACTGTCTAAGATGCCATATTCTAGAAACTGAGTAAAATTAAAAAGTAATACATAGGTAATGTGTTTTCTATGGAATGGTACATGTGCGCCAAGGAAATTTAAGTTAATTATAATCGAGAGGAATACTTATTACAAACTTATGTTACTATTAATTAATAAAGTAGCTAGTTAACATATATTAATTAACTATTAAAAAAATTACTACTTATTAACTATTAATTATTTAAAAATAATTGACAAATATTATTGATTCCCAAGTTTATTATTAATTATTATTATTAAGTTTCAATATAATTAGTTACTAAATATAGATATTATAAACATGAAGTATGCACTAGGCATCTCAATTACAACGAATAAAATGAAAAGTTGTGATATATATGTTTATTACAACAGTGAGTTTTGCAAGGTTGTAAAAAGGGATCTATTACAACGGTGGACGCCACCGTTGTAAAATTAAAGTTGTAATATGGTAATATATATGCTCTTTACAACAGTGATTAATGCACCGTTGTAAAAAAGAATCTATTACAACGGTTATTAATGCACCGTTGTAAAATTAAAGTTGTGATATGGTAATATATATGTTCTTTACAACAGTGATAATTTCACCGTTGTAAAAAACATTTATTACAACAGTGCGTTTTGCACCGTTGTAATAAATGCTCTATTACAACGGTGATTTATGCACCGTTGTAAAATTAAAGTTGTAATATAGTGTTTTTGTTGTAGTGGTATTTATGTGTGGATTTGGTCTTACGCTTGTCCTTTTATTTCAAAATGATTTGTTTTCTTTAAAATCAATCTGGATGTTATATAAACTTAGTTGGTTTATCACTCTGGTTCACCAAACTGGCTCGGTATTTGTAATGCTCGGGTTAGACCGGGTTGTACAGGATCAGGTTTTTGGACACTATGAAGTTCAGGAGACAAGCTGGAGGAGTTCAGATGTATTACTATTCTGCTATGTGAGGTGTCTAAGGACAGGTTGTTATAATTGTCCAGATGTATTGATGTACTATGATAAGTGTAAGTATTCTATAAGCTCTTAATAAAAGTTATTTCTATATTATATTTTATTCCGCTGCGATGTGGGATCCTTCTTATTTCTTCTATTCTAATATTTCTTTCTTTCTTATCTCATCCTATAAATTCTTTCTATTAGCAAATGAATTTCCAGACAATTTGGGTTGGATTAGTGTCGTTTGATCAGCCCAAAGGTACCAGAAATTTGGGTCGTCACAAATTTTGATCGCTATGATTATATATTTATTATAAAACAAACACCTTATTATGACAATGCATTTCTCAAAGTTGACAGATAACTTACCTAAATTTGAATTATAATGCAATTAGTAACCATATAAAGGTCTGCTTTTTCAACTGGGCTCGGCCATATCATAAATAAAACATAATTCGGGTATTAGAACAACTAATTTTTCAACTGGTAGATTAAGGTACAGAAATTAGAAATATGAAGATCATGTAAAACAATTAAATTAAACTAAATTTGAGGATATTTATATGCATGTTAATGTTGCATTTAATATCATGATAACATCAAAACTATTTCAATCACATAAATACATTATTTGTTCTTATTCATACGTGTGCTATAGCAGTCAGAAACAATTAGGCAAATATTACAAAAAAATTTTTTACTGTTAACGTTTGTTGGCAAAAATCTAGAAGTAGCTAGCCACCATTACATATATCATACATCGTTCAGACAATAGGAGACTATATCTTGCTACTGTTTAATGTATTACGTGCATGATCCTTCAATTAAGCAATGCTAAAAACCATATTATAAAATAGAATTAGGATAAGAGTTATGATCCTTCAATATGAATTATTGCCGATGAATCCGTGTATCGGTGCATTTCATATGCTGGGACTGTGCTATTTCAAAATTAAATTAGGATATGAAATTTAGCAGTATATAAAAGTCTATGTAAACATCCGTCGGATAAAAATAAACATTGACATGCCATAAAATCAATATTATGTGTAGATAAGTGCAACAAACCTTTTAATAGTGCACCACAAAGTGAATGTAGAAAGGATATATGCTAAAAGATGTGTCTGTGCCTGAATGTTTAAATTAGATGGAAAAAAAGTATAAATCATGCCATGTTGTTACAAATAGTGATATTTTTGGAGGTAGTACCGAATACTAAATTGGATTTTTTATTTCTTTAAAATTTTGTTCATATAACATGAAGTAACAAAACAAAAGATTTACTATGAAATATGTGATACAAGTTGTAACGACCCAAACTCCCACGTACAGGAAAGCCCGGATTGAGTTAAGAATTAGAAAAATTAGAACAAAAACAGAAGAACAGTTCATTTTTATTACAACAATTTACATCAGAGTACAAGAATATAACAGAGTACGAATAAATAATATACATTTGATAAACATCAGAGATTTACAAATTATAATGCAGCGTAAAAATAATACAAAACACAACTGAAAGAAATACACGGAAACAGAGCTTTCCGAATATAACTCCAGTTGTAAATCCAAGACCCTATGAATATAATATATGCGAACCCTAAACTACTAGCTGCCCGTATGGAAAATAAGGGGACCCAGAGTTTAGGTTAAAACAATAAACTCCAAGCCAGTCAAGTGACTGGTGCGAGAACTAAAACAATTATTAATTTAATTTTAAAGTTGGGTAAATCAAGGGACCACGCCCTATAGAACAACACGGGTTTTATCCCCAAGAATACCAGTGCATAAACAAACAGAGCAATGCTAAGGAAGAGAAATGAAGCTATCATAAGACTCAGGTCCCATCAAATAATGCAACGCAAGCCGAAGGATATAGTTTTACCATATAATAGCCAAATAATGCTTGATACGCGAAATTCAATCTTTTATTATTATTATAAGTGAAGAAATCAACTTCAAATATAAATATATTAATCATAGATGGGATAATATCCCATTCTATTATGTCACCATACTAGTTCTACAATTAAAACTGAAATGTCACATATTGGAAATTAGATTCCATCTGTGGACCAAGGCAAGGGATCGTCCTTACCGATTCGAGACAATCTAGCCTACCATTGTCTCAGGAACTGAGATGACCCTAAATCCCCCTTACGGGAAATTACAGATTGTACTGAGGACAAGACGAATCATAACACAAACAGAAGAACATTTCATAGCTTATTACAACAATTTCATCAGAATACAAGAATATAACAGAGTATGAATAAATCATATATATTTAATCAATACCAGAGATTTAAATTACATTTAAATACATAGCAGCGGAAAATAATACAATACACAACTGAAGGAGATATACGGATATAGAGCTTTCTAGATATCATTCTAGCTGTAAACCAGGAACCTGCGAATATAAATTTGCAAAGCCAAAACTACTAGCTGCTCGGGCAGAAAATAAGGGCACCCAGAGTTTAGGTTAAAACAATAAACTCCAGGTCAGTCATGTGACTGGAGTGAGAACTAAAACAATTATTTAAAACTTTACTTTAAATCAGATATATCAAGGGACCACTCCATTTGACACGGAATGGGTTTCCTCCCAAGAATACCGGTGCATATAACAAAACAGCGCAATGCTTTTTGGAAAAATGAAGCTATTATAAGACCCAGTTCCTATCACACAATGCAATACAAGCCGGTGGATAGGGTTTTCCCTTATAATAGGCAAACATGCTTGGTACGTTAAAACAAATCATTTGATACTTTTATAAGTGCATAGTATATAAACAACTTCAAATATAAATGTATCAATCCTAGACGGCATGGGTACCATATATCATGTCGCCAATACTAGGCTCTATAATCAAAACCGCAAATGTCATGTATTGGAAGTTGGATTTCCATCTGTGAACCAAGGCAAGGGATCGTCCTTACCGCATCGAGACTGTCTAGCCCGAGTCTCATGGCAAGTACTCAGTCAAGCCCTTGGATCATCTGGGCCAGTCCACATGGAGTGGATTAAAATGCCTGAACACTTCGTTTCCCCGCCCTATGGGGGCGTAAATGAGCCAAATGACTCCATCAATCCCGGATCGACTGATATAACCGAGGCGCCTCGCAATCCATCATCCACATAAGTAAAATGCCAGGGCATGCAAAACGCTGACACCACTCCTAGCTAAAAGGAAACGCATGCCCTCCCTGATGTCCTCTCCCATTTCTGGTTCACACCGGTGTGTGAGGCTCGCGAATTAACGCTACACAAAGCTATCTATATTAAATTTGTGCTTTGATCATCAACCATAAGACTCTTCTTTTCAACAGAAGCCTTGATCATTTGCATCTCAGCATGCTACACATGCAGTTCATGCTATGCAACCGATGTTTATCAATCACACAGAATGAAATCCGATATCAGACACACATCCATTTACAAGTTCGTTCTGGGTATGAACGAAACCGGAGGCACCTTATTCCTCCCTCATATGTCCAATACAGGGTAGAGGCCCTCGCATATCCGTCAATCTCCAAGTACGTCTGGACGATCACCACTTATTACCTCGCCTTGGGTGACAACCCAATCAAGACATCAGTATTCATCCAAATGATGAGAAGACCTCCGGTCTTCAACCACTGTATTCATCCTCGACACATCGTCGAATTAGTTTTTCAGAATGGGATAAACCCGGTCTTTCTGAATAACACGCGTATATAATAAACAAGTGCTATAAAAACACAACAAACGCCTCATTCGAATCCAGAATATTTATTTATCCAAATATTCATATACTTTCGGAAAGGTTCCCATTAATTTTATCAAAGATAAATTCTTTGAATTTATTCTTTAATCTTCCTTTGGATATCAAATCAAGCTAATTAAAGATGCATTAAAACTCCACTTGGTTTTAATCTTCCCAGAAATCAATATTAATGATTGTTTAACTTAGGAAATCATATCCTGCCTTTAACTAGGTTAAAGAACCAATGTCATTTAAAACACAGTTCATGATAAACACAAAATCACATTCCATTCCATTAGCCTTTAACCGTAAATTAGCAAGTGAACAATCCCCCAAGTATTAACCCCGAAGGCTGAAACCAACATCAGATCAATACCCAAGAAACCATTCAACTTAACTAATCTCAAGTTGGTTTCTGATTTCCTTAACTCCGTTGGGTCTAAAAACAGTATTATTAAAGATACCATTCACGACAACCCAAATCCACATTCCATTAACGAGGGAATCTTCATGGAAAAAAAATTGATATATATATAATCGATATAAACTTCCATATCCGACTAATAATATAAATGGAATAATGGAAAAGCCTTTTAAATTCCATGCATATTAGCAATCCTCACCCACAGAAATTCAGTTCGATTATTACCAAATCGAATTCCATTCCATTCCAATTTATCTTATCAAATTAGGAAAACTCTGTGCTGGAAAATTTCCTTTAAATCTTGACAAAAGATTTATAAACTCCAAATCACATTTCACTGTAAATCGGGTTAAAGAACGAATGTCGCTAAAACACAGTTCACAACAAACCCAATTCACATTCCATCAGTCTCTAACCGTAAATTAGTAAGAGAACAATTCCCTAAGTGTTAAGCCCAAAGGCCGAAACCAACATCAGATCAATACCCAGGAAACCATTCAAATTAAATAATCTCTAGTCAGTTTCTAATTTTCTTAACTCCATTGGCTTCAAGACCAGTGTTATTAAAGATAACATTCACAATAAACCCAAAATCCAGTTTGATATTAAATACAAGGCTCTGAATAGAAGATATATTAGCTTATATTCAATATCAAATTCTGAAATCAACCAATATCGTATTGGAAATAACGATATATAAATATATATATATATATATGTATGTATATCTTTCAAATTTTCATAACAATATCTGTATAATTATGAAATCCAACATCGAAATATTCCGAAGACAATTTCGATTCAAATCCATTTCCAATTTATATATCATAAATTCTGGTTATTTTTAAAACCATTTCAAATCCAATTTATTTATTTTAAAAATATATGGATTATAATTCTAGTTCATAAATAGTTCATTTCGATAAAAAATTATCTTTATCTTTTCAAATATGGGATTTTGCACCCCAATTCTTTCCAAATCATTTGTTTTGATTTTACACAAATTATTGATATTTTTAATAATTTTATCAAGGCACTACTGTCGATTTCCACAAACGGCCATCGAACTGCACTTACAGCGTCTTTTTCCAAATTTGATTTGGACATGATTCCAAATCCAACCCTTAGTTTTCAAATCTTTTATATTCGTTAGAAAGCTCTTTTCGATACGAACCCAACGGTTCTACTTTTAGGAGAATCCGACGGTCGGATCTCCCGTAATGTCCGTTCAAATTCAATGGTCAAAATTCGCGAACTGCCGTAGCGCGTTATATTCAGGCCATTATATATATATATAAAATATATTTCATTGATTTCCTTCTTAAACATATTTTATAAATCGTTTTAAATCCGTTTTCAAAACAATTTCAACTTCATATTCAATTTCAAATCAAAATTGAATATTCCATATCATCGATATATAAATGATAGCTTTTCAAAACATTAGATTTCGAAACCATTTCCTTTTCCATATTCATTATAAAAATAAATAAAATTGGTATAAATATCTTTCACGTCAAAATGGCGTCAATCTAATCAAGACGGCTTCATATATTTAAATATATTCGTGTCCACCCAAATCGGACATCAAAAATAAAATTTTGATCTTTTACTGAATATTATTTTAAAATATTCATTATTTCACAATATTTGTTATTTTAAAATATCCATTCTTTCTGAACTGGAATCAGATACAATCAGTTACCATATAATTTGATTATATTGATTTCATACAATACAAGTGTATAACAACAATGATAAACAATCAACCAACATTTAGAGTGCATTCTACACTGCATAAGCATCAAATATAAGTATTTAACGCTTACACAGCCTGTCAATCAATCAATTGACATACAGCTAATAATTGGGATTAGTGTATGTCCAATATCATCCCAATACCCGTGTGGGGTTTCAAACAATCAAACACATGTTTTATTTGTGCAGTTGGGCGATGTGTAAAATTTATCGTCCCAATCAATATCAGTCAAATGTGTGTACATAAACAAATCGTCTGATTTGTTTATAAATATTTACTTTATTCATATACACGTTAAAAAATATATTCTTAACTATAAAATATTTATTCCATTCCATAACACACAATCAATTTTCACAACACAATCAATCAAACAAACAAGTCGTCCATGGTCTGTGGACGACGGGTGTCGGGTCCTGCTAAGCACCGTCTGCATCCTAGTATATATTTTAACTAGAAAATAAAATAAAAGTGAGAAGTTCTCACCTTTGGGATTCACTTCTCCATTCTATATTGGACGATGGTCTGCATTTATTCGACATTCCAACTCCATCTTTCCACGCTATTCATAAAAAAAATCACATTTTAATATGAAGTTTATACATTAAAAATCATATTTTTAACTCGATGTTCATATAATAAAAATCATACCTTTATATCGTTACTTCATATTCAAAAATCGTATTTTTTTATATAAAGAGAATTCACATAATAATCACATTTTTATTTCGCTACGTATATAAAAATTATATTTTTATATTCTCTATCATATAAAAATCAGATTTTTACCTCGCTACATATATAAAAATTATATTTTTATATTCTTTAACATATAAAAATCATATTTTTATACCTTTAAAAATATTTTGATGTCTCACACTAGTTAAAAATCATATTTTAACTAGCCAAAAATATTCTCTTCAACAATCAAAATCATATCTTTATATAACCGAAAATTTGATTCTTACATAAGCTATATATAATTAAAAATCATATTTTTATTGTTCTATGTGTACACTAAAAAATCAAATCTTTCTTGTTTAAAAATCACAACTTTCTTGAAAATCATCTCTTTTCATATTGTAAAAATCTAAACTTTCATGACATAAAATCTAACCTTTCATGACATAAAAATATTCACAGATTTCTACCTCGCTACATATATAAAAATTATATTTTTATATTCTCTATCATATAAAAATCATATTTTTATACCTTTAAAAATATTTTCACGTCTCACACTAGTTAAAAATCATATTTTTAACTAGCCAAAAATATTCTTTTCAACGATGAAAATCATATTTTTATATAATCGAAAATCCAATTCTTACATAAGCTATATATAATTAATAATCATATTTTTATAGTGCTATGTATACACTAAAAAATCAAACCTTTCTTGCTAAAAAATCACAACTTTCTTGTTTGAAAATCATCTCTATGCTTTCTAAATTAAAAATCAAAGCTTTTAAATAAATAAAAATCAAAGCTTTTAAATTAAAAATCAAAGAAAAACTTACAGTATTTCTTTTTGGGGTTCACATCGCTGGAGAAGGGGGTGTTGGAGGCTTGTAGGGGGTTGGGTGGTCGGAGGCGTGGGATCTCGGCGGGTTTAGGTGATGGAGCATGGTGGGTTTGAAGGGCTTGAGAGAGGAGAGGCTGAGGGGCAGACGTCGTGTCTGGGGGGGAGGGCGAAAGCACGGCGGTGGACGACGCACCAGGAAGGGGCCGCGATGGTGGCGTCGTGGTCAACGGAGGAGTGACGGGGTTGAAAGAAAGGGGTGCGCGGTTTGGAGCTGAACTGGAGGGATCTGTTTTTTTTTATTTGGGGGGGGGGGGTTTGGTTTAGGAAGGGAAATATATAATTTTTTTATTTATTTTCATTTAATCCTCCAAAGAAGTTGACTTTCGTTCGAACTCCAAACCGAACCCAACGACTGTCGCCCTAGCTAATTACCCTATTCCGAACACAATGGGATATGTATCGTAATCCAATCTTATTGTTTCGATCAGTTTCAGTTTAAATTAAAGTCTAAATTTATATATATTCAATTCAAACGTACATTTCAATTTACCGGGGCCACATACTGACTTTGAAAATTCCAGAAAAATTATTTCTAACTTCGTATTGATGATACGGTCCTACCAAAACTAATTTCATCAAATTTGAATACCGTTTGAAAAATGACCATTTTCTGGTCAATCCAAATTTACTGAAATTGACAAAACATGTTTTCTTTTGCCACGCTCACATATTGATTCAGAAAATTATGAATTTTGGAATCTAGCAATAATTTGACATTCCGGATCCAACAAAAGTGGTTTCATCGAAAACATAGGTCCTTTGCAAAATGGCTATTTTTAAGGGCTTTATATATATTAATATACATATAAATTCCACAGCGACTATTCTGAATTTTAAACTGGACATATCTTTCAACTTCTAAAGTGAAATCTCAGTTTCTTAGCTTTGTTAGAAAGATATAATTAAACAAATTCAAATATTTCTTGTCTCATTCAATTCGGACTTATATTGAATTCTGTATATTCAATTGAAATTCGAAATCAAATTTTCAAACTGTCGTGCCATTTCAGGCTCGTTTTATAATTAAAATAAATTTATACGTTCTAACTTCGTCGAAAATTTTTTTTTTCGTTATTATTTAAAATAATTCATTTTAAATAATCAAAATCCATTAAAAATGCTAAAATAAATTTTTTAAATTGGCTCAGATTTTCCGGGTTGTTACAATCTTCCCCACTTAAAAATCTTTTTGTCCTCGAAAAGGAACGAAGCTGAAAGTTGTTTAACTAATCAACTCAACTTTCATTATTTTCATTATGGCTTAAGTTCTTCAACTTTTCAGTTTCTAAAAACTTTTCAAATTTTTCAAAAATTTGGCTAACACCCTAAATTTTCAAAAAAATTCGCCATTAACCCCCCTGTACAGGGAGCACCAGGAAAATCCCGAAATTTCCATACAAGCCTCCCCAATCAAATAGAAAAAGAAACAGCCAAGCGGCTAGCCAATCAGCTCATAAAATCACAAAACCCCAAGAAATACAATAAACATGTACCTATTTGTAGGGCACACAATTTTATTCCTCTTTTCTAGTCTCCTGCAATGACCTGTTCAATGTATATACATGTACATATATGCAAATGCGATAAATTTTCAATTCAGTTGAATATTTGATTCAATTTGGCTAACATTTTCCTATTGGTTTCAAAAATTTATTAGTTAAAATAATAATCAAACAACGCATCCAGCAATCAATTAGTTGGTTAATGTTTCAAATATATAATTTTCGATATACAAAAATCCATTTTTGATGCCAAATCACAACAAATAAATCCTATCTAGTTTTGGTACTCACACCAGTCAATTGGAAATATATATATCCCACTTTCGGCACTCGAACGTAAATACTGATGATACTAGAAATCATCAGTATCCTCTCCAGGCGACTAGAGTGTGATCCTATATCAATCCAGTATATTTGAGGCATCGAATACACGCTAGCTAGGCGTATATGCAAAATCTTTATATACTGGATTGTCTGAATTCAATATAAAACAAAATATTCAAATAAAAATACTTATTATAAAATGTTAAAACTAAATTTGATTTGATTTTTTTTAAATTTTACTCTTCACACTCATTCTAGGACACTTCTGATCCTATCTCTAACAAGTTATTCTTATTAGATATTACAAATCCAATTTCTGATGAATTCTTTCGTTTGGTACTAATGTGTCTTATTCTCGAGCTTTGAAAACCAAAGCTCTGATACCAAAATGAGACGACCCTAAATCCCCCTTAAGCGAAATCATGGATTGTACTGAGGATAAGACAAATCAGAACACAAATAGAAGAAAATTTCATTGCTTATTACGACAATTTCATCAGAATACAAGAATATAACAGGGTATGAATAAATCATATGCATTTAATCAATATCAAAGATTTAAATTACATTTAAATACATAGCAGCTTAAAAATAATACAATACACAACTGAAGGACATACACGGATACAAATCTTTCCGGATATCGTTCCAGCGGTAAACCAGGATCCTATGAATATAAATCTGCGAAACCAAAACTACTAGCTGCCCGTGCAGAAAATAGGGCACCAAGAGTTTAGGTTAAAACAATAAACTCCATGTCAGTCATGTGACTGGTGTGAGAACTAAAACAATTATTTAAAACTTTACTTTAGATCAGATATATCAAGGGACCATGCCGTTTGACACGAAACGGGTTTCCTTCCAAGAATACCAATGCATATAACAAAACCGCGCAATGATTTTTTGATAAATGAAGCTATTATAAGACCCAGGTCCTATCACACAATGCAACGCAAGCCGGGGGATAGGGTTTTCCCTTATAATATCCAAACATGCTTGGTAAGTAAAAACAAATCATTTGATACTATTATAAATGCATAGTGTTTAAAAACAACTTTAAATATAAATGTCTCAATCTTAGATGGCATGGGTACCATATGTCATGTCGTCAATACTAGGCTCTACAATCGAAACCGCAAATGTCACGGATTAGAAGTTGGATTTCCATCTGTGAACCAAGGCAAGGGATCGTCCTAACCGCTTCGAAACTGTCTAGCCCGAGTCTCAGGGCAAGTACTCAGTCAAGCCCTTGGATCGTCAGGGCCAGTCCACATGGAGTGGATTAAAATAACTGAACACTGCGTTTCCCCGCCCTATGGGGCATAAATGAGCCAATTGACTCCATCGATCCCGGTTCGACTGATATAACTGAGGCAACTCGCAATCCATCATCCACATAAGTAAAATGCCAGGGCATGCAAAACGCTGACGCCACTCCTAGCTCGAAGGAAATGCATGCCCTCCCTGATGTCCTCTCCTGTTTCTGGTTCACACTGGTGTGTGAGGCTCGTGAATTAAAGCTACACAATGCTACGCTATATTAAAGCCGGGCTTTGATCATCAAACACAAGACTCTGCTTTTCAACAGAAGCCTTGATCATTTGTATCTCATCATGCCACACAGGCAATTCACGCTATGCAACCGATGTCTATCAATCACACAGAATGAAATCCGATGTCAAACACACATCCATTTACAAGTTTGTTCTAGGTCTGAACGAAACCGGAGGCACCTTATTCCTCCCCCATATGTCCAATACAGTGGAGAGGCCCTCGTATATCCGTCGATCTCCAAGTACGTCTGGACGATCACCACTTATTACCTCGCCTTGGGTGTACAGCCCAATCAAGACATCAGTAATCATCCAAACGATGTGAAGACCTCCGGTCTTCAACCACGGTCTTCATCCTCAACACATTGTCGAATTACTTATTCAGAATGGGATAAACCCGGTCTTTCTGAATAAATGGCGTATATAATAAACAAGTGTTATAAAAACACAACATACACCTCATTCCAATCCAGAATATTTCTTAATCCAAATAATCATATACTTTGGGAAAGGTTCCCATTAATTTTATCAAAGATAAATTATTTAATTTTTTTCTTTAATCTTCCTTTGGATATCAAATCAATCTAATTAAAGATGCATTAAAACTTCACTTGGTTTTAATCTTCCCAGAAATCAACATTAATGATTGTTTAACTTAGGAAATCATATCCTGCCTTTAACTGGGTTAAAGAACCAATGTCATTTAAAATACGGTTCACGATAAACCCAAAATCTCATTCCATTCCATCAGCCTTTAACCGTAAATTAGCAAGTGAACAATCCATTAAGTATTAACCCCGAAGGCCGAAACCAACATCAGATCAATACCCAAGAAACCATTCAACTTAACTAATCTCCAGTTAGTTTCTGATTTCCTTAACTCCGTTGGGTCTAAGAACAGTATTATTAAAGATACCATTCATGACAACCCAAACCCACATTCCATTAACGAGGGAATCTTCATGGAAAACAAATTGATATATATAATCGATATAAACTTCCATATACGACTAATAACATAAATGGAATAATGGCAAAGCCTTCTAAATTCCATATATATTAGCAGTCCTCATCCACATAAATTCACTTCGATTATTACCAAATCGATTTCCATTCCATTCCAATTTATCTTATCAAATTGGGAAAACTTTACGTTGGAAAATCTCCTTTAAATCATAACAAAAGATTTATAAATTCCAAATCACATTTCACTGTAAATCGGGTTAAAGAATGAATGTCGCTAAAACAAAGTTCACAACAAACCCAATTCACATTCCATCAGTCTCTAACCGTAAATTAGTAAGAGAACAATTCCCTAAGTGTTAACCCCTAAGGCCGAAACCAACATAAGATCAATACCCAGGAAACTATTCAACTTAACTAATCTCTAGTCAGTTTCTAATTTTCTTAACTCCATTACGATCAAGAACAGTATTATTAAAGATACCATTCACGACAAACCCAAAATCCAATTGGATACTAAATACAAGATTCTGAATAGAAGATATATCGGATTATATTCAATATCAAATTCTGAAATCAACCAGTATCGTATTGGAAATAACGATATATATATATATATATCTTTCAAATTTCCATAACAATATCTGTATAATCATGAAATCCAACATCGAAATATTCCGAAGACAATTTCGATTCAAATCCATTCCCAATTTATATATCAGAAATTCTGTTATTTTTAAAACCATTTCAAATCCAATTTATTTATTTTAAAAATATATGGATTATAATTCTAGTTCATAAATAGTTCATTTCGATAAAAATCTATTTTTGTCTTTTCAAATATGGGATTTTGCACCCCCAATTCTTTCCAAATCATTTGTTTTGATTTTACACAAATTATTGATATTTTAAATAATTTTATCAAGGCCCGTACAGACGATTTCCATAAACGGCCATCGAACTGCACTTACAGCGACATTTTCCAAATTTGATTTGGACATAATTCCAAATCCAACCATTAGATTTCAAATTTTTTATATACTTTAGAAAGCTCTTTTTGATACGAACCCAACGGTTCTGGTTTTTGGAGAATCCGACGGTTGGATCTCCCGTAATGTCCATTCGAAGTCAATGGTCGAAATTCGTGAACTGCCGCAGCGCGGCGCGTTCTATTCAGGCCTATATATATATATAATATATATTATATATATTTCATCGATTTACTTCTAAAACGTATTTTATAAATCGTTTTAAATCCGTTTTCAAAACGATTTCAACTTCATATTCAATTTCAAATTAAAATTGAATATTACATATCATCGATATATAAATGATAGTTTTTCAAAACATTAGATTTCGAAATCATTTCCTTTTCCATATTCATTATAAAAATGAATAAAATAGATATAAATATCATTCACATCAAAATGGCATCAATCGAATCAACACGGCTTCATATATTTAAATATACTTGTGTCCATCCCAAATCGGACATCAAAAATCAAATTTTGATCTTTTATTGAATATTATTTTAAAATATTCATTATTTCAAAATATTCGTTATTTTAAAATATTCATTCTTTCTGAATTGGAATCAAACACAGTCAATTACCATATAATTTGATTATATGGATTTTATACAATACATGTGTATAACAACAATGATGAACAATCAACCAACATCCTGAGTGCATTCTACACTACATAAGCATCAAATATAAATATTTAACGCTTACATAGCCTGTCAATCAATCGATCGACATACAGCTAATTATTTGGAATAGTGTATGTCCAATATCATCCCAATACCCTTGTGGGGTTCTAAACAATCAAACACAGGTTTTATTTGTGCAGTTGGGCGATGTGTAAAATTTATCGTTCCAATCAATATCAGTCAAATGTGTGTACATAAACAAATCGTCTGATTTGTTTATAAATATTTATTTTATTCATATACACGTTAAAAATTATATTCTTAACTATAAAATATTTATTCCATTCCACAACGCACAATCAATTTTCACAACACAATCAATCAAACAAATAAGTCGCCCATGGTCTGTGGACGACGAGTGTCGGGTGCTGCTAAGCACCGTCTGCATCCTAGTATATATTTTAACTAGAGAGTAAAATAAAAGTAAGAAGTTCTCACCTTTGGGATCCACTCTGCCATTATATATTGGACGATGGTTTGGATTTATCCGACATTCCAACTCCTTCTTTCCACGTTGTTCATAAATAAAAATCACATTTTAATATGAAGTTTATACATTAAAAATCATATTTTTAACTCTATTTTCATATAATAAAAATCTCATCTTTATATCATTACTTCATATACAAAAATCATATTTTTTTATATAAAGAGAATTCACATTAATCACATTTTTATTTCGTTACGTATATAAAAATTATATTTTTATATTCTCTTTCATATAAAAATCAGATTTTCACCTCTCTACGTATATAAAAATTATATTTTTATATTCTATCATATAAAAATCATATTTTTATACCTTTAGAAATATTTTCATGTCTCACACTAGTTAAAAATCAAATTTTTACTGGCCAAAAATATTCTCTTCAACGATCAAAATCATATCTTTATATAATCGAAAATCCGATTCTTACATAAGCTATATATAATTAAAAATCATATTTTTATAGTTCTATGTATACACTAAAAAATAAAATCTTTCTGGTTTAAAAATCACAACTTTCTTGTTTAAAAATCATCTTTCATATTGTAAAAATCTAAAATTTCATGGCAAAAAATCTAACCTTTCATGACATAAAATTATTCACGGATTTTTACCTCGCTACATATATAAAAATTATATTTTTATATTCTCTATCATATAAAAATCATATTTTTATACCTTTAAAATTATATTTTTATATTCTCTATCATATAAAAATCATATTTTTAACTAGCCAAAAATCTTCTCTTCAACGATGAAAATCATATCTTTATATAATCGAAAATCCGATTCTTACATAAGGTATATATAATTAAAAATCATATTTTTATAGTGCTATGTATACACTAAAAAAATCAAACCTTTTTGTTTAAAAGTTCACATCTTTCTTGTTTGAAAATCATCTCTTTGCTTTCTAAATTAAAGATCAAAGCTTTTAAATAAATAAAAATCAAAGCTTTTAAATTAAAAATCAAAGAAAAACTTAAAGTATTTCTTTTTGGGGTTCACTTCGCCGGAGAAGGGGGTGTTGGAGGCTTGTGCGGGTTGGGTGGTTGGCTGTTGGCCATCGGTGGTCAGAGGCATGGGATCTCGGCGGGTTTAGGTGATGGGGCATGGTGGGTTTCAAGGGCTTGAGAGAGGGGAGGATGAGGGGCTGACGTCGTGTCTTGGGGGGGGGGGGGAAGCACGGCGGTGGACGGTGCACGAGGGAGGGGCCGCGATGGTGGCATCATGGTCAACGGAGGAGTGACGGGGTTGAAAGAAAGGGGGGCGTAGTTTTGAGATGAACTGGATGGATCGGGTTTTTTGATTTGGGGGGGGGGGGGTTAGGTTTAGGAAGGGAAATATATATATTATTTTATTTATTTTCATTTAATCCTCCCAAGAATTTGACTTTCCATTCAACCTCCAAACAGAACCCAACGACTGTTGTAGCTAGCTAATTACCCCCATTCCGAACAAAATGGGATATGTATTGGAAGCCAATCCTATCATTTCGATCAGCTTCAGTTTAAATTAAAATATAAATCTATATATATTCAACTCAAACGTACATTTCAATTTACCGGGGCCACATACTGACTCTGAATATTCCAGAAAAATTATTTCTAACTTCGTATTGACGTTACGGTCCTAACAAAATTAATTTCATCAAATTTGAAGACCGTTTGAAAAATGGCCATTTTTAGGTCAATCCAAATTGATTGAAATTGACAAAACATGTTTTCTTTTGTCACGCTCGCATATTGATTCAGAAAATTATGAAATTTGGAATCTAGCAATAATTTGATATTCCGGATCCAACAAAAGTGCTTTCGTCGAAAATGGAGGTCGTTTGCAAAATGACTATTTTTAAGGGCTTTATATATATTTTAATATATATATATATATATATATATATATATAAATTCCACAGCGACTATTCTGAATTTTAAACTGGACATATCTTTCAACTTCTAAAGTGAAATCTCAGTTTCTTAGCTTCATTAGAAAGATACGATTAAACGGATTCAAATATTTCTTTTCTCGTTCAATTCTGACTTATATTAAATTCTTTATATTTAATTGAAATTCGAAATCAAATTTTCAAACTACCGCGCCATTTCAGGCTCGTTTTATAATTAAAATATATTTATACGTTCTAACTTCATCGAAAATAAATTTTTCGTCGTTATTATTTAAAATAATTCATTTTAAATAATCAAAATCCATTACAATCGCTAACATAAAAATTTTTAATTGGCTCAGATTTTACGGGTTGTTACAGGTACAGAACGCATCGTCCCTTGGATCGTCAGGGCCCCTATAGGGCGCAATGGTCTGTATGTCACCATATCATCCATCGGCCTCGTAGTGACCGATATATCCGAGGTACCTAACTTTCCATCATCCACATAATTAAAAATGCATGGGCTCCATACCATGACACCACTCTTAGCTAGAAGGAAACACATGTTCTCCATGCAATCCTCTCCCGTTTTTGGTTCATACTGGGGTGTGAGGCTCGCGAATTAACGCTATACACAAAGCTATACCCTTTAAGGCCGTGCTTTGATCATCAACCACAAGACTCTGCTTTTCAACAGAAGCCTTGTTCACTGCATATCTGTATCCCACACTGACAATTCACGCCATGCAACTGATGTCTATTGAAATATAACCTCTAAGCTCGTACGTCTCAGAGAAGGTTGTTAAGCAAGAGAATAAATTCTCCACAACCAAACAGATATATATTTAATAGAGATCAATCAACACAAAATAAAATCAAATGTCAGATACACATCCATTTATAAGTTTGTTCTGGGTCTAAACGAAACCGGAGCCACCTTATTCCTCATCCCATAAGACTAATATAGGAGAAAGGTCCTCGCATATCCGGTCGATCACCAAGTACATCTAGATGATCACCACTTATTACCTTGTCTTGGGTGTACCACCCAATCAAGACATCAGTAATCATCCAAACGATGTGAAGAACTCCGGTCTTCAACCACTGCCTTTGTCATCGACTTATCGTTGAATCAATAATTCAGAATGGGTATAAACCCGACCTTTCCTCATAACTCGCGTATATAATAAACAAGTGCTATAAAAACACAACACACGTCTCATTCCTATCCAGAATATTCTTCTATTCAAATATTCTTATACTTTGGCAATGGTTCCCATTAATTTTATTAGAGATAAATTCCTTAAATTTATTCTTTAATCTTCCTTTGGATATCAATTCAAACCAAATTAAGGTTTATCCAAACTATTCGGGATTAGCGCACCTTACCGAAGTAATCATTTGTTTAATTTCCCAATCCCAACCTATTCATCCCATGGAGAAAAACCGGTAATACTCCATATCTAACACCACGGTGTTATCAGTAAAATTGATTACCATTTCCCATTCAAATCTAATTAAAGATTTAACAATTGCTTGGAGCAAAACTGGTGACACTCCACTCTCGATCATTTCCCAAATTTGATAATTTAAATTATCACATTCGCATTTCAACCAAATTAAAGATTATTAAAACTCCACTTGGTTTTAATCTTCCTAAAAATCAATATTAATGATTATTTAGCTTTGGAAAATCAAACATGCCGCATCGACAATCAACACCGCACTATTGATTTCTGCCTATATATAACCTCTAAGCTCGTACGTCTTGGAGAAGGGTGTTATGCAAGAGAATAAATTCTTCGCCAACAAACAGATATATATTTAGCAGAGATCAACCATACAGTTTGAAGTACAATGTTAGACATGTAATCCTATCTTTGTCTGCGTTAAAGAACTAATGTCATTTAAAACACAGTTCACGATAAACTCAAATCACATTCCATTAATTATGGAATCTTCACGGAAAACAGATCAATATATAATCGATATAAATTTCCGTATCCGACTAATAATATAAATGGAATAACGACAAAGCCTTTTATGTTCCATATATATTAACAGTCTTCCTCCATAGAAGCTCACTTCTATTATTATCAACTCGAATTCCATTCCATTATAATTTATTGTATTAAATTGGAAAACTTTACTTTGGAAAATTTCCTTTAAATCTTAGTAAAAATATTTATAAATTCCAAATCACATTTCACTGTACATCGGGTTAAAGAACAAGTGTTATTTAAAACACCGTCATGATAAACCCAAAAATCCAATTTTTAATTCAATTCCAATTAAATATTAATTAATTGGTAATTTGCTTAAATCTTAATTAAAAGATTTATTCTTTTCTAAATTGGTTTAAAGAACAGGGTAATTTAAGACACCGTTCACAACAAACCCAAAATCCAATTTGATATTAAATACAAGGCTATGAATAGAAATTATATCGGCTTATATTCAATATCAAATTGTAAAACCAACAAATATCATATTGGAAATAACGATATAAAATATATCTTCCAAATTTCCATAACAATATCTGTATAATCATGGAATCCAATATCGAAATATTCCTAAGATTATTTCCATTCCAAATCCGTTCCAATTTCATTCCAATTTGTTTGTGGAAATTTCTAGTTATATTAAAACCATTCACATATCCAATTTATTTTATTTAAAACTTATTGGATTTCAAATCTAGTTAATAACTAGTTCATTTTGATAAAAATATATTTTTATCTTTACAAACATAGAATTTTTCATCCGAATTCTTTCCAAATCAATTATTATGATTTTACACAAATTATCTACATTTTTAATAATTTTATTAAGGCCCTTTCAGTCGATTTCCGTAAATGGTCATCGAACTGCACTTACAACGATATTTTCGAAATTTGATTTGGACACAATTCCAAATCCAACGGTTAAATTTCAAATTTCTTGTATTCGTTGGAAAGCTCATTTCGATACGAAACCAACGGTTCCGGATTTGGGAGAATCCGACGGTCGGATCTCTCGTAATGTCAATTCGAAGTCAATGATCGAAATTCGCGAACGGTCGTAGCGCGTCACGTTCTATTTAGGCCATTTAATATATATAATACATATTTTTATATATTTCATTGATTTCCATTTAAAACGTATTTTATAAATTCGTTTTAAATTAGTTTTAAAAACGATTTTAACTTTATTCCAGCTTTAAATCAAAATTGAATTTTCCTTATCATTGTAATATTTAAATGATAATATTATCAAAATATCAGATTTTGAAATCACTTCCATCTCGATATTCATTATAAAAATGAATAAATCGATATAAATACCGTTCGCATCAAAAGGGCGCATATCTAATCAACACAGTTTTATATATTTCAATATTTTGGTGTCCATCCAAAATCGGATATCAAAATCATATTTTGATCTTTGACTGAATATTATTTTAAAATATTCATTATTTTAAAATGTTTGTTATTTAAAATATTCTTTATTTCTGAACTGGAATCAGACACAGTAAATTACCATATAATGTTATTTATATTGATTTCATACAACACATGTATACAATAACAATGTCAACCAATCAATCATCATTCAGAGTGCATTCTACACTGTATAAGCATTAAATATAAATAATTAACGCTTACTACAGTTTTTCAACCAATCGATTGACATGCAGCTAAACAGTTGGGATTAGTATCTGTCAAATCTCATCCCAATACCTGTGTGGAGTTTAAATCAACAAACATAGATTTTATTTGTGTAGTTGGGCGATGTGTAAAATATATCATCCTAACCAATATCAGTCAAATGAGTGTACATAAAACAAAATCATCCGATTTGTAAATGAATATTTATTTTCATTTCAGTAAATATTTTATTTGGTTCATTAATACAATAAAAATGATATTTTTATTGTTCTAACATATTTAGAAAATTTTGACAGCATAACAGCGCGATATTAGAACTGAAATAAGGTCTAGCCTTATCTCTCGCCTTGTAGTGGCTCGTGCCATACACATATCAATTCCAATCAATTCATTTCACTTATCAAACCAAATTCAAACAAATAAACCAATCAAATAAATAACCAAACATCCATGGTTTCTGTAATGACCCGAAAATCCGGTCCAATTTGAGCTGGCCAAAAACACAAGTCCAACCCCAAATTAAACTGAAAATCAGGAAATTAATAGAAAGAAAACAGAGGGTGAGGAAAGATAAGATAGAAACTTAGAATTGAAGGAGAACACAATATCAGAGTAACACGAACCTCACAGTGGAACAAATAACATATAATAGATAACATATCCTTGAAATAGAATCAGTATATGTATACAACAACATTATCAGAGTACAACACTTACAACACAGCGGAAATAAACTATAGCTATATAATCCTGAAGCCTCCTTCTCCAAGCTCTTCCAGTATATCTGTAAATCCCGACTACTTGACTGCCCATACAAAATTGGGCACCCAAGAGTTTAGGGAAAACAAAACAAAATAAACTCTGGGTCATTCATGGGACTGGTGTGAGTAAAATAGTTTAAAATAGTTTGAACAAGTAAACGATATCTCATAAGACCACGCCGTATAACGGAACGGGTTTTCCCTTATGAGAATCCAAATTATCTTTATATCAAAAACCTTTTGATATTATAATAATGTCTATCAACCACAATATAATAATCATCTAGCAGAAACGCTTTCATCTCACGTTCTACATATATAGTATACAATCAAAACCGCAAGCACGTATTGGGTAATGGATTTCCAACTATGACAAGGTATGGAACCACCTTTCGCTAGTGTACGTCTAGAAAGGAATACCCTGGGTTCAACAAGAACATCTTGCAACCCGGCCACACATGACCGACCACTCATTTCGCTTGAGTGTATCGAATGTATATCACCAATGGTTGGGATCAGCAACCGTATCCCGAATGGGACAGCATCAACAATAGATTTTTAGAAGTAAATGAAACTTTAGATCAGGTGATTATACACCCTACTTCGGAGCGACCGACTTAGCCATGCTGCCTGCCCGATTTGTGTCATTTACCGGTTGATGAGGCTTGAGGTTACGCTTCATCATCACACCAGATTCACTTTGAATGCCACATCGTCAAATCCATCAAATCACCGATTGACGTCCTCAACCATACATTATGTGTTAGCTAAAAGAAGTTTCCTTCTCCTCTTCCACTCTTGGTACGGTTGGAGAAATCAATATACGTGATCGTCTTGAAATACTCTGTCAAATATCCGTCCATACAAGTCATCCAAGAACAGGATGAACCGAAGGCACTATTCAGTACATCCATCTTAGGCACTGTTATCTAAGACTTATACGATAGCCCTTGCACTTTAGTCCGTCTTTAATTATCTTTGGCAAATATGATTCGCAATGCTTATGCCAATACAGAGTGGTTCTTTGGATAATAATCCAACCGGTCTCTCCATATTAACAATGTTAAAATGGTCAAAACTTTGATAGTCGGTGAGTTAACTATCAAATGAAAACACGTGTGCAAACATGGATATTATTTCTGGATGGAAATTTATATCGATCAAACATCATTTAACATTTATCTCCTTATTTCATTAATTTACTTATCTCCTGTTCCCTATATTCAACATTTCTTATTTTCTAAATTTAGAAAATATATGTTATTACCATTGGAAAATATTTCCATTTCTTGTTTTCTATATCAGAAAATATTTCTGGTTCTTATTTGGAAAACATTTCCAAAACTCCTTCATTGGACATAGACAAATGTTTAAACAAACCATCGCGATGCCATCTCAAACCATTACGCTTATTAACTAAATTCCTTTAACCCACCTTCACTATCGAACCTTAACCATTCCTTAGTTAAAAATGAAGTCAATCAAGTTGGGGTAATACTACCTCTCAGACTTTAACTGAAAAACGTTTCTAACCTTGAAATAGACAAAGTTCACGTTTTAATTCTTTAACAACTTCCTTACGTAACTCTCTTTCGAGTCATCTCTATTCGATAATTCTTTCCTTCGATAAGGTATATTCGATAACTCTATTCAATTTACTCTATTCGATTAACCCTTATCAATTAACTCTATTGGACTAACGCTATTGGATTAACTCTATTTGATTTAACTCTAGTTCGATTTAACTCTATCGATTTACTCTAACTGATTAACTCTAACTGGTTTAACTCTAACTGATTAACTCTTATTGATTAACTCTAACTGGTTAACTCTTATTCGAATAACAATTATTCGATTAACTCTATTCAGCTAACTCGACTCTACTAACCCCTTTTCAAATAACATATTCGATTTACTAACTTTCGAATACCTTACTCGATTGACTCCCTTCGAATACCATATTCGATTTAACTCTACCCGAATAACTAAATTTGATCAACTCCTTGTCGAATAAACTATTCATTTATAAAGATTTACTTTTAGTAACGGTTCTTCACTTTACAAATGATTTCCTTTTTAGTAACGTTTTCCTTTTTATAACGTTTTCCTTTTTATAACATCCTATTCGGTTATAAACAAATTTCTTTTTTTTAACTCTATTTATTTTCTAAATTTTTCCTTTTTAATTCTATTTGTAAATGGTTTTACAAATATCTCCTTTTCGATTTCATTTGTAAAGGTTTGACAAATATTCCCTATTCAATCTCATTTGTAAATGGTTTACAAACATTTCTCTTTCTGATTTATTTGCAAGTGGTTTGCAAATAATTCCTTTAGGGTTTTATTTCTAAGTATTTTCTATTTATAAATAATCCATTTATAAATAAATTTCTATTTATAAATATTCTATTTATAAATATTCTCTTTCATAAAATCCTCTGATTTTATAAATATTCTCTCTCCAGTGTTCACTTTAACAAATTCCCCTTTTCTCCAAATCCCGGTATGTTATGGTGTTTAACATATCAAATTACGATCAATATCGTCCGTACACACACAATCAACAACAGGTTATAGTTCACATCATATATCCAAACATATGAAAAACAATAAAATAACTGTTGAGGAATCTAGTCGAGTTCCTCCAACCTGTCTCCCTGCATCCACAGATGTTATACAATATAAAATCAACATCACTTTCAGTTCCATATGATATATTCTGTTAAACAGAATCAATATAGAAATTCAACTAACTGACTAGCAGTTCAATCAAACAGTCAACACACAGTCAATCAGCCAATATTTAACAGTTCTAAAAATACAACATGAAATTATAAACTGTTCAGAGTTAGTGTGATTTACTCACATTGGACTATCATCGTTAATTAACGATAATTGTCGTTCGATTTGATTCAGAGGGACAATTTATTTTGCCATAAATTGTAACGATGAAACACCCCACCCTCCATTAAGTTCACTCAAAAGGGACTGCCTTAACTTTGGTGGAGGTTTGTAAGTAAAAGTCACAGATAAAACACAAGACAGATATAAACACACACACACACACACACACACACACACACACACACACACACACATATATATATATATAAGCAGCGGAAAACATCATACTTTTATTTCATAAAATACTTGTTCATACAACACATTTCCATAATTGTCTCATAACAACTTCCAAAACATTACAACATCATTTCTGTATTGGTTTTTAAATAAAGAAGCATAAAACGTAATTAAAACTGCATAAAACCCCATGATTGTATCCAACAGCCATAGCCAAAGCAAGAGAGTCTAAACCGTACATCTACTATCTTGAAGCTTTGTAAAGAGTCTAACTAAGCTGAGTTGTTTCCTCCCTGTGGACCTAGGGAGGAAACAGAAGAAAAGAAGACGAAAGAAAATAGGGTCAGACATAAAGCCTGGTAAGTCTAGTGACTCTTCAGTATGTGAATAAGAACAAGGGCATGATAGGTATAAACTGGAAATAGGAAAGTATCATAAACTAGGATAAAGCAGTTTGAATCGAGTATCCTATCGCACCCCACACTATATCTCTACACCTTCATGTATTAGTTCTGAACTGACACCCCGTGATCCCATTATTCTAAAGATCGGCTCCTACTCGCATAATTACATGTGTCTTACAGCTCCCATATATTGTAGATTCCTATGCTGGTCCCACCATGGGGTGTATCAACACCCATGGTGGCGACCCGACACAATACTAGAGTGCATAGGTTATACTACTGGTGCCCCCAGCGCCCTGTTTGTCTGCTCCGAGGTGTGTGCAAGTCCGCACTCCGTTAGAACCCACACTGTTGCACCCACCGCCGTCGCTTTGACCGCTTACAATCAACCCAGTAATCGTGCCCCACCCTGCCTAGTTTCAGGGTACCCTGATACCTAATTTGGGTTACTGCTGAAACGGGTCCCTCGTTACTGGGGTTTTCTAGTCAAACACGTTAAGCGGTTAAGTGTCTGTAGTTACCTAACCCCACCCATTAGTTCATTTAGCATGTTGAATTGGTTAAGTGTTTTAGTTATTTAACCCTATCTTCTGTCCTTAGCCTCTTAAAGCACCGACCACTCACATTAGACAGATATTGTTACGGTTACTGGATGAGCCGGTCGGTTCCAGGCAGATTTACACAGTGACTCAGTCTAACCTCAAGTCCTTATTAGGCTCCATGCTTAACCACCCACATTGGATAGGTATTATTGTGACTACTGGACAGCCGGGAGGGTCCGGGCAGGTTTACATCACAACTCAATCCAACCTCGTGTTAAGCACATTCGTATTTTCTAAATTTACATATTTGTCTTTATTACCTGTTACATGTAAGTTTGTTAACCCTTTAAAGGTTATGGCCCACATTCCAAGTTTAACATTTTTGTATAAGAATTTATACCGTCCAAATATCACAAATTTTGGCATGTGACAAACATGCCAATTTCATATATTTTATGCCAAGTTTTCCTACCCATTTTACCCAACGTTACCCCCGTCTAAATATTAGGCTAACAATTCTTAGCCTAATTTCCGTTCGCATGATTTTAACATATGATATTAGGCTAAAAACTTAGCCCAATTTAGCGCACAAAGTTTGCATAAAGGAATCTATCTACATAACATGTCATAGGTGTAAATTTATACATAATAGGGGTGAACTAGCAAAACGATCATCATGAATGTCATAGGTGTGAACTTGGCATTTTGGCATAGCCATTATGAACATAATTGGGGTGAACTTGCAAAATGACTAAATCTAAATAGGTGTCACATAAAATGGCATAATCTTGACTTGCATAAACATAGGCCTAACCATATTTATCTAGGCATAACTTTAACACAAAACTAGCATGTGACAAGGTTCTTACATTTTCGTAAAAATGTCAAATTTTGTTATTTACACAAAGGTGTGAACTATCTCAAATCATGTAGCCTATTTCAACATGAAACTTGTATTAATTGCGTAACCCAAATGGATCCAATTACAACTTGAAATGAGCATAAGAATATATATATATATATATATATATATATATATATATATACAAGGATTTTAATCATGTTGGCATAACGGTCTTAACATAGAACATGTGTATATAAGTCTTAACTTGGACTTAGCAAAATGTATACAATCCATGTTAACCACATAAACATAAAGGTGTAAATTCTAATATTGACCATAAACTTGCAAGTGATGTTGTTTTCAATTACAAACGTTAAACAAGTCCACATCACATCAACTTATACCACAAACATCCCAATTCCGTTCACAATAAAAATCATCACAACATATTTACATTGTTAACATTTCACAATGTAAACATTATATAACATAATGTGATTCCAATTCCCAATTCATATCAAATCACGTTCTTTTTCGATTCACATCTCAAACGTAACTAGACTTACAACGATCGATGAACTTGAATTTTGGATTCTAAGTTCTGAAATTGAGATGCGTTCCTTTGGGTAGACTAACGTTGATTTGATTCGTGTTTTAATTCTAACTTGGCTCGTCTCTAAGCTTTTCTACAAGTGGAGGCCCCTCTCAATTTCTTACCGACAGCATGGCGGCTCCGTCCCTAATTTCTTATTTTAATTTTGGTTGGAGTCTTAGGTTGTATTTATAGAATTTTAGGTTGATAGGTTGATTTGAGCCGTCGGATGATAATAGACGAATCTAGACCATTCATTTCGAAAAGAGCCAACCAAAATGTGACATGTCAGCCCTAGTGACATAGCCAAGCCTCAGAAATCGACCAGAACCCGACCGGGCTAGCCAGGGCCAAACGAGGTCGATAAGGCAGGTCGACCCCCAGGTCGACCCTATGGTCGACCTGGTTCCTGCACGGGAAAATTACCGCCCAGCCCAGCCCAGTTTGGGTCTGATTTTGAATTTTGAACTTCTTTTTTTTTTAACTATTTGAATTTTAATTTGAATTCTGAAAATTCCGGAGGCCATAACTCCTTCATACGGAGTCCGATTCACGCAAACTCGGACTCTATCTCAAGCAGAATTCCGAGATGATCACAACGGTGAAACCCGTTTCCCTTAATTCTTTCATTTAGAATTAATTATACATAAGTTTGTTATTATACGGTTAATGGAAAATTTGGGGTGTTACATTCTCCCCTCCTTTTAGGATTTCGTCCCCGAAATCTTCAAGTCTGGAAGAACGTTAGTCCTAACATCCAATCGTCCATCTACTCAACCATCAAATACAGGTGTCCATTGTCCTTAAAAGACTTCTAATGCTTTATGATCATATGCACAATGTGTGTACATGTCCTTATCTAGTGCAAAATCAGGTGGTCTACTGATTCAGTTGACCTCCTTAATGCAAATCATGTAAGTGTCATGAGTCCATTATGTATGCAAATTTTTCCTTACTCATAATTTTACATGAGTGCACGACCGTCAATACAAATGCGACATCCATATGACAACATATCAAGTTTCAACCACATACAAATATGAATACATATATGCATATGCAGTATGAAGTGACCGAGCCAATCTGAAACCTAGGTTGTGTGTGTATATGCATCCACGAGTAACCACTAGCAACCACTTGCAACCACTTGCAGCCATCAACCATAACATGTTTCAAATACATGTTTACATCCAAAGGGGTTTCTACCTAAGGATAAAAGATTGTATCGAGAAGATATACCTAAAAAGATAGATACAAGCACAACTTAAGGAAAAAGAGAGGTCAAAGATGTACCCTAAAAAAGAAAAGGGTAGGCCGCGCGTATCCTATCCTCAGTTTCCCAAGTCGCGTCTTCATTGGCGTCGCTCCACTGAACCTTAACGAACTTGACTTCGCGGTTGCGTAGCTTTTTCACTTCAGTTCCTATGATTCGAGTTGGAACTTTCCTCACAGTCGCTTCGCGTTCCACTTCGGCTTCTTCTAAAATGCTTGGCTCCACCACTTCCGCTGATTCATGTAGACATTTCCGGAGATGAGAAACGTGAAAGACGTTGTGAATTCCAGCCAATCTTTCAGGCAGATCTGCTCTATAAGCCATTTTCTCATCCTTCTCGATGATAGGGAATGGTCCTACAAATCTTGGTGCTAGCTTTCCTGCGGATTCAAAGCGAACGACGTTCCTTAAGGGAGATACCTTAAGGAAAACCTTGTCCCCAACCTCAAACTCAAGGCCGGTCCTTCTTTTATCAGCATAGATTTCTGTCTATCTTAGGCAGTCTTCATTCTCCTTCGTATCAAGTCCACTTTTTCTGAAGTCTCTCTAATCATGTCTGGCCCAAGTATAATCTTTTCAGTTGACTACCTCCAACAAGTTGGTGATCGGCAAAGTCTTCCATACAAAGCTTCGAAGGGCGCCATACCGATGGTGGCTTGGTAACTATTGTTATAGGAGAATTTCACTAAAGGAAGGTGATCCTCTCAAGTCCCTCCGAAGTCAAGAACGCACAGTCTTAGAAGATCTTCTAGTACTCTATTCACCCTTTTTGTTTGACCATTAGTTTGGGGGTGATAGGCCGTGCTCAAACATAACTGTGTGCCGACAGCTTCTTGCAGACTCCACCAAAATTCGCTCGTGAAGATGGGGTCTCTGTCACTCACTATGCTGGAGGGTATTCCATGGAGTCGAACTATTTCCTTGAGATAAAGAGAAGCTAGAGACGAAGCGGTCCTTCTACTCTTGATAGGTATAAAGTGGGCGCTTTTAGTAAGCCTGTCCACTATTACCCAAATGCTAGTATTGCCTCTTCTTGACCTAGGCAACCCGTCAATGAAGTCCATTGAAATGCTATCCCACTTCCATTGCGGGACTTCTAGAGGATGAAGCAGTCCTCCAGGTTTCTTTTGTTCCGCCTTGACCTGTTGGCATATTACGCACTAAGAAACGAAATCTACCACGTTCTTCTTTATGACGCTCCAAAAGAAAGTTCTTTTTATATCCTTGTACATCTTATCACTTCCAGGGTGTATAGTCATCTTGGAATGATGCGCTTCCTCGAGAACCTTCTTTGTAAACTCCCTTGCTTGTGGGACGCATAACCTTCCATCTCGCCTCAGCCAACCCTTATCATCGATGGTGTATCTATTGAGGTGACTAGAAGTCTCATCCCTAATAAGTTTATTAATCACATCAACAAGCTGAGGGTCTTCACGTTGTGCAACCCCTATTGAGTCCAAGAGAGTAGGGCGTACTTCGAGAGA
Organism: Allium sativum; assembly: GCA_030737875.1. Classification (NCBI taxonomy): domain Eukaryota; kingdom Viridiplantae; phylum Streptophyta; class Magnoliopsida; order Asparagales; family Amaryllidaceae; genus Allium; species Allium sativum. Next base: position 81,591,017 of record CM060909.1, read on the forward strand.
TGCTAACAAACCCGGTACAAAATCCGAGGACGGCCTAAAGTTAAAACTGGCTATATACTCCAAGCTTTGCCTTTCCGCAAAGAGAGGGCTTAAGGTCAGTTTCTTTCGGCACAACGTGTCTACTACTACGTTGCCTTTGCCGGGAGTATTGGAAATCTCAAAGTCATATGAGGCAAGGAACTCCATCCACCTTTGCTTCCTCAAGTTAAGATCTTTCTGCGAGAAAAGATACTTTAACGATTTATGATCAGTGTGTATAATTCGAACTTCTCACCTAGGAGATAATGGCGCTAAGACTTAAGAGCAAGACGATGGCGGCCAACTCAAGATCGTGGGTTGGGTAGTTCTTTTCATGAACTTTCAATTGTCTTCCACCATAAGCTACTACCCTTCCTTCTTGCATTAGAACAACGCCTAGTCCCGTTCCACATGCATTTGTATATACTGTGAACATTTTGCTTCCATCCGGCAAAGTCAGAACTGGGGCTATTGTGAGAGCCCTTTTTTATCGTTGGAAAGCAAACTCGCAATCCAAATCCAAAGTGAATGTCAGATTCTTCTTTGTTAGCCTTGTGAGTGGAGCTGAGATTTTCGCGAAATCCCTAATGAACTTTTGGTAAAAACCGGCTAGCCCAAGAAAGCTTCGGACATCGGTTGCATTTCTTGGTGTCTTCCAATCTTGCACTTCCACAACTTTCACGGGGTCCACAGCCAACCCCTCTTTGGATACTATATGCCCAAGAAAATCTTACTTCCTTTCTCCAAAAGTGGCACTTGGAGAATTTGGCTTTTAGTTGGTGTGCACAGAGAGTATCCATAATCTCCTTCAGATGCTGAGCATGTTCTTCCTCATTCTTTGAGAAGATCAAAATATCATCGACGAAGACCACCACGAACTTATTGAGGAATTCTCTGAACACCCTGCTCATCAGGTCTACAAAATAAGCGGGTGCGTTCGTCAAACCGAAAGGCATGACAAGCCACTCGAAGAAACCGTCTGGGGTTCTGAGTGTCGTTTTATCGATGCTATCTTCAGCTACCCTTAGCTGATGGAACCCAGTAGTCAGATCAAGTTGGGAGAAGACCGACGCACCTACAAGCTGATCAAACAAATCGTCGATTCTGGGAAGAGGGTGCCTATTTTTCTTAGTCAGCTTGTTTAGCTCCCTATAGTCCACACAAAGACGTAGTGAACCGTCTGCTTTGGTGGCGAACACCACTGGAGCACCACATTCTAAGATACTCCTTCTTATAAACCATTTCTCGAGAAGCTCCTTAACTTGCTTACTGAGCTCCTTTCTCTCTTTTGGAGCCATGTGTCTAACAGGCAGAGCTACGGCCTTTGCATTATCCACAAGATATATGCGGAAGTCTATTTCCCGCTTCGGAGGTAAGCCTTTCACCTCTTCAAAGACATCCGGATATTCCCGGACTACCCTAACCGACTGCAAATTCTCAACAGAAGCGTCAAGCGACTCTAGATAACTAAGCATAACAACATTCAAGGGATTACAAGAAATTTCTAGAGTGTTACCGAGCCGAGTCAAGAGCCTAACCACCCTTTTCTCACAATCAAGAATGGCACCATTACTGGATAACCAGTCCATGCCTAAGATCAGTCCATACCCTAAGAAGCCCAAAACAAAGGCACTACATCTAAATTCAACACTTAGAATAGATATTTTCAAATCCAAGCAAACCATCGACAAATAAGCCGAACCCGCAATTTGATTTGAAACAACCATGGGATCTTCTACTATACTAGTATCTAGGTGCAGAGATTCTACTAAAGCAGATGAAATAAAGGAGTGTGATGCACCGGAATCAAAGAGAGTGCGAACTGGATGATCATACAGATAAACTAAGCTTTCTACAGAAATATTTCTACCTCGTTCCTGTGGAGGTCCCACCAGCGCGTGGACTTGTCCGCCTGAGGTGGATCCAGTCCTCTGTCCCTGCCCCCGCTTCTTTGGGCAGTCCTTAGCCAAGTGTCCAGTCTCGCTACAATTGAAGCAACCACCATTCATCTTTGCCTTCTTCTTTCTGCAGTCTTTTGCTATATATCCCACAATGCCACAGAAATTGCACTTTCTCTTTTCACGGGATTTGTTGTTCTTCCCGCCTTTCTTGAAGTCTTTTTTCTTAGCCTGTAAACCCTTCTTCTTTTCTTGATGCACTTCTGCCTTTGCCTCTTTCTTGCCTTTATCCTCCTCGTGTAGCAATGCCATGTCCACTAAGCTTTCATAAGTCGCTCCCGTGGATACCTGAGTCATGGCAAGGCTGCGTAGAGGCTCATTCAGTCCTTTGACGAAGCGGAGCGCCTTTTTGTGTTGGGTGTTTACTAAGTCCAACCCAAATCTGGCCAGCTGATTAAACTGATTAACGTAATCCCTGATTGTCATACTTCCCTGTTTCAGAGTTAGGAACTTCTCCATTTGCAGGCTTCTTTCAGCTTAGGAGAGGAGTTCCACCTCAAATCTCGTCCTAAAATCTTCCCATGTTTCCACTGGCCTCTCAGCATTGGTGATCTCCCACCAATAAGACACTTCATCTTTAAGCAACCACACTGCTAGCTGTATCTTTTGCCTGTCGTCAACTTCGAAGATGACAAATAGATCCTCGGTCTCCTTTAGCCAGTTTCTTGCTACTACAAAGGATTCGGTTCCATAAAAGTCCTTTCCACCCATAGCCTTAAAGTCTCTGCATGTCTTTGCAAAAGCATTTCCACGAGGAGGAGGCGGAGGAGGAGGAGGAGGAACTGCTGCCACTGGAGGAGGAATGTCTACTGGGCCGCGCCATTGGCCCTAGCTTCCAGGTACCTCCTAAACCAGCCAGGTACAGGTACTCCTTCCGGAAAGGTTAAGGTCCACAGACATGCTGAAATAAAAAGGAAAGGTTCAAAACGAAGGATAGATTGATAGTGCATATGGATTTTGGGGGATTATGCCTTTTTAATATATCAAAATTTTTCTTGAAAATGCTTCTTTAAACTTCTCTTTTTAAAATAATTTCAAAACTTTTATCTTATCTAGTAAACCTATGCTCTGATACCAAGTGAAACACCCCACCCTACATTAAGGTCACTCACAAGGGACTGCCTTAACTTTGGTGGAGGTTTGTAAGTAAAAGTCACAGATAAAACACAAGACAGATGTAAACACACATATATATAAGCAGCGGAAAACATCAGACTTTTATTTCATAAAATACTTGTTCATACAACACATTTCCATAATTTTCTCATAACAACTTCCAAAACATTACAACATCATTTATGTCTTGGTTTTTAAATAAAGAAGCATAAAACGTAATTAAAACTGCATAAATCCCCATGATTGTATCCAACAACCATAGCCAAAGCAAGAGTGTCCAAACCGTACATCTGCTATCTTGAAGCTTTGCAAAGAGTCTGACTAAGCTGAGTTGTTTCCTCCCTGTGGACCTGGGGGGGAAACGGAAGAAAAGAAGACAAAAGAAAATAGGGTCAGACATAAAGCCTGGTAAGTCTAGTGACTCTTCAGTATGTGAATAAGAACAAGGGCATGATAGGTATAAACTGGAAATAGGAAAGTATCATAAACTAGGATAAAGCAGTTTGAATCGAGTATCCTATCGCACCCCCACTATATCTCTACACCTTCATGTATTAGTTCTGAACTGACACCCCGTGCTGAGGGCAAAGTGATCCCATTATTCTAAAGATCGGCTCCTACTCGCATAATTACATGTGTCTTACGGCCCCCAAATATTGTAGATACCTTTGCTGGTCCCACCATGGGGTGTATCAAGACCCATGGTGGCGACCCGACACAATACTAGAGTGCATAGGTTATAATACTGGTGCCCCCAGCGCCTTGTTTGTCTGCTTCGAAGTGTGTGCACGCCCGCACTCCATTAGAACCCACACTGTTGCACCCACCGCCATCGCTTTGACCACTTACAATCAGCCCAGTAATCGTGCCCCACCCCGCCTAGTTCCAGGGTACCCTGATACCTAATTGGGGTTACTGCTGAAACGGGTCCCTCGTTACTAGGGTTTTCTAGTCAAACATGTTAAGTGATTAAGTGTCTGTAGTTACCTAACCCCACCCATTAGTTCATTTAACATGTTGAATTGGTTAAGTGTTTTAGTTATTTAACCCTATCTTCTGTCCTTAGCCTCTTAAAGCACCGACCACTCACATTAGATAGATATTGTTATGATTACTGGATGTGCCGGTCGGTTCTGGGCAGATTTACACCGTTACTCAGTCTAACCTCAGGTCCTTATTGGGCTCCATGCTTAACCACCCACATTGGATAGGTATTGTTGTGACTACTGGACAGTCGGGCGGGTCCGGGCCGGTTTACATCACAACTCAATCCAACCTCGTGTTAAGCACATTCATACTTTCTAAATTTACATATTTGTCATTATTACCTGTTACATGTAAGTTTGTTAACCCTTTAAGGTTATGGCCCACATTCCAAGTTTAACATTTTTGGTATAAGAATTTATACCGTCCAAATGTCACAAATTTTGGCATGTGACAAACATGCCAATTTCATATATTTTATGCCAAGTTTTCCTACCCATTTTACCCAACGTTACCCCGTCAAAATATTAGGCTAACAATTCTTAGCCTAATTTCCATTCGCATGATTTTAACATATGATATTAGGCTAAAAACTTAGCCTAATTTAGCGCACAAAGTTTGCATAAAGGAATCTATCTACATAACATGTCATAGGTGTAAACTTATACATAATAGGGGTGAACTTGCAAAACGATCATCATGAATGTCATAGGTGTGAACTTGGCATTTTGGCATAGCAATTATGAACATAATAGGGGTGAACTTGCAAAATGACTAAATCTAAATAGGTGTCATATAAAATGGCATAATCTTGACTTGCATAAACATAGGCCTAACCATATTTATCTAGGCATAACTTCAACACAAAACAAGCATGTGACAAGGTTACTACATGTTCGTAAAAATGTCAAATTTTGGTATTTACACAAAGGTGTGAACTAACTCAAATCATTTAGCCTATTTCAACATGAAACTTGTATTAATTGCGTAACCCAAATGGATCCAATTACAACTTGAAATGAGCATAAGAATATATATATATATATATATATATATATATATATATATATATATATATATATATATATATATACAAGGATTTTAATCAAGTTGGCATAAACATGTGTATATAAGTCTTAACTTGGACTTAGCAAAATGTATACAATCCATGTTAACCACATAAACATAAAGGTGTAAATTCTAATATTGACCATAAACTTGCAAGTGATGTTGTTTTCAATTACAAATGTTAAACAAGTCCACAACACATCAACTTATACCACAAACATTCCAATTCCATTCACAATAAAAATCATCGCAACATATATACATTGTTAACATTTCACAACGTAAACATTATATTACATAGTGTGATTCCAATTCCCAATTCATATCAAATCACGTTCTTTTTCGATTCACATCTCAAACGTAACTAGACTTGCAACGATCGATGAACTTGAATTCTGGATTCTAAGTTCTTAAATTGAGATGCATTCCTTTGGGTAGACTAACGTTGATTTGATTCGTGTTTTTATTCTAACTTGGCTCGTCTCTAAGCTTTTCTACAAGTGGACGCTCCTCTCAATTTCTTACCGACAGCATGGCGGCACCGTCTCTAATTTCTTATGTTAATTTAGGTTGGAGCCTTAGGTTGTATTTATAGAATTTTAGGTTGATTTGAGACATCGGATGATCATAGACGAATCTAGACCATTCATTTCGAAAGGAGCCAACCAAAATGTGACATGTCAACCCTAGTGACATAGCCAAGCCTTAGAAATCGACCGGAACCCGACTAGGCTAGCCAGGGCCAAACGAGGTCGACAGGGCAGGTCGACCCTCAGGTCGACCTGGTCACCCAGGTCGACCCGCAGGGCGACCCTATGGTCGACCTGGTCACCAAGGTCGACCCCCAGGTCGACCTGGTGCTGGGTGGGAAAATTCCCGCCTAGCCCAGTTTGGGTTTGATTTTGAATTTTGAACTTCTTTTTTTTTGAACTATTTGAATTTTAATTTTAATTCTGAAACTTCCGAAGGCTATAACTCCTTCATACGGAGTCCGGTTCACGCAAACTCGGACTATATCTCAAGCAGATTCCGAGACGATCACTACGGTGAAACCCGTTTCCCTTAATTCTTTCATTTAGAATTAGTTATACTTTAGTTTGTTATTATACGGTTAACAGAAACTTTGGGGTGTTACAAACGAGCTCCAATGGACTTCCAATCAGTTTCATCGTGTAGTGTCCGTCCATATGATCCCAATGTAACTTACGGTTCGTCAATCTGATATCGTATGATCAAGTTACACATTTTTTAAAGTTAAATACAAGAATTAAATAAAATTTAAACTTGAACTTTAAAAGAAATTTAAGTTAATGAAAAAGGGCCTCACATTCAAATCTGGCCCACGCACCATCCATACAACCCGACCCCGCTAAGACCCTCTTCTTCCCCAATTCATGTCGTAAGCTCCAGTACCCAAACCACAACCATTTCGATTCCTTCAAGCCATCCAAACTCCACCCATACTTCACCATTTTCCAAACCAAGCTCACCATTGAGATCCTCATCCAAATTTACTTCTTCCTATTACCTTCAAACACAAACCGAAACTCTTCCTGGAATTCCGTTCGAGGTCTGGCGCATCACCCTGTATAGGTGATCAAAACTTTTTATCACCAGTTCCTACCAAAATGTTCGTAGATACCCCAAATTCCATCCTCAATCCAGTGACAACATCCATTTCTCGAATCAAAATCCCAGTATCTCAGGATTCTCAACCCTAATACTCACGCTGAGCTTCCCATCGCACAAAAATGAACATCGAACCCGCTGAGATTGGTATCAACATGAAGAGAAACTTCCAACAACTCAAAATATATAAGTATTACAATTTATAGTAATTGTTTTGATTGTATTTCATTTGAAGAAGATTGACATTTGTGGCGGCTGTTGTTTTTCTTTTACAGAAGATTGGAAATGGTGATTTTTAGGTTATAAGGATTTTAGTGGTATATTTATAGGCATATAAAATATCTCGATATTTTCAAAGATATATATATATATATACACACTCCATTATATTCATGTCACATGTTTAAAAATCCCTGTGGTCATATACAACACCAAAAAATCACGTAACTGGACATGCAGCTACTGTTCGACATTACGATCCCAACGAAACTGGTTTCGTCGAATTCCGACTCCGTTTGCTCACACAACGTTTCGAAATACTGACTGTTTTTCACTCTAAAAATTCGTACGGCTATACAATGACTTCAAAAATCACGAAAATTGAAATCTAGCAATAATTTAATATTGCGGATCCAACAAAATTAGTTTCGTCGAATTCTGAGGTTGTTTGCAAAAATGGCTATTTTTAAAGCTCTGGATGACCCATTTAAATATATAAATATATTTAAATATATAAATATATTTAAATATAATTAAATAAATTATCTATAAACTAATATTATTGTATATATTCACAGTGGAATAACATATAGCTCTAGAATATTCCTATATGAATTTCTAACTTGATATTTTAAATCTGGGTCAACCCGATATTCGATTTATATTGAAATTCCTTTTTAAAATATAAATAATTCCTTTATAAATTATAAAGGAATTCCACAGTGACTTTTCTGAAATTTGATTTGGACATAAATCAAAATCTACACGACGAAATCCAGATTTTTCTCTTCCACTAGAAAGATATACTCCACCAGCTCCACATGTTTCTTGTTTTACAGAAATCCGGCTTAAAACGAATCATGTACATTCAGTTGATGTTCGAATCGCCAATTTACGAACTACAACGCCATTTCAAGCTCGATTTTAATTATATTTTAATTCTATGTTCAAACTATCGTTCATATAATATATTCGTTATTCAAATTCAATTCCAAGCTGAATTAAATATCACAGATGATCCGGTTCACACCATATCGTCATTTCAGCCAATTCTGATTATTTCAGAATTAAATATATTATTTAATTTACTATTTTAATTAAATATTCATCATTATTTAATTCCATGACCATTTAATTCACTATATCACTATTTATATAATTACATAAATTAATTATAATACCTCTGCAAATGTGGGTCATTACAATCTTCCCCACTTAAAATAATTTCATCCTCGAAATTGCTAAGGTAGAGAACGACCCTATCGACTGGTTAGAACACATTTGTTCACTTCTTAACTTCAGTTTCAACTGGACCAATTTAATTTCAATTAAATTATTAATTAATTCTTGTCAACGAAAATTTTCAAAAATCCTGATAATTTTCTAACACCTTAACTTTTCGAAAAATTTCACCAGCACCTCCTTTGTACTGGTCAATAGGTAAAACTTCAACACGCCTCTCTGGGCCATCTCCATCCCAAAAGAAAATCAAACAGCCAAGCGGCTTGCCAATTCGGTTCGTAAATCTTATATCAAATAGAAATATAAACTTGTACCTTTTGTCGGCATATCATTATATCCTTTCCACCTGTTATTAATTCAGCGGATACAAGGGTCATCCCAATCAAATTCCAATCTGCTTTTATCCGCAACACAACCATTCGCTTATATCTGAGCCAAATATCATTTTAACTCGAGTTTCTTCTCGATTCCCAACTCTTAACTTGATTATCCCATTACACTTCAAATTTTAATCTCACAATCCAATTTGTCTTGATATCATTCTAATTCAATTTCAGTTGCCACTTTACTGGCTTTACTTTAATTCAATTTTGCTTTCACAAATTTCTGCTAATTTTTTTTTTAATTCAGACAGTCTTTCCCTGGGAGTTTTTAAACAGTTTTCTCTTTTCAAAAAACAAATTTTCCTTTCGAACATGTCACTGAGCCCTTAATTAATATTCCATTAGTTAAATCACTTCTCTATTTATTTATCAATATTTGTTAACCAAATATTTTCAATAACCATATTGGCCTTTTATGTTATTTGGAAAACATTTCCAAATATCGCCTTCCTTTATTTTCTAAACTTTAGAAAATATATGCTATTTATAATTGGAAAATATTCCAATTACTTATCTCTTTTCCGATCTCGTTTATTTCTATACTTAGGAAATATTCTTTATTATATTTCCAAGCTTACACTTATTTGGGTTAAAACGGATGTTGTGTAAAACATCGTTACGACAACCCAAATACTATATTCAACTAACTCTTATTCAACATTGATCTTCGAGCCTGAAATCTTACTATTTATTTATTAATAATGAAATCAATCAAGTTGGGGGTATAACTACCTCTCAGACCTTGACTGAATAACATTTACAACGTCAAAACAGATATGACTACTTACTCGAATAATCAATATCATACAACTACTTACTCACTTTTAATCACGTATACGCTTCCTCTTTCTATTCTTACTAGATTTTATTCTTATTCTTCCTTTTTGATTTACTATTCTTTTATTAAGTTTGTTTCCTTATCGACTACTATATATATAGATACGTTGATTTCTAACTATCAGATTATCTTAAAAATATTCTAACTCCTTAAATTCCCGGAAAAATTCGCCATAACCTCCTTTGTACCAGGAGCATCGGGATATTTCAAATAGCCTCCCATGGCCCTCACCAATCCAAAAGAAAAAGAAAAAGCCAAGCGGCTAGCCGATACGGCGCATAAAATCTCATATATGAATTAAATACATACCTTTTCGTCGAGCATTCTATTTATATACCTACCCAATCTATTTTAACTATACCTCATCGTTTTAACTCAATTCGTTAATTAATTTGTTAATTAACTCTTTAGTCTATTTCACTTTTATATTTGAACATGACATGTTCAAATATATTTTAACTTGGTTATTAACTAATTTGAATCCAATTTTCAAATTTAAGTTCTATATTTGATTTCGAATATACATTTACAAATCCAATTCACCTTTCAAAGTTCAACTTCAAATTCAAAACTCGATTAACTAATTCCTCTTCGACTTAGTTAATTCTATTCAATTTCTATTCAAATTTTATATCACTTCTATTATTCAAATTCTATTCAAATTCTATGTTATAAATCCCATTTGAATTTTTATATTAAATTCTATATATTCAAATTCTATATTATAAATCCCATTTTGAAATTCAACACAACTTATCTTTCCCAAAACAAATTCAAAACAGTATCTCTAGTAGTAATTCGTCACTTACAACTCGAAAATGAATACTGATGATGCAGCTGTCATCATCAGAATCTATTTTCCAGCGATCGAAGTGAGTTCAATACTATAAAACCATTTCTAAACATTTCCACTTTGAAATTCATTTCAAAATATAATTCACACTGCTTGTAAAACAATTTAAAATCTCCCAGGATCTTAAATTTTCCTTACTTTTAATCTAAATCCATTTATAAACACTTATCCAATTTTCCAGAATTTTAACTCAATTTCTGGTTTAAAATTTCAGATTCAACTCATCTGATTTCACGTATTTCACTTATATGAATTCTGATTAGTTATTTACATAACCATTTAATTTATAATCTTACTCGATTATAATAACAACCAATATATCCATTATATTATAATTTTGATATATATATCTTCTCTATATCAAGATATACCTTGGGTAAACTTATTTTAATTTACCCTCTTTTCAAAACATATCGTGTCGACCCATCGTATTCGAGTGTTTAGTAACTCCTACCGATACAGTGGATCAAACTGATCAACCAGAACTCAAAAACGACTCAACCAATAAATCTCCACAATATAAAATCATTTTATATTGAATAACAAATACGCTCTCTCGTATATATATACTCAACTCAATCTAGGGTATTGCTAACCCCATCTCTAACGAGTCACGCCACAGAGCCAAGTAATTCACTTAACTTAAGCTCTGATACCAATTGTAATGACCCGAAAATCCAGTCCAATTTGAGCTGACCAAAAACACAAGTCCAACCCCAAATTAAACTGAAAATCAGGAAATTAATAGAAAGAAAACAGAGGGTGAGGAAAGATAAGATAAAAACTTAGAATAGAAGAAGAAGGAGAACACAACATCAGTGTAACACGAACCTCACAGCGGAACGAATAATATATAATAGATAACGTATCCTTGAAATAGAATTAGTATATGTATACAATAACATTATCAGAGTACAACACTTACAACACAGTGGAAATAAACTATAGTTATATAATCCTGAAGCCTCCTGCTTCATGCTCTTCCAGTATATCTGTAAATCCCAACTACTTGGCTGCCCGTACAAAATTGGGCACCCAAGAATTTAGGGAAAACAAAACAAAATAAACTCCGGGTCAGTCATGGGACTGGTGTGAGTAAAACAGTTTAAAACAGTTTGAACAAGTAAACGATATCTCATAAGACCACACCGTATAACGGAACGGGTTTTTCCCTTATGAGAATCCAAATTATTTTTATATCAAAAACCTTTTGATATTATAATAATGTCTATCAATGACAATATAATAATCATCTAGCAGAAACGCTTTCATCTCACGTTCTACATATATAGTATACAACCAAAACCGCAAGCACGTATTGGGTAATGGATTTCCAACAATGACAAGGTATGGAACCACCTTTCGCTAGTGTACCTCTAGAAAGGAATACACTGGGTTCAACAAGAACATCTTGCAACCCGGCCACACATGACCGACCACTCATTTCGCTTGAGTGTATCGAATGTATATCACCAACGGTTGGGATTAGCAACCGTTTCCCGAATGGGACAGCATCAATAATAGATTTTTAGAAGTACATGAAACTCTAGATCAGGTGATTATGCACCCTACTTCGGAGCGACCGACTTAGTCATGCTGCCTGCCCTATTTCTATCATTTACCGGTTGATGAGGCTTGAGGTTACGCTTCATCATCGCACCAGATTCACTTTGAATGCCACATCATCAAATCCATCAAATCCCCGATTGACGTCCTCAACCATACATTATGTGTTAGCTAAAAGAAGTTTCCTTCTCCGCTTCCACTCTTGGTACGGTTGGAGAAATCAATATACGTGATCGTCTGGAAATACTTTGTCAGACATCCGTCCGTACAAGTCATCCAGGAACAGGATGAACCGAAGGCACTATTCAGTACATCCATCTTAGGCACCGTTATCTAAGACTTATACAATAGCCCTTGCACTTTACTCCATCTTTAATTATCTTTGGCATATATGATTCACAACGCTTATGCCAATACAGTGTGGTTCTTTGGATGATAATCCAACCGGTCTCTCCATATTAACAACGTTAAAATGGTCAAAACTTTTATAGTCGGTGAGTTAACTATCAAATGAAAACACGTGTGCAAACAACGATATTATTTCCAGATGGAAATTTATATCGATCAAACATCTTTTAACATTTATCTCCTTATTTCATTAATTTACTTATCTCCTATTCCCTATATTCAACATTTCTTATTTTCTAAATTTAGAAAATATATGTTATTACCACTGGAGAACATTTCCATTTCTCGTTTTCTATATCAGAAAACATTTCTGGTTCTTATTTGGAAAACATTTCCAAAACTCCTTCATTGGACTTAGACAGATGTTTAAACAAACCATCGCGATGTCAACTCAAACCATTACGCTTATTAACTAAATTCCTTTAACCCACCTTCACTATCGAACCTTAACCATTCCTTAGTTAAAAATGAAGTCAATCAAGTAGAGGTAATACTACGTCTCAGACCTTCACTGAACAACGTTTCTAACCTTGAAATAGACAAAGTTCACCTTTTAATTCTTTAACAACTTCCTTACGTATCTCTCTTTCGAATCATCTCTATTCGATAATTCTTTCCTTCGATAAGGTATATTCGATAACTTTATTCAATTTACTCTATTCGATTAACCCGTATCAATTAACTCTATTGGACTAACGCTATTGGATTAACTCTATTTGATTTAACTCTAGTTCGATTTAGCTCTATCGATTTACTCTAACCGATTAACTCTAATTGGTTTAAATCTAACTGGTTAACTCTAATTGATTAACTTTATCTAGTTAACTCTTATTCGAATAACAAATATTCGATTAACTCTATTCAGTAACTCGACTCGACTAACCCCTTTTCAAATAACATATTCGATTTACTAACTTTCGAATACCTTATTCGATTGACTCCCTTCGAATACCATATTCGATTTAACTCTATCCGAATAACTAAATTCGATTAACTACTTTTCGAATAAATTATTCATTTATGAAGATTTACTTTTTGTAACGGTTCTTCACTTTACAAATGATTTTCTTTTTAGTAACGTTTTCCTTTTTATAACATCCTATTCGGTTATAAACAAATTTCCTTTTTATAACTCTATTTATTTTCTAAATATTTCCTTTTTAATTCTATATGTAAATGGTTTTATAAATATCTCCTTTTCGATTTCATTTGTAAAGGTTTTACAAATATTCCTCTTTCGATTTCATTTGTTAAGGTTTTACAAATATTCCCTATTCAATATCATTTGTAAATGGTTTACAAACATTTCTCTTTCTGATCTATTTGCAAGTGGTTTGCGAATAATACCTTTAGGGTTTTATTTCTAAGTATTTTCAATTTATAAATAATCCATTTATAAATAAATTTCTATTTATAAATATTCTATTTATAAATATTCTCTTCTATAAAATCCTCTGATTTTATAAATATTCTCTTTCCAGTATTCACTTTGACAAATTCCACTTTTCTCCAAATCCCGGTATGTTATGGTGTTTAACATATCAAATTACGATGTCCAATATCGTCCATACACACACAATCAACAACAGGTTATAATTCACATCAAATATCAAAATATATGAAAAACAATAAAATAACTGTTGAGGAATCCAGTCGGATTCCACCAACCTGTCTCCCTGCATCCACAGATGTTATACAATATAAAATCATTATCACTTTCAGTTCCATATGATATATTCTATTAAACAGAATCAATATAGAAATTCAACTAACTGACTGGCAGTTCAATCAAACAGTCAACACACAGTCAATCAACCAATATTTAACAGTTTTAAAAATACAACATGAAATTATAAACTGTTCAGAGTTAGTGAGATTTACTCACATTAGACTATCATTGTTAATTAACGATAATTGTCGTTCGATTTGATTCAGACGGACTATTTATTTTTCCATAAATTGTAACGAGCTCCGATGGACTTCCAGACAGTTTCATTGTGTAGTGTCCGTCCATACGATCCCAACGTAACTTACGGTTCGTCAATCTGATATCGTATGATCAAGTTAAACATTTTTTAAAGTTAAATACAAGAATTAAATAAAGTTTAAACTTGAACTTTAAAAGAAATTAAAGTTAATGAAAATGGGCCTCACATTCAAATCTGGCCCACAAACCATCCATACAACCCGAGCCCGCTAAGACCCTCTTCTTCCCCAATTCATGCCATGAGCTCCAGTACCCAAACCACAGCCATTTAGATTCCTTCAAGCCATCCAAACTCCACCCATACTTCACGATTTTCCAAACCAAGCTCACCATTGAGATCCTCATCCAAATCTCCTTCTTCCTATTACCTTCAAACACAAACCGAAACTCTCCCTGGAATTCTGTTCGAGGTCTGGCGCATCACCCTGTACAGGTGATCGAAACTTTTTATCAGCAATTCCTGCAAATATGTTCCAAATTCCATCCTCAATCCAGTTACAACATCCATTTCTCGAATCAAAATCGCAGTATCTCAGGATACTCAACCCTAATGCTCACGCTGAACTTCCCATCGCACAGAAATGAACATCGAACCCACTGAGATTGGTATCAACATGAAGAGAAACTTACAACAACTCAAAATATATAAGTATTACAATTTATAGTAATTGTTTTGATTTTATTTCATTTGAAGAAGATTAACATTTGTGGCGGCTGTTGTTTTTCTTTTACAGAAGATTGGAAATGGTGATTTTTAGGTTATAAGGATTTTAGTGGTATATTTGTAGGCAAATAAAATATCTAGTTATTTTCAAAGATATTTTATATATATGTATATAAACTCCATTATATTCATGTCACGTGTTTAAAAATCCCTGTGTTCACATACAATACCCAAAAATCATGAAACTGGACATGCAGCTACAGTTCGACATTACGTTCCCAACGAAACTGGTTTCGTCGAATTTCGACTCCATTTGCTCACACGGCGTATTTTTAACCGTCGAAATACTGACTGTTTTTCACTCTAAAAATTCGTACGGCTACACAGTGACATCAAAAATCATGGAAATTGAAATCTAGCAATAATTTAATATTGCGGATCCAACAAAATTAGTTTTGTCGAATTCTGAGGTCATTTGCAAAACTGGCTATTTTTAAAGCTCTGGATGACCCATTTAAATATATAAATATATTTAAATATAATTAAATAAATTCTTAATAAATTAATATTATCGTATATATTCACAGTGGAATACCATACAGCTCTAGAATATTCCTATATGAATTTCTAACTTGATATTTTAAATCTAGGTCAACCCGATATTCGATTTATATTGAAATTCCTTTTTAAAATATAAATAATTCCATTATAAATTATAAAGGAATTCCACAGCGACTTTTCTGAAATTTGATTTGGACATAAATCAAAATCTACACGACGAAATCCAGATTTTTCTCTACCACTAGAAAGATATACTCCACCAGCTCCACACGTTTCTTGTTTCACAGAAATCCGGCTTAAAACGAATCCTGTACATTCAGTTGAAGTTCGAATCGCCAATTTACGAACTGCAGCGCCATTTCAAGCTCGATTTTAATTATATTATAATTCTATGTTCATACTGTCGTTTATATAATATATTCGTTATTCAAATTCAATTCCAAGCCGAATTAAATATTACAGATGATCCGGTTCACACCATATCGTAATTTCATCCAATTCTGATTATTTCAGAATTAAATATACTATTTAATTTATTATTTTAATTAAATATTCATCATTATTTAATTCCACGACCATTTAATTCACTATATCACTATTTATATAATTACATAAATTAATTATAATACCTCTGCAAATGCGGGTCATTACAGTTTCAATCAAAGGTGTCGGGTGCTACTAAGCACCGTCTACATCCTAGTACATATTTAACTGTAAACAAAGTTACAGTGAGAAGTTCTCGCCTTCGGTTTCCACTCCGTCATTCTATAGCTGAACGGTTTGTATTCTGTTCACTTCCAGTCAGTTCCATCGCAATCTGTTTTCAAGCGTTTATATTAAAAATCACATTTTTAATACAGTGCTATTTATTTAAAAATTACATTTTTATGTTGGTACCATGTATATAAAAATCACATTTTTACAAATCAGTTTTCCATATAAAAATCATATTTTTACAATTCTGTTTTCTATATAAAAATCATATTTATACAATTCAGTTTTCTATATAAAAATCATGTTTTTATCTTCCGAAAAATTATTCCATAATATGTCTATATCTTTCATGACATTCATACCATATAAATCATATTTTTATCTACTTAAAATTATATTTTAATATCTCTATTATATATATATCGTATTTTTATTTCAATTCTAAATTATAAAAATCATATTTTTATCTCACTATAAAAAAAACTAATTTTTTTATAACTAATTACACTAAATAAAATAAATGAATAGATAAAAACTTACTGTAAAATCGATTTTTCTCCGAGGAAGGGGGTGTCCCGGAACTGACGGTGGTGCAGTGGTGCACAGTCGATGGTGGCGGCGCTGTAGTGGCGGTGGTGGCTACTGTTTGGTCTGGGGAGGCGATTTTGGGGTGGTGGTGCCTGGGCTCGCTTTTTTTGGGGGAAGAGAGAGGAGCGGCGGGACAGAGAGAGAGGGGTTGCGGCGGGCGCGTCGGTGCCAGGGAAGGAGCGGCGACGAGGTTTTCCTGGAGGGCTATGGGCAGATCAAGGTTTTTTTTCTTTCTTTTATATTGATCGTTGACTGAGAAGGAGGGTGAAGGCAAAGGGGGCTTATATAAAAATATACGTTTTATTTTATTTTTTTCACAAAATGGTTAACTTTTCCTTCTGTCTCCAAACCAAACCGAACGACTGTCGCCGCCACCTAATTACCCCCATTCCGGACACAACGGGATATGTTCGGTAAGCCAATTCGACTGTTACGATCAGTTTTCATCTAAGTTAAAATATAAATCAATATATATTTGATTTGAATGTGCATTTTAATTTACCTGAGCCATATACGAACCCCAAAAGTTCCATGAAAATAAATCTAGTTATGTTTTGATGATACGTCCTAACAAAACTAATTTCATGGAATTTGGAGGTCGTTTGTAAAACGACCATTTTCCAGCCGATCAAATTCAAATTGAAATGACTAAACACGTTAAAATTTACTACGCTCACATAATAATTCCAAAAATTATGAAAATTAGAATCCAACAATAAATTGACATTCCGGATCCAACAAAAGTGGTTTCGTCGAAAATGGAGGTCATTTGCAAAATCGCTATTTTAAAGGGCTATATATTATATTAAATTCCATAGTGACTATTTTGAATTTTAAACTGGACATAACTTTTAATTCTCGTTATGGAATCTGGATTTTTCATATTCGTTAGAAAGATATCATTAAACAGATTCATATGTTTATGGTTTTACTAAAATCCGATTTGTTTTAAGTCTTGTACATTCATTTGAAATTTGAAATCGAATTTTCAAACTACCGTGGCATTTCAAGCTTGTTGTATAATTAAAATAAATTTATTCATTCTAACTTCGATATAAATAAACTTTTAGTCATTATTATTTAAAATAAATCATTTATAATATTCAAAATCAATTAAAATTGCTAAAATAAAATTTTTAAATTGGTTCTGAAATTCCGTGTTGTTACAATCTCCCCCACTTAAAATCTTTTCGTCCTCGAAAAGGAACGGAGCTGGAAGTTGTTAACTAACCAATTCAACTTTCTTTCTGGCTTTCATTCTTCAATTTTTCAGTTTCTTAGAATTTTTAAATTCTTCAAAAATTTGGCTAACACCCTAAATTTTCGAAAAATTTAGCCATAACCTCCTTTGTACAGGGAGACATTTAAAACCACAACTAGCTACGCAGGCCCCTCACCAATCCAAAAGAAAAAGAAAAAGCCAAGCTGCTCATAAAATCATCAAAACCTAAGGAAATAGTAAACATGTACCTATTTGTCCGGCATACAATTTTATTCCTCTTCTTAGCCTCCTTGCTATGACCTATTCATTATATACACATGTACATATATGCAATTGCAATCAATTTTCCAGACAGTTCAACATTTGATTCAATTTGGCTTAATGGTTCAAAATTTTAATTAATCAAACCAATAATCAAATAACACAATCAACAATCAATTAGGTAATTATCGTTTCAAACACATAACTTTTATATATAGTCAAAAATCCAATTTTTAGTGTCGAACCACAAGCAATAAGTCCTATCTAGTTTTGGTTCTCACCAGTCAATTGGAAATATATAGATATACCACTTTCAAATACTCGAACATAAATGCTGATGATGTCATGCTCATCATCAGAATCATGTTCGTGCGACTAGAGCATGATTCTATATATATCCAGCATATTTGAAGTTTTGTATACACTTGCAAGGCGTATATGCAAAATCTTCATATACTCGATTGTCCAGAATCAATTTAAAATCTAATACTCAAATACGTATAGTTAGGTTTAAATTTTCAAAACAAAGTTTGTTTTTATTTTTATTTTTAATAAATAATACTCTCTTCACACTCGTTCTAGGATACTACTGATCCCATATCTAACGAGCCATTCTCCTTGGATATTACTAATCCAATCTATGATGAATTCTTTCGTTCGGTTCTAATGTGTTTTGTTCTCGAGCTCTGTAAACAAAAGTTCTGATACCAAAATGTAACGGACCAAACTCGCCCTTACGGGAAAGCCTAGATTGAGTTGAGAACATGACAAATCAGAACACAAACAGAAGAACAATTCATTGTTATTACAACAATTTACATTAGAGTACAAGAATACAACAGAGTACGAATAAATAATATACATTTGATAAACATTAGAGATTTACAAATTACAATGCAGCGGAAAAATAATGCAAAACACAACTGAAATAATATAATAACAGTTTTCCTCCATAGAAGCTCACTTCGATTATGATCAACTCGAATTCCATTCCATTCCAATTTATTGTATTAATTTGGAAAACTTTACTTTGGAAAATTTCCTTTAAATATTAATAAAAGGATTTGTAAAATCCAAATTACATTTCACTGTAAATCGGGTTAAAGAACAAGTGTTATTTAAAACACCATTCACGATAAACCCAAAAATCCAATTTTTAATTCAATTCCAATTAAATATTAATTTGGTAATTTCTCTAAATCTTAATTAGAAGATTTAATCATTTCTCAACTGGGTTCAAGAATAAGGTTATTTAAGACATCGTTCACAAGAAACCCAAAATCCAATTTGATATTAAATACAAGGATCTGAATAGAAATTATATCGGCCTATATTCATTATCAAATTCTAAAACAAAAAAATATCGTATTGGAAATAACGATATAAAATATATCTTCCAAATTTCCATAACAATTTCTGTATAATCACGGAATCCAATATCGAAATATTCCAAAGATTATTTCCATTCCAAATCCATTCCAATTTCAATCCAATTTGTTCGTTGGAAATTTCTAGTTATATTAAAACCATTCACATATCCAATTTATTTATTTTAAAATTATTGGATTTCAAATCTAGTTAATAACTAGTTCATTTTGATAAAAATATATTTTTACCGTTACAAACGTGGAAATTTTCATCCGAATTCTTTCCAAATCATTTATTATGATTTTACACAAATTATCTACATTTTTAATAATTTTGTTAAGGCCCTTTCAGTCGATTTCCATAAACGGTCATCGAACTGTACTTACAGCAACATTTTCCAAATTTTATTTGGGCATAATTCCAAATCCAACGGTTAGATTTCAAATCTCTTGTATTCGTTGGAATGCTCTTTTCGATACGAACCTAACGGTTCCAGTTTTTGGGAGAATCGGACAGTTGAATCTCTCGTAATGTCAATTCGAAGTCAATGGTCGAAATTCACGAATGGTCGTAGAGCGTCGCGTTCTATTCAGGCCATTTAATATATATAATACATATATTTTATATATTTCATCGATTTCAATTTAAAACGTATTTTTTAAATTCGTTTTAAATTAGTTTTAAAAACGATTTTAACTTCATTCCAATTTCAAATCAAAATTGAATATTCCTTATCATTGTAATATTTAACTAATAATATTTTCAAAATATCAGATTTTGAAATCACTTCCATCTCGATATTCATTATAAAAATGAATAAAATCGATATAAATACCGTTTGCATCAAAAGGGCGCATATCTAATCAACATAGTTTTATATATTTCAATATTTTGGTGTCCATCCAAAATCGGACATCAAAATCATATTTTGATCTTTGACTGAATATTATTTTAAAATATTCGTTATTTTAAAATGTTTGTTATTTTAAAATATTCTTTATTTCTGAACTGGAATCAAACACGGTAAATTGCTATATAATGTTATTTATATGGATTTCATACAACACATGTATACAATAACAATGATAACCAATCAATTGTCATCCAGAGTGCATTCTACACTGTATAAGCATTAAATATAAATTATTAATGCTTACTACAGCTTGTCAACCAATCGATTGACATACAACTAAACAATTGGGATTAGTATATGTCAAATCTCATTTCAATACCTGTGTGGGGTTTAAATCAACAAACACAGATTTTATTTGTGTAGTTGGGCTGTGTGTAAAATATATCGTCCCAATCAATATCAGTCAAATGAGTGTACATGAACAATTCGTCCGATTTGTAAATGAGTATTTATTTTCATTTTAGTAAATATTTTATTTAGTTCATTTATACAATAAAAATGATATTTTTATTGTTCTAACATCTTTAGAAAATTTTGGTAGCATAACGATGCGTACTAGAACCAGAATAAGGTCTAGCCTTATCCCTCGCCTAATATTGGCTCACGCCATACACATATCAATTCCAATCAATTCATTTCACTTCTCAAACCAAAATCAAACAAATATACCAATCAAACAATCAAACATCCATGGTTTCAATCAAAGGTGTCAGGTGCTACTAAGCACCGTCTACATCATAGTGTATATT
This sequence comes from Allium sativum, assembly GCA_030737875.1. NCBI lineage: Eukaryota > Viridiplantae > Streptophyta > Magnoliopsida > Asparagales > Amaryllidaceae > Allium > Allium sativum. The sequence continues at coordinate 81,612,326 of CM060909.1, forward strand.
TAATTGTAAACAAAATTGGAGTCAGAAGTTCTCACCTTCGGTTTCCACTCAGTCATTCTTTAACTGAACGGTTTGGATTCTGTTCAATTCTAGTCGGTTCCATCACAATCTGTTTTAAAGCGTTTTATATTAAAAATCACATTTTTAATACAGTGCTATTTATATAAAAATCACATTTTTATTTCACTACCATTTAAATAAGAATCACATTTTTACAAATCAGTTTTCCATATAAAAATCATATTTTTACAATTTAGTTTTCTATATAAAAATCATATTTTTACAATTCAATTTTCTATATAAAAATTATATTTATATCTTCCCAAAACTAATTCCATAATAAGACTATTTCTTTCATGACATTCATACGATAAAAATCATATTTTTATCTACTAAAAATTATATTTCAATATCGCTATAACAAAAAGCATATTTTTATCTCACTATTAAAAAACTGATTTTTTTATAACTAATTACACTAAATAAAATAAATAAATAGATAAAAATTTACTATAAAATCAATTTTTCTCCGAGGATGGGGAAGGGGTCGCGGCACTAACAGCGGTGTGGTGGCGCGCAGGCGATGGTGGTGGCGCTGCAGTACGGCGGTGGCTAGGGTTTGATCTGGGGAGGCGGTTTTGTGGTTGTGGTGCCTGGGCTCGTGGTTTTTTTTTTGGGGGAAGAGGGAAGAGAGAGGAGTAGCGGACGAGAGGGGGGTGTGTTGGAGGGCCAGAGGGGGGTGTATCGGTGGCACCAAGGAAGGAGCGGCGACGATGTTTGCCTGGAGGGCTGTGGGAAGATCGCAGTTTTTTTTCTTTCTTTTCAATCGATCATTGACTGAGAAGGAAGGGGAAGGCAAGGGAGCTTATATAAAAATATATGTTTTATTTTAATTTTTTAACAAAAAGGTTAACTTTTCATTCTGTCTCCAAACCGAACCCAATGACTGTCACCCCTACCTAATTACCCTTATTCCGGACACAACAGGATATGTCTGGTAAGCCAATTCGCCTGCTACGATCAGTTTTCATCAAAATTAAAATATAAATCAATATATATTGGATTTGAACACACATTTTAATTTACTGGGGCAACATACGGACCACAAAAATTCCAGAAAATAAAATCTAGCTATGTTTTGATGAAACTAATTTCATCGAATTTGGAGGCTGTTTGAAAAACGACCATTTTTCAGTCGATTAAATTCAAACTAAAATGATCAAACATGTTTAAATTTACTATGCTCACATATTAATTCCAAAAATTATGAAAATTGGATTCTAGCAATAAATTGACATTCCAGATCCAACAAAAGCGGTTTCATCGAAAACGGAGGTCGTTTGTAAAATCGCTATTTTTAAGGGCTATATATTATATTAAGTTCCAAAGCAACTATTCTGAATTTTAATCTAGTCATAACTTTTAATTCTCGTTATGGAATCTGGAATTTTTCACATTCATTAGAAAGATTTCATTAAATAGATTCATATGTTTCTGGTTTTACTGAAATCTGATTTGTTTTGAATCCTGTACATTCATTTGAAATTTGAAATCGAATTTTCAAACTGTCACACCATTTCTAGTTCGTTATATAATTAAAATAAATTTGTTCATTCTAACTTCGACTTAAATAAATTTTCAGATGTTATTATTTAAAATTAATCATTTTAAATATTCAAAATCCATTAAAATCGCTAAAATAAAAAATTTAAATTGGTTCTGAAATTCTGGGTTGTTACACAAGTTGTCTGTATATGAAGTCTAGTTCAAAATATTTGCATACTAACACATTCATTCACCAAAGATATTCACTTTTAGCTCATAGAAAGATCGTAGATTTCAAATTTTGAAATAAATACTCAATTCGTAATAGAATCAAATGAAATATCTACGTTGAAGTATTCCACTATCAAAAGCAATAACGATGTACATAATGGAAAAAAAAATGTGGCACAACCACAATCGTCATCAAACATAGAAAATAGAAAAGGCTTGATTCCTTGGTACAACTAAGATATTTGATAGCACAAATTTGGTGCAATTGAGTTGAGTATGTTTGATGTACTTATAAGATGACAACCATTATAAATATGTGATTTGTATAAACATACAAAAGAAGGTTATGTTGTTTATTTTCCATTGCAATGTAATACATTTTACTTTTTATTATTTGTTTTGCTTAATTTTTTTTTTAGTTTTACGTAAATTACAAAAAACTTTAGTGAACCACATTCTCCACAATGTGTAGTTTATACATCTATGATTATTTAGATAGTCAAATTTTATTAAGTTAATTCTCGGACAACGTATACTTTACGAGCATTTCCCAATAAACCTTACTAACAAACCTAATTCATTATTCTGAAACAACATACACACGACAGTAAATATCCAAAAATTCCATCGAACATTCCGACTATATATAATATAAGGAAGAACACTAAGAGAGAAAATTTCAAGTCATAGATATACAGGATAGAAGACCACTGTAATCTCATGCCTGTCATTCGATTGCTAGGTACAACTTTTACTTATAAGCAATGAAAAATTTGAACATATTGTTGACGTGATTGTATTTTTTAGCTTATTTTCACCTCCAAAAAGTTCTAGTTTTGATTCTATGTACCAAGCTTTATTCCACCAAATCGAAATCATGAAGAAAACTAGAATCAACAAATCTCCTTTCGAATTCAAAACCTATACCCCTAAGATGTTGAAATTTACATCCGATTACATGGGAAAAGCGAAAAAAAAAAACAATGTTTTCGGCCTAGCTAATATGTCTTTATATGGTTGAAACCAATCGAAATTCATAATGTAAAGAAAAAATAATTCAAACCGAAATCAGAATCTAATGTAATATGCAAATAGATGCGTATATAAATTAAATAATAATGATAATATTTGAGTGTACCTAAACCAAATTGAATTGGTGGCAGAAATCGGAAACCCTCATCCCAATGCGAACCCAGTTCCGAACGTAAATTCCAGATTTAGACTGAATAGAAGATATTGGATGCGAGAAGGCGAAAGCATGAAGGAGGTGGAGGAGCTTGATAACCAAAATGATGTAGCGAAAGGAGGCAAAGAAATGATTTTCGGATTTAGGAAAAAAAGAAACGAAATGAAACGATAGAAGGTAGAAGCGTGACAAACACAGGGTAATAAGGATAAAACAAAAAAGGACTATTTTGCTCATCATGATTTCACGCGTTTGTTAAATTCCTAAATAGGTTAACATAAATAACCATTATAATGCATTATAACAAAAATTACCATTATAAATTTATCACAGTAATAACCATTACAAGTTAAAACGAAAAACGTTTTACAAAAAGGCTTGCTTGGTGTAGTCTATGTGATTTGTTATTTGGATGATTTACTGGTTAATCAGTTGGTTTGTGGTTGTATATGCCAGACCATGGAGCGGATGACCTTTTACATTTCCTGCTTGTATGAAAGATTAATCTTATATGAATTTGCTTATCTAAATTGTATTAAATGTATATGTGATGATATATGAGCACTAATGCAAGGGGATAGGTTGAAGGGATTCAACAGGACTTCTCAATATGATTGTTACAATATTTATATTCATATAATGTTATATAAATCGATTGAACGTTAGGCCTGCTCGTATATCCGGTTGGTTATATAACGTTGTTATATGTAAAATTATAGTGAAGTAAATATATTATTTTATATAATATATCGAGTTTGTCTGTTTCACACATTTTGGTATGTTTGGCATAAATAACTGAATTGGAAAATTATACGAATTGGAACAAGAATTGGAAAATTGGAAGTGAATGGTTTTGAAATGTAATACAAACTTTTTATTCTTTTACTTAAAACCTATTTTTAAGTGACTTTTATTGTGTATATAATTTTAAATAAATTAAATATGTTCACAAGATTTAGAAATGATTTTGGATTATAACACACTTCTTGTAACAAATGATTTATGATTCACTAGTATTTTTTGTATTTGAATATTTATCAATAATTAATTCTTTAAATGGGTATTTTAAAGATAATAATATGTATAGAAATGGTTTTGGTTGTGACAATGTGTTTGTAATGGCCCGAATTTCCGTACCACTTTGAGTTGACTAATAACACCACACGTCCAACCCAAATGACACAGAAATACGAATCATTAGTAGAAAGAAGTTAGAGGTTGAGGAATAGAAAGAAAGAAAAGTTAGAATAGAAGAAAAAACGAAGAACACAATCTCATAGAGGAATGAATAAAATATATTAGGTAACATAAACTTTGAAATACAATTTAGTAACTTTATATACATACGATCATAAGAGCACAACAGTTATTTCTGGAACAGTTATAAACACCTGTTTCCAAATACAAACATGGTACATAGCGGAATATATGATAGTCTATAGCTAACTGGTGAAGCCGCCTGCTTCAAACTCCTCCAAGTGAATCTGTAAAATCCCGACTACTTGACTGCCCGTACAAATTTGGGCACCCAAGAGTTTAGGGAAAACAAACAAAATAAACTCTGGGTCAGTCACAGGACTGGTGTGAGTAAACTCTAACCATTAGTTTAGCTTTCAAAATCCTTACAAAAGGAAGGATAATAGTAAGACCCGCCCACACATAAACATGGACGATTTTTACATTACTATAACCCAAAACACTTTGATATGAAAATCCAGTGATATTATAATGGTGTCTAAATCAAATAAATAACAATCTAGCGGAATGCTTGCATCCCATGCTCCATATATAATATAAAATCAAAAATTGCAGGGCGCTTATTGGAGATTGGATTCTGACTATGACAAGGTATGGAACCACCTTCCGATAGTGTATCTCTAGAGAGGAATACACTGGGCTCAACAAGAACATCTTGCAACCGGGCCCACACATGACCGACCACTCATTTCGCCTGAGTGTATCGAATGTATATCACCAACAGTTGGAATCAGCAAGCGTTTCCCGAAAAGGGACAACATCGATAGATTAAAGAAGTAAACGGAATTTCTCTAGATAGGTGATTATACACCCTAATGGGAGCGACCAACATAGTCATGTTGTCTGCCCGATTTTTGTCATTTCCCGGTTGTTGAGGATTGAGGCTATAATTTCTTATCATTCATTGATAGCACAATCACTTTGAATGCCACATTGTCAGATCCGTAAATCATTAATTGATTTGCACAAATATATTATGGTTATTATGCTAAGAGAATAAATTCTCCGCCACCATATATATTTATACAAACCAACATATGTGATTATTGGAAATACTCTATCAGACATTCGTCCATGTACGTTCGTTCTGGGATTGAACGAAACCGAAGGCACAATTTCTATTAATAGAAAAAGCCCTTGCACTTTACTCCATCTTAGATTATCTTCATATGATCTAATTCGCAACGCTACAGCCAATATGGAGTGGTTCTCGGATAATAATACAACTGGTCTCTCCATATTGACAAAGATATTGGCAAACACTTCGATAGTCGGTTATTTAACTATTGAAGAAAAACAAACATTCATTCAAAGCATCAAACAAATCACTGGGCCTTTTAATTAATATTTCATTAATTAAAACACTTCTCCATTTCCTTATCCATATTGGTTAACACGATATTCTACTTATAATTGGAAACATTCTGATTATTTATCTCTCTCATGACCATTCATTTATTTCTATACTTAGGAAATATTTATTATTATATTTCCAAATTTCCACTTACTTGGGTTAAAACGAATGTTATGTAAAACATTGCTACAACAACCCAAAATACTGGATTGACTAAATTTCTTTAAACATTTCTCTTCGAGACTGAATCTTGTTATTTATCAGCTAATAATGAAATCAATCGAGTTGGGGTATAATTACCTCTCAGACCTTGACTGAAAACATCCTTAACTTCAAAACTGACAAGACCACTTACCTCGAATAATAAACATCATATAAACCAATTATTCATTTTTAAAACTGTATACAATTCGCTTTCTAATTTTACTAGATTTAATTATAGATTTTCTTTTTGTTTATAGTATTCTATTTTCAAGTTCGTTCCCTTATCGAATTCTATATATATCGATACATTGATTTCTAACTATCAAAATTTCTTAAAAATATTCTAACTCCTTAAATTCCTGGAAAATTTCGCCATAACCTCCTTTGTATGGGTCGATAGTTCAAACCTCAACTTGCCTCTCTAGGCCCTTTCCATTCAAAAAGAAAATAAAAAAGCCAAGTGGCTTGCCGATTCGGCGCATAAAACCTCATATGGAATTTAAACATGTACCTTTTTGTCGGGCACTTAAATTATAATCTTCATACACCTCATTCCAAACCTGTTTAACCTATATGCGTCCATTCTCAATTTATTCCAAATCATTCTAATCGTTTGAACTTGATTCGCTAATTTATCACCTTGTTAGCTCTTTTACCTATTTCACTTTTTATTTGAACATATCATATTCAAATATATTTTAATATACTCATGAACCCAATCTAATTCCGTTTTCAACTCACGTTACATATTCGATTTCAAATATACATTTTCAAATCTCTTTCACTTATCCAACGCCCCATTTCAATTCAAATCTCGATTAACTATTTATTCTTCAAACTATTTAAATCTATTTAATAACTAAAAAACTGATTTTTATTTCAAAAATCATTTCACTTACTTCACTGGAGTTCATATTTATTTTATATCTCCAGTCTGGATGTTTCAGATGGAAATTTGGATTTTATTTCCTTAAAATCCTTTTATTTATTTAAATAAACCGTTATGGCATTATAATGGTTCTGGCGCTGTTTTTTTGAAAATTCGATTTTGACGTAACTCAAAATCTATGAGACGAAATCCAGAATTTTCTCTTCCATTAGAAAACTATTATTCCAACGGTCCTGACGATTCTTGTTTCAAAAATTCCGACTTAAATTGAGTCCTATGTGCTCAACTGAAGTTCGGAACGCCAATTTATGAACTACCATGCTGCGGTGAGTTCGTTTTAATTATATTAATATATATAAACATTTAAACTTCATTTATAATAAATTTAACTCCATTCTAATATATTTTTAATATATATATCAAATCAGTTTCCCAAGTCAACATAATATTTTCGATTATTTATAATTGTCGATTTTTCCTTACTCGGTAATATATTTTTTATACTTCGATCTTCTATATTTAATTCCAATTCCTATTATAAATAAATTATTTATAAAATTCAATATAATCGAATTTCAATTATAAACCCGTTGAATTTTCTAAATTCAGCTAGTATTCTGAATTCCGAAATATAATCAACCGTTTTGTTTCAAAACACTTCCCAGTTTACTTTTAAATTCATATTTGAATTTAAATATTCAAATTGTACAATGATAATTAATTCATTATATTTATAAACACCATTTTATAAAAAAAAATGTTTATATTTTTAAACTGGTCTATTTCGAAATCTATTTAAAACCAAAATCTTATTTTGGAAATTTCTATTTATAATAACTTATATATATATATATATATATATAACACCCAATTTATTTTCATATTCAATTTAACTTCTATTTAAATAAATTCGAATTAATCGAATTCAAATCATAAATCCCTACGTATTTATTTTAGTTCAATTTATATTCTGAACATCAGAATAAATCCCTTTGTTTATTTCTTTAAAACGATTCCCCATTTCTATTTTTAAATTCACATTTGTATTTAAATATTCAAATTATCAAATGGTAATTTTTCCCACTACATTTATAAACCCCTTTTATAAATTCAGTTCAATTTAATTCTCTGATTATCCAACGTAAATCATTCCATTTCATTTATAAACACCATTTATAAATTTACTCAAATTTTCTGTTTTATTTAATTAATAAACACCGTTTATAAATTCAATACTTGTTTTTATATTTAAGCAAGTAAATATTTCTTAGCCTATTCGAATTTCAAATTATATTTTAGAAAAAAATAGAAATTTTCTTTTAAATCTCAAAATCCCCTATCACAATATTTTTATAAATTAACATCTTGGCCCAGTGATATTTAAACTTCCAAAACACTTAATTATCAAATCACGGGTTTTATAACACATCATATATGATTATATATATATATATATATGAAAGCAATAGTAATAAATTTTGAGGAATCCAGTTGGATCCCTCCAACCTGTTTCCCTGTATCCACAGACGTTAGCCAACTAAATAATACCCATCCTGCTTTGAGGTAGGATATCACGGTATAGAAGGCCATCTACTATCATATCGTGGGGCGTATAGGGCCATCCGCTAATGATACTTTGGGCGTCCGCTAATGGTACTGCGGGAATCCAACCAATCACCAATATATATATAATAACCACAACTAGCCTAAATAACTAATATATAATAGCTACAAAAATATTTAAATGCATCCAGGCAACCAACAATTATTTTTAACGATTAAAAATAATTCTAAACAGTAAATTTGAGTGAGATTTACTCACCTGGGTTTTATTTGCAATCCATTCTGATTCCAATTGATCCCAAAATTTTCCTAACATGTACCACTTTCCGCTATGAGTCCGATTCGACTTGCGTCAATTATTTGGACCTTGTATAATCTGAATACATTATTTTTAAAATGTTTTAATTAGATAAGCTACATGATTTATTTTTCTCAGAACAAAAATCCGGATTTTTATCTAAAAAAATTAAAGTAAAGTCGTATACCTAAATCACTCTATACAGTCTTCTTGCTCCTCTTTTCAGCTTTGAAGCTCTCACATTTCTGTTGACCCTCATCACTTTAGCATGTTTCCCAAATCTTCTTGTCATCACTAATTCATTCATTGACTGACTTCACGAAATCATGCTTGAAGTTTGCAATGAAATTCCCTCCACATTCTTGCCTCCTCGATTACCAGTTTGCACACCTAGTCCCCCTATGTAAATCACGACTTCACAGTAAAGATCTTTTGACCCTTGCGAGCACCAGTCACCTTAGAACCCCAAATCACCATCATCTTCGAACCCCAAATCACCATCATCGATCACTCGTCCACTCTCATCAGTGGTGATTCTGGGCCCTAAACCTAACGCTGAAATAGCGGTAACTGCCAGTTCAATCTCGAACATTATTTCAACAAAAAAAATCCGACACTTCCCTCCTTTGAACAACATCGCGCCTCATCTCCCTTGCTCTCGCTACTGCCCTGACATCTTACTCCTCGATCGCACCAAAATCCATCTATCGAGCAGCGTTTCGTTTGTGAATCAAACCGTGAACTCAACCTCCAAATCCTCCTACTCCATCGCAACTACCAGGCTTCGCCTTCCACCATTACCACTCAACCACGATTGTACTGTTGCCTCTAGAATTTTCGTTCCCCAAAACCCCTCTAACTAAATTTGTTCCACCCCTTTTTCTCTGAAATCGAGCTTCAAGCGTTTCGGTTTCAAATCACGATTTTCTGATTTGTGATTGCCTTGAATCCAGTGACGAGCTTCAGGTGCATTCACGGTTCCAGGTCGCCATTCGATTTAGTGGAAGTAATTAAAGGGACTTCGGTATTTTCCTTAAAGAATTTAACTGATAATGGTTTTTGATTTGTTAGATTGACCAGCCCTTTTTAATTCAATTTATTGAAGCTTGCCATCGATTTGTCTGAAGAACAAACAGAGAAAAAGAAGGAAGTGTGTCACAATTTATAGAAGAGAGATTACTTGGCCCTTAAGGAATTTGGTTTAGGATCGTACACTGCTAGGTTAGCACAGGAAGTAAGGAATTTATTTTATAATAATTTTATTTTATTTTATTTTATTTTAGTTAGAACTGGTATGATTTTATTTAATTTTAATCATCACATAATCTTGAACCCCTTTTTGAGCACAACAACCAGCATTTCTAGGGTTACACCACTATTCTGAATACACTAGAACAGGTTTTGAAACCCAATTCGATCATATAGAGAAGATATTAAATTAAATCAATATAAATTAAATTAAAGCAATAAATTCTTCGATAATAAATTAATATTATTATTCTAGTTCAAACAGAAGTTTGTATTGATCATCTGAACTGTTTTCAATTCAGTTTTAAATTTTGAATTTAAATAAATTCATTTTCGTATTCTGATAACTATATACATTTGAAATTGATTCGAAATTGACTTCTAAATCGATAACAAAATATACAAATACATTTATATTATCAACTAAATATTTAAAATCATATTAATTATTTAAAATAGATTATTCAAAAAATCTGGGTTGTTACAGTGTTAATAACGTTCTTCTTTAACCCCATCAGGTTATATCGGCGGAGTATATGTAACTTGATCTTTAAATAAACATTTAAAGATAGTTATATAAAGGAATTATTTGAGTTTTTTGTAAATAGTGTTTTAGCAACATATGTTTATGCCATTGAAATATAGTTTAACAGGAAATATACTATTTAATTTTTTTTGAATAAACTTGATTATAAAGATAGAAAAAGTATTGAATCTTTTGGGACATAGAAATTGAAATAGTTGTTTTAACTTATAACAGAGAAAAGATTCTTATTAAACAATTGTTTTAACTAGTTTGATTGTATTTTAAAGAAAGATATTCTTGGTAATGAAATATGGATATACTTTTATTGTAGAGATAAGTACGTGAATGCCTTTTGAAGTATTGAAGACTATAAAAGAATAGGGAAACCGTAGAATACATAGATATATATTATATATATATATATTTAACATAAACCCTGTATAAAAAGAAATATTAATCAAGTAAGAGTTGTTGATTAATAAATTAGGAAAAAGAATTTTTATTAGATAAAAGGAGTTTTACTAATAGAAGATGGGTTAATTAATGAAAGATTAATTAAATGGGATACGGGTTAGAAGCCATTTGAGACACGACAAATCAGAACACAAACATAAGACCATTTCACAGCTTATTACAACAATTTACATTATAGTACAAGAATATACGGAGTATCAAACAATAATATACATTTGGTAAATATCTGAGATTTACAAATTTAAAATGCAGCAGAAAATAATACAGAACACAACTGAAAGAGATATACAGATACAGAGCTTTCCGAATAACATTCCAGCTGTAAACTAGGATCCTGTGAATATAAATCTGCAAAACAAAAACTAGTAGCTGCTCGTATGGAAAATAGGGGCACCCAGAGTTTAGATTAAAACAATAAACTCCAGGTCAGTCATGTGACTGGTGTGAGAACTAAAACAGTTATTTAAAACATTACTTCAAAATGGAGTAAATCAAGGGACCACGCCGTATAACACGGAACGCGTTTCCTCCCAAGAATACCGGTGCATATAATAAAACAGTGCAATGCTTTTTAGAAAGATGAAGCTATTATAAGACCCAGGTCCCATCACACAATGCAACACGAGCCGGAGGATAGGGTTTTCCCTTATAATAGCCAAACATGCTTGGTACGTTTAAAACAAATCATTTGATACTATTATAAATGCACAGTGATTAAAAACAACTTCAAATATAAATGTATCAATCATAGATGGCATGGGTACCATATATCATGTCGCCATACTAGTCTACAATTAAAACCGCAATTGTCACGTATGGGAAGTTGGATATCTATCTATGAACCAAGGCAAGGGATCATCCTTACCGGTTAGAGATTGTCTAGCCCGAGCCTCAGGAACAGACGCAACTGCACCAAGAAGCCACACAGACGGTCCATGCGAAGTGGATTAAAATGTTTGAACAGTACGTTTCCCCGCCCTATAGGGCATAAAAATGGTCAGTAAACGACCAAACCATCCATCAGCCCCCGTAGCAACCGATATAACCGAGGCGCTTCACTAACCATCATCCACATAAGTATCACGTCAGGGCTTACAAAACCCTGACACAACTCCTAGCTAGAAGGAAACACATGTCCTCCTTGGATCCTTCTCCCGTTTCTAGTTCACACCAGGGTGTGAACTAGGAAATTAACGCTATACGCAAAGCTATGTTATATTAAAGTCGTGCTTTGATCATCAACCACAAGACTCTGCTTTTCAACAGAAGCTGAAGCATCCCGAACTTCCTCGGTCTCCGAAGAGAAGAGAAAGAACGAATTACTTTGAGGACAAGACGAATCAGAACGCAGACAGAAGAACATTTCATTGCTTATTACAACTATTCCATCAGATTACAAGAATATACAGAGTATAAATCAATATTACAAATTATAAAATATCAGAGATTACAATACATTACATAGCAACAGAAAATAATACAGTACACAACTAGAAGTAATACACGGATACAGAGCTTTCCGAGTATCGTTCCAGCTGTAAATCAGAATCCTATGAATATAAATCTGCAAAACCAAAACTACTAGCTACCCATGTCAAAATAAGGGCACCCAGAGTTTAGGTTAAAGCAATAAACTCCAGGTCAGTCATGTGACTGGTGTGAGAACTAAAATAGTTATTTAAAACTTTACTTTAAAAGAGAGTAGTTCAAGGGACCACGCCGTAAAACACGGAACGGATTTCCTTCCAAGAACACCAGTGCATATAATAAACAACGCAATGCTTTTTCGAAAAATGAAGCTATTATAAGACCCATGTCACATCACACAATGCAATGCAAGCCGAAGGATAGGGTTTTCCCTTATAATAGGCAAACATGCTTGGTACGTTTGAAACAAATCATTTGATACTATTATAAGTGTATAGTGTCAAAACAATATCAATCATAGAAGGCATGGGTACCATATATGATGTCTCCATACTAGGCTCTACAAATAAAACCGCAAAGGTCGTATTGGAAATTGGATTTCCGTCATGAGTCGAGGCAAGGGGCAAGGTCCTCTCCGCTTCGAGACACTCTAGCAAATGCCTTGGGACTACACACTCTGGGTAACCCCTGGATTGTCTAAGACCAGTCCTCCCTTACATTTGAGGATTAATTATTCCTGAACACATGTTTCCCGGCCTTATAGGACCTATAATCGAGGCGCCTCGCATCCGATAATCACAAAGGTGAAAATAATATAAATGTCAGCCAGTTTAAGCACTGACACCACCGTAGCTAGAAAGAAATGTCGTGCTCTCCTTGGGTCCTTATCACGTTTTTAACTCATACCGAGGTGTGAGGCTCGTGAATCCATGCTATACACAAAGCTAGGCCACGTAGGTCGTGCTTTGATCATCAACCACAAGACTTTGCTTTTCAACAGAAGCCTTGATCATCTGCCACATAGGCAATTCACTCCATGCGACCGATGTCCATCGATATACAACCTCTGAGCTCGTACGTCTCAGAGAAGGGAGTTAAGCAAGGGAATAAATTCTCCGCTGCCAAACAGATGTATATTTAATAGAGATCAATCAACACAAAATAAAATCCGATGTCAGAAACACAGTCCATTTACAGGTTCGTTCTGGGTCTGAACGAAACCGGAGGCACTTTCCTCGCATATCCATCGATCTCCAAGTACGTCTGGACGATCAACAACTGATTCCCTCCTCTTGGGTGTACAACCCAATCAAGATCATCAGTAATCACCCAAACGATGTGAAGACTTCCGGTCTTCAACCACCGTCTTCATCTTCGACATATCGTCAAATCGGTTACTCAGAATAGGTATAAACCCGTCCTTTCTGAACAACCAGCGTATATAATAAACACAAACACAACATACGGCTCATTCCAATTGATCAGTCACTAACCGTAAATTAGCAAGAGAACAATTCCCCAAATATTAACCCTGAAGGCCGAAACCAACATCAGATCAATACCCAGGAAACCATTCTTCTTAACTAACCTACAGTTAGTTTCTAAATTTCACATTCTTAAGGAAAGGTTCCCATTAATTTTATCAAAGATAAATTCACTTAAATTTATTCTTTAATCTTACTTTGAATATCAAATAAAACTGTATCAAGGTTTTCTAAACTAGTCGGGATTTGCGAACCACACCGAAGTAATTATTTATTTTATTTCCCAATCCCAACCTATTCATCCCATGAAGCAAAACTGGTAATACTCCATGTCTAACACCACGATGTTATTGGTAAAATTAATTACCATTTCACGTTCAAATCTAATTAAAAAATTAACTATCGCTTTGGAGCAAAACTGGTGATACTCCATTCTCGCTCCCTTTCCAAATTTGATAATTTAAATTATCAATTCACATTTCAATCTAATTACAGATTCATAAAACTCCTTTTACTGGGTTAAAGAACTAATGTCCTTTAAAACACAGTTCACGATAAACCCAATTACCATTGTATTTATTATCGGGTTAAAGAACAAGTGTTATTTAAAACACCGTTCACGACAAACCCAAATCCCATTTGATATTAAATACAAGGCTCTGAATAAAAAATATATCGGCTTATATTCAATATCAAATTCTGAAACCCACAAATATCACTTTGGAAATAACGATATAAAATATATCTTCCAAATTTCCTCCAAAATATCTGTATAATCGCGGAATCAAATATCGAAATATTCCAAAGACAATTTTGGTTCAAATCCATTCCAATTCATATATTGGAAATTCTAGTTATTTAAAACCCATTTCAAATCCAATTTATTTATTTAAAAATAATTGGATTTTAATTCTAGTTCAAAACTAGTCCATTTCGATAAAAATCTATTTTTATCTTTTCAAACATGGAGTTTTTCATCCCAATTCTTCACAAATCATTTCTTATGATTTTACACAAATTATTGATAATTTTTATAATTTTATCAAGGCCCGTACAGTCGATTTCCAATAACGGTCATCGAACTGCACTTACAGCGACCTTTTCTGAAATTGATTTGGACGTATCTCCAAATCCAACCATCAGATTTCAAATCTCTTGTATTCGTTAGAAAGCCCTTTTCGATACGAACCCAACAGTTCCGGTTTTAGGAGAATCCGACAGTCGGATCTCCCATAATGTCCGTTCGAAGCCAATGGTCGAAATTCACGAACTACCGCGGTGCGACGCGTTCTATTTAGGCCATTATATATATATATATATATATATATATATATATATATATATATATATATATATATATATTGTCGAGTTCCTTTTAAAACGAATTTTATAAATCGTTTCAAATTTGTTTCAGAAACAATTTCAACCTTCATTTCAATTTCAAATCAAAATTGAATTTTTCATTATAAATTCTTTTTACATTCATTTCTATTTTATTTCAATTCAAATCAATTTCAATTCAATTTCAGTTCGTTTTAAATTCGATTTGAATTCATTTCAAATCGATTTCACTTCGATTTCCAATTGCATTTCTATTTAATTCAATTTCAATTCGATTACAATTCGAATTGAATTCATTTCAATTCGAATTCATTTCATATTCAATTCAATTCGAATTCATTTTATATTCAGATTTTAAATCTCTTTTCAATATTTATTATAAAAACGAATATAATCGATATAAATATCGTTTGCGTCAAAATAGCGCATCTCTAATCAACACGGCTTTATATTTTTTAATGACTTCGTTACTCTATTCAACAAATGAATATTTATTCTATTCAACACATGAATATATATTTCTTTCAACACATGACTAATCTCAACAAATGAGTACTGTCAACCCGTGACTATTTTTGTTATCTAATATATTTTATAAAATTATGATTTCTATCAATTAATTTCTAATCAGACTCCAACCGTAAATTAGTAAGAGAGAAAATCTCTAAATATTAACCCCGAAGGCCGAAACCAACATCAGATCAATACCCAGGAGACCATCCTTCTTAGCCAATTTCCATTTAGTTTCTAATTTTATATGTGACAAAGATGTAAATTTTATTGTTAAAATATTTTGTTCAACACATGAATCTATATTTCTTTCAACACGTGAATAATCTCAACAAATGAGTACTATCAACACATGAATCTATATTTTATAATATTCTTTATTTTCCAAATTGGAATGAGGCCCAATCAATTACCGTATAATGTTAATTATATGGATTCCATACAACACATGTATATAATAGCGACGATAAATAATCAACCATCATCCAAAGTGCACCACACAACTGCATAAGCATCAAATATGAATAATTAATGCTTACACAGTCCGTCGACCAATCAATCGACATACAACTAAATAATTGGGACTAGTGTACGTCAAATATTATCCCAACACCCGTGTGGGGTTTAAATCCACAAACACTGAACATTATTTGTGCTGTTGGGCGACGTGTAAAATTTATCGTCCCAATCAATGTCCTTCAAATAGGTGTACATAAAAAAACTGTCTGGTTTATAAATGAATACTTATTTATTCACATTCACGTTAAAATTATATTTTTTTAACAATAATTAATTTATTTCAACACATTTCACATCAACATCACAAACAAACTTCACAACACATCAAACATGCATACAAGTCGTCCACGGTCTGTGGACGACGGGTGTCGAGTGCTACTAAGCACCGTCTGCATCCTAGTATATATTTTTAACTAGAAAAGAAGATTTAAAGTGAGAAGCTCTCACTGACTAGCTAAACCAATACCACGACTCTTCATATGTAGAAATCTTCGTCGAGCTCGCCTTTTGTCATTTTCGTTGCCCGTAACCACTACATATATAAAAATTACATTTTTATATTGTTGCTATGTATATAAAAATCGCATTTTTATAATCACTCTATATGGATAAAAATTCTATTTTTATACTGTTACTATATAGATAAAAATTCTATTTTTATACCGTTAGTATAGATAAAAATTCTATTTTATATCATTACTATATAGATAAAAATTCTACTTTTATCGAAGTAAAAATCATATTTTTAAAACTTCTACTTTATAAAAATATATTTTTATATTTCACATATGATAAAAATCATATTTTTACATGGCTACTTCTATAAAGAGCACATCTTTATTTCTTCTACTATATAAAAATTATATTTTTAATCTTCTACTAATATAAAAATAATTATATTTTTAACCTTCTACTAATATAAAAATAATTATATTTTTAACCTCTTTCTCTTCGCTTTCATATGATTAAAAATATAAATAAAAATCAAAGCTTTCTATGTCTTAAGGTCCTATCCTTACCACTACACAAAGATCCTTTTTTTGTCTACATAAAGAAGTAAAAACTGAAATCAAATTAAAGAAAACTCACCGTGATAATTGAAGGAAGTGGAAGAAGGGAGGAGATGGAGGGGGGAGCTGATAGGAGAAGGAGGCAGAAAAAAGGGGGGGCGTCGGTGGAGGAGGCTATGGCGCAGGGGGTGTTCGCGGCGTCGGCTAGGATTTAGGTGGAAAGGGGGGGCGCTCTCAACGCGAGGAGGAAGGAGGAGGAGAGCAAAGAGAGGGGAGGGGGTTCGGAGTTGGCGCCCTATATTGAGGCGGCGGTGGACCTATCGGGGAGGGGGCGGCGGTGGATCGCGATCCCCCTTTCTTTTTTTTTAAATTTTCTGTATGAAGTCGATGACTGGGGAGGGGGCTGAGAGGATATGAGGAGAGAGGGTTTTTTTAATTTTTTAATTATTTATTTATTTATTTATTTTCAAAAAGCAACTTTTAATTTCGACCTCGGAATCGAACCCACCGACTGTCATCCATAGCTAATTACCCCCATTACGAACACAATGGGATATGTATCGTAAGCTGATTCGATCGTTTCGATCAGTTTTCGTCAAAATCAAAATATAACTCTATATATTGAATTTGAACGTGCATTTCAATTTACCGGGGCCACATACGAACTCTAAAAATTTCCAAAAAATATTTTCTAGCTTCGTATTGACAATACGGTCCTAACAAAACTAGTTTCGTCAAATTATGAGACCGTTTGAAAAATGGCCATTCTCCAGTCGATTAAAATCAACTAAAACTAGTCAAACGCGTTTTCCTTTGCCACGCTCACATATTGATTCGAAAAATTATGAATTTTGGAATCTAGCAATATCTTGACATCACTGATCCAACAAAAGTGGTTTCGTCGAAAACCGAGGTCATTTGCAAAATTTCCATTTTTAAGGGCCAGAATTCCATAGCGATTATTCTGAATTTTCAACTGGACGTATCTGTTGATTCCCGCTATGAAATTTCAATTTTTCGGATTCGTTGGAAAGATATTCTCAATTAGATCATTTGAATCTCAGCATGCCACACAGGCAATTCACTCTATGCAACTGATGTCTTTCAATCACACAGAATGAAATCCGATGTCAAATACACATCCATTTACATGTTCATTCTGGGTCTGAACGAAACCGGAGGCACCTTATTCCTCTTCCCATATGTCCAATACAGAAGAGAGCTCCTCACATATCTGGTCGATCTCCAAGTACGTCTGGACGATCACCACTTATTACCTCGTCTTGGGTGTACAGCCCAATCAAGACATCGGTAATCAACCTGACGATGTGAAGACCTCCGGTCTTGAACCAACATCTTCATCATCGGCTCATTGCCGATTCAGTTATTCAAAATGGGATAAACCCAGTCTTTCTGAATAATTAGAGTATATAATAAACAAGTGCTATAAAAACACACCATATGCCTCATTCCAATTATGAATATTCTTTTATTTAAATATTCATATCCTTTGGCAAAGGTTCCCATTAATTTTATCAAAGATAAACTATTTAAATTTATTCTTTAATCTTCCTTTGGATATCAATCCAAACCAAATTATGGTTTATCCAAACTAGTCGGGGTTAGCGCACCTTACCGAAGTAATCATTTGTTATATTTCCCAAAACCTATTTATCCCATGAAGCAAAACTGGTAATACTTCATATCTAACACCACGGTGTTATCGGTAAAGTTAATTACCATTTCACGTTCAAATTTAATTAAAGATTTAACTATCGCTTGGAGTAAAACTGGTGATACTCCATTCTCGGTCATTTCTTAGATTTGATAATTTTAGTTATCAGATTCACATTTCAATCTAATTAAAGATTCACTAAAACTCTACTTCAGTTTTAATTTCCAAAAATCGTTACTTAATAATTTTCTTCAAAGTTAAAAAATTAATCTTATCTTTAACAAAGTTAAAGAACTAATGCCTTTTAAAACACAACTCACGATAAACCCAAAATCGCATTCCATGGAAAACAGATCAATATATATAATCGATATAAACTTCCATATCCAACCGATAATATAAGTGGAATAATGGCAAAGCCTTTTAAAATACCATATATATATTAACAGTCTTCCTCTACAGAAGCTCACTTCAATTATTACCAAATTGAATTCCATTTCATTCCAATTTAATATATTAAATTGGAAAACTTTAATTCGGAAAATTCCTTTAAATCCTAACAAAAGATTTATAAATTCCAAATCACTTTTCACCGTAAATGGGGTTAAAGAACGAATGTCGTTAAAAACGCAGTTCATGATAAACCCAATTCACTTTCCATTTTATTCCAATAATTAAATATAATTGGAAACTCTAACAATATTAATTAAAAGATTTATTCTCTTCACATAGGGTTCAAGAACAGTGTTACTGAAGACACCGTTCACCACGAACCCAAAATCCCATTTGATATTAAATGCAAGGCTCTAAATACAAAGTATATCGGCTTATATTCAATATCAAATTCTTCAACCAACAAATATCGTATTGGAAATAATGATATACATATATTTTTCAAATTTCCTTAGTAGTATCTGTATAATCATGAAATCCAACATCGAAATATTCTAAAAACAATTTCGACTCAAATCCATTCCAATTTATATATTGGAAATCCTGGTTATTTTTAAAATCATTTCAAATCCAATTTATTTTATTTAAAACTATTGGATTTCAAATCTAGTTAATAACTAGTTCATTTTGATAAAATTATATTTTTATCTTTCAAATACGGAATTTTTCATCCCAATTCTTTCTAAATTATTTATTATGATTTTACACAAATTGTTGATATTTTTAATAATTTTATTAAGGCCCGTACAGTTGATTTCCATAAATGGCCATCGAACTGCACTTACAACGACCTTTCCTAAATATGACTTGGACATAATTCCAAATACAACCGTTAGATTTCTAATTTCATATATTCATTAGAAAGCTCTTTTCGATATGAACCCAATGGTTCTGGTTTTAGGAGAATCCGACAGTTGTATCTCCTGTAATGTCCATTCGAAGTCAATGGTCGAAATTTGGGAACTACTACGGCGCGACGCGTTCTATTCAGGCAATTAAATATATATAATATATATTATATATATTTCATCGATTTCTATTTAAAACATATTTTATAAATCATTTATAAACTCGATTTAAAACGATTTTGTTGGCTAGCTTTTGGACCAAGCCACCAAGGTTCATATATAAATATAATATGGATCTACACATGTCAAAACCATTA
This sequence comes from Allium sativum, assembly GCA_030737875.1. Lineage (NCBI taxonomy): Eukaryota > Viridiplantae > Streptophyta > Magnoliopsida > Asparagales > Amaryllidaceae > Allium > Allium sativum. The sequence goes on from CM060909.1 coordinate 81,632,686, forward strand.
AAGATTTGATCGTAGTCTTCCTATCTCCGTCGGATCGTGATGCTACTACACCCCCTCCCCCCGATCGCAGCTCCCTACCACGTTCTGATCCATCCACACCTAAGTCATTACCGTGATCTGATCCCTGAAGCTGAGAGATGAAGGCCACAGCCAAGTCATTCGCGATCCAAAGATGAAGGATCTTGTGACATCTGTCCATAACTGTCATTTTGACCATTTCTTCATCAAGCTACGAACCAATCTGAGATCCTCGGGATTTGTGCCACGTGTGACCATGATCCGTCTGCAAATATCACCTATAAATAACCCCAGACTTGGCATTTTTCAGGATTTTTTGGCAATTCGGAGCTCTGATCATATCTCCATTATTTCTGCTAAGATTTATCTTGAATTTACTGAGTGAATCAATATTGTAAAAGTGAGGTTGAGAGATAAATCATTGGTTGTACTCGAATATTAAGTATAATCATTGTTATAAAGTGGACGTAGGCTCATTAACGCCGAACCACTATAAACCTTGTGTCTTTTCTACTTTTCCTTGCATTTTTTCTGATATTAATCTCCCCCAAATTAGAACAATTAGGGTGGTAGACCCAATTTTGGATCTAACATTTTGGTGCTTTCATTGAGAACCTGAGTTTCAGCATATTAGATTGTAGTTCTATTGTTTGGATAGTCAAGTCCGAAAAAAACAGTCCAAAACTCCACTATTTCGATTTTTGAAGATTTCAGTAAAGCTCAGATATCATGGATGGAAAGAAGTCTAAGGAAGTACGAGCTTCGCAGGCGAATGAAGCTGCAAACTAAGTAATTGAAGAAAGCGTGCATGAACAGGTCGAAGAAGAGCTCTTGGATCGTGGTAATGTAGGGGCGATCTGATCCAGTGATGGTGTAACAAACCAGACATATGAAGGAGTCACTACCCGATCGCAGGGCCATGCCGCGATCCCTTTTGCACCTATCACAACGAACCGACGTCAAGGGGGTACCACGAGCCACCATCCTAGGAGGACCACGATCCGAATTGACAATCAGACTACTACCCGACCTAGGAAGGAAATTATGGTTCGTTCCGCTCGTGCTGGTACTTCTACTCAACCCGGTTCGAGTCCCTTGCGTATAAGAGAAGCTGAAGATGACCAGTTCGACCCTTCTGCTCTAGTTACCGAAGGACATCTGACTCGGATACTTGAAGCATTAGACATGCAAACTGATAAATTGGCCGCTTAAAGGCACATAGCTCATTGTTGCATCGGAATATTATTGCCTTAGGTAGATGAATTGAGGGTATTCAAAGGCAGGTTTCGCCACCTCCAGCTTACCCTTTATCCCAGAACATACATCCTCGTCTGAGGAACCTCAGAGAAACCGACGATGACCTCCATTGAATAAGGCTGAGAATATAGAAGTGCTTAATCAGGAAACCAATGACCGTAACTTAAATGAGCCCATCCTGCCGCCTAGGAATGGAGGCGTTATTGATCCTGCTCAGAATCGATTTGTTCCTCCTGCTCGTCGTGCGACTGATCACGGTAATAGGGGCAAGCGAGTTCTATCCAGGACCCAGACCATGCAGCATCACATCAAAGAAATGTTGGAGGGGCTCGTTGGGCAAGAAGTGCTGATCTCGAATCCATTTTGACCAATGCGGATGTCAAAGTCATGATCAGGCAAATGATGGTGGAAAGTCGCGGACAAAGAACTGAAGATTGGGGTATAGGCCGTAGTCATTCTCTTTTACAAATGATAATTTAGAGGTTTGATTCCCGAGGAAATTTAACATGTCATCCATGAACCGTTATGCGGGAAAGGCTGGTCCAGTTCAGCACCTGATGAGATATTCATGGTACATGAATGCAGCCGCCGCTTCCGATGCCGTGAAGTGTAAGGCGTTCCCGATATTCCTAGAGGATACGGCGTTAATGTGGTTCACTAGTTTGCCAGCGCGATCAATCCCCAGTTTCAGGGAATTAAGTGAAAAGTTTGTAAATCAGTTCCGATTACATACCCAAAGATCTAAGAATGTCGTTGAGTTGTCCCTCATTAAGCAACGTCCGGACGAATCTTTGAGGTCCTATTTAGATCGCTTCAATTTAGCGGTCATAGAGGTTAGAGATCCCCATGAACAAACTGTTTTGATGGCTCTGATTGATGGAGTGGATAATGATACTGAGTTTGGAAGATACCTGGTCGGTAAACCACTGTTAACTAGAGATATTTTACGAAAAAGCCAACATCTACATGCGTCGAGAGGAAACTTATGCCAACCGAAAGAGGAAGGCTGCTGATAAAGAGGATATCCCAAGTAATGTGGCCATTAAGCAAACGGAAGATAGCTCAGGAAAAGTTGAAGTTAATGTCAGGAACGGGATCAAGGCAATAGTCGCCAATCGGGGAATAGTAATAATAATAATCGAAAGAGAAATCGAGGAAATGACTCTCAGACAAGATCCCGGCCCAGACCGTTTGAGAGCTTAACACCGTTAAATGATACGTTGGAAAACCTCTTCCTGGATACATATAATGTCCTCCAATACAAAAGACCTCCTCCGAGAGATTCTACGGAAAAAGAGCGTGAAACTGGGAAATTATGTCTTTTTCATCAGGTTCATGGTCATTCCACAAACGAATGTCGTTATTTGAGAGATGTGATTGAAAAACTGCTCCGAGAAGGAAAGCTTGATGAATATAAGGTGACTCCTAGGGACAGGTGGCAAGTCGTACTAGCCCTGGACCAAAGCAAACCTGCTGCCAAACCAACGACTCGGCAAAAAGGAATAAAAATATCGTCATCAATACCATAGTTGGTGGGCTTCACCTGGCAGGGCACAGTTTCAGAGCTATGGATCAGTACGTGAATGCAGCTAAACAACATTTTTAAGTAAGGGAATGTAGCAACCTCGAGGATAACGCTCCTGTTAAGCAACAAAAGACGATGTCTGATGACGTTATATTTCGTGAGCGAGAGGGTATTTGGGTTCACTCCCCAACTGAAGACCCATTAGTGATCACCGTCACCATCGGTCCAGCTACAGTTCATAAAGTTTTAGTGGATAATGGGAGTTCAGTCAACATTTTTTTCAAGAAACAATTCGATCAAATGAAACTTGAGCCAAAGGATTTGAAACCATGTGAGGGTTGGATACGAGGATTTAATGGGGCCTCAACCGCTCCAATGGGATACGAGGAATTGTCAGTAACCCTTGGGAAAGGAGAACGCCAGAGAGTGAGAATTCTCCCCTTTGTAGTCCTGGACATTGAGTTGCCGTACAATGCCTTTTTGGGCCGGCCTACCCTAGCCAAATTCAGGGCCTGCATTGCACCCTGGTGCCTGTTGTTGAAGTTCCCGACGGATGCCGGCATAGGCATAGTCAGATGAGATCAAGTTGTTGCATGAGCATGCTACATTGCAGAGTTAAAATTGCTCTGCAAAGGGAAATATGTAGAAACAAAAGGTGGTTCTTCCCCTCCGAGGGAGGAATCGTCGTAGCAACTAAAGAAAATACCTCCGGGAGGGTCACCCAGGGAGTTGCCCGAGGACATAAATCCCAGAGAGGATGAAGAGCCTGGGGGAAGAATGGCGACTCCCAGTGAAGTGACTGTGGATGTACCAATCGATGATAGTGATCCAGAGAAGGTCCCGAAGATTGGATCCCAGTAGGATCCTGTTCGAGGCAAAGAATTAAAAAATTTCCTGAAAGCTAACTTGGATGTATTCGCCTAGACCCATGCGGACGTGTGTGGGATATCTCCCTCGATTATGAGTCATTCGTTAAGCATCAACCCGAAACATCCTCCTATCAAACAGAAAAGGCAAATGCTTGGCCCAGAGAGGTCTGCCGCCTTGATGGAAGAAGTCGAAAAGCTAGGGAGTAATGGATTTATTAAAAATTCAACATACCTTGACTGGATTTCAAACCTGGTTTTGGTAAAAAAAAAGGCCAATGGAAAGTGGTGAACATGCATCAACATCTCAGATCTAAACAAAGCCTACCCAAAGGACAGCTTTCCGTTACCTCGAATCGATCAATTGGTAGATTCTACCGCGGGTCATGAACTTCTTTCTTTTATGGATGCATACTCAGGGTACAATCAAATCCCCATGCACGTCCCAGACCAAGAGCATACCAGCTTCATTACAGATTTGGGATTATACTGCCATGTGGTGATGCCTTTTAGTTTGACGAATGCCGGTGCTACGTATCAGCGATTGGTGAATAGAATGTTCTACAACCAAATTGGGAAAACGATGGAAGTATACGTTGACGACATGTTGGTAAAGTCCAAACAATCATCCAACCATACTACTGATTTGGCAGAGATGTTTGGTATTCTCCGGAAATATGGGACGAAACTAAATCCTTTGAAATGTTCATTTGGGGTAGCATCTAGAAAATTCCTAGGATTCATTGTCAGCTCGCGTGGAATCGAAATCAATCCAGATCAAATTACAGCAATCCGGAATATCCAAGAACCAAAGCAGATTAAGGATGTCCAAAGCCTCGCTGGAAAGGTGGCGGTGTTGAGTAGGTTCATCTCCAAAGCTACAGAAAATGCATCCCGTTTTTTGAGCTGATAAAACGAGGAAAGCGCAACTTTAAATGGACTCCCGATTGTATAGAAGCATTCCAGAATCTGTTGAACCATCTGGAAAGACCCCTGATACTATCTAAGCCTGTGTATCACGAGGATTTATTTGTGTACTTGGCAGTGTCATCTCACGCAATCAGTTCGGCTTTGGTAAGAGAAGAGGATAAGGTACAAAGACCGGTGTACTATGTGAGTAAGAAATTGGCAGCCACAGAACGGAATTATCAAAAAATAGAAAAGCTGGCGTATAGCTTAGTAATTGCATCTAGAAAGCTTCGCCACTACTTCTACGGTCATCCCATTACTGTGTACACCGATCACCCACTAAAGCAAGTTCTGCAAAGGCCAGAAGCATCAGGAAGGTTGCTCAAATGGAACATCGAGTTGAGTCAATTCGACCTGAACTTCCAACCCCAAAGGTCGATAAGAGGGCAGGCACTTGCAGATTTTATAGCAGAGCTCACAATCCAAGTAGATTATGTAGTAACCGAAGAGGATGATCCGCCAAAGCTACTCCTCGACCTTAATGCCCAGAAACTATACACTGATGAGGCTAAAATCGACAGACAATCTGGCGCCGGAGTGGTTCTCGAAACTCCAGAGAAACGGTTATTATATTACGCTCTTAGACTAGAGTTCCACACCACTAATAACGACTCCAAGCACGAAGCCCTAATTGCCCGGGAGGAACTCGAAAAGGAATTGGATTTCACAAAGTTAGACATCTTTTGTGATTCCAAGATAGTCGTAAACCAGGTCAATGGAAAGTTTCAGGCCAAAAGCCCAAGGCTAATATCATACTTGGAAAAAGTGAATAAGTTGCTGGATGGTTTTAACCACCATAGCATATCTCATATTCCCCGAACGGAGAATCAAAAGGCAGACAAGTTAGCGAAAATGGCTAGTTCAGATAATCCTCAGGATTTGGAGCTGGTCCCAATTGAAGTACTATAGTCTCCTAGCATAGATCAGATGGAAGTTGATCTGGTACTAGAGATTGAATCTGAGAGGGAGTCATGGATGACTCCTCTAAAGAAGTTTTTGATAAACGAAACGCTTCCTACGAAGAAAAGTGAGAGGCATGCAGTTATACGAAAAGCATCCCGATATGTGTTGCAAGGCAATATCCTATACAGACAAGGTTTCTCGATGCCCCTCCTCCGGTGTATAGCCCATGATGACATCAAGCATGTGCTGAAGGAGGTCCACGAAGGCGAATGTGGCGATCACATTGGAGGGAAAATGCTGGCGAAGAAGATATTGCGGTATGGCTACTTCTCGCCTACCATAACTAAAGATGCAACCAAGCATGCACGACGTTGTGACGCTTGTCAGAAATTTTCCAGGATACCTAGGGTGCCATCTAGCTAGTTGAAGACAATGACAAGCCCGTGGCGTTTTCCTATGTGGGGTATTGATATTATTGGGAGCCTTGCCATAGCAAAGGGCGGAGCAAATTTCGCTATTATGGTCGTGGATTATTTCACTAAATGGGTAGAAGCAGAGCCTTTGACCACAATCACAACCAAGCGAGTGATCAATATTTGTTGTCAAGAACATTATATGTCGGTTTGGGATTCCAAAAGTCGTCATAACCGATAATGGGACCCAATTCGACAGTATTGAGTTTCGAGATTTCTGTCAGAGGTATCATATCGAGAAAAGATACACCACTATGGCACATCCACAATCGAACGGACAAGTCGAAGTGGCAAACAAGGTGATTAAATCCATTCTAAAGAAAACATTGAAGAGGGCCAAAGCCATGTGGGTTGATGAATTTCCCTTGGCACTATGGGCCTATAGGATAATGTACAAGTCGGCGACGGGTCACACCCCGTTTTCCCTTGCTTTTGGAGCTGAAGCGGTCATTCCGGTCGAGTTGGATGTACCATCTCATCGAAACACTTATTGATCTGATGATCAACAATGAGCTGCTCCTTGAGTTCTTAGACATGGTTGAAGAAAAGAGGGATGAAGCCGATCTACGCGCCTGGAGGCACAAGAAACAAGTTGCTCGGTATTACAACAAGAAAGTTCAAGCTCGAACCTTCGAACCCGGAGACTTGGTTCTGAAGCACGTCTTTCCACCCCCAGTACATATGGGCCCGAAATGGGAAGGATCGTACTCCATTTTACGAAGGCTTGATAGTGGAACCTTCAAGCTAGCAACTGTGGATTGAGATGAAATCCCCAGAGTGTGGAATGCCCAGCATTTGCAGCCTTATCTAACAAGAAATTGTCAGTTTTACTCTTTTGTTTTTAGGACCATGTAAGAAGGCTCGACTTGCCTACAACAGTCTTGTTAGTAGAACAAAATATTATAAAGTGGACATAGGTCATGATTCGACCGAACCACTATAAAAATATCGCGTAGCATTTGCAGCCTTATTTGACATGAAATTGTAAGTTTTACTCTTTTGTTTTTAGGACCATGTAAGAAGGCTTGACTTGCCTACAACAGTCTGGTTACTAGAACAAAAGATTATAAAGTGGACGTAGGTCATGATTCGACCAAACCACTATAAAAATATCGCGTGTCATTTACCTTTTATGCACTGTTTCCTGTCTGCTCTTCTATTTTAATTAAAATAGATCAATACCATTTTAAGATTTGTTTTAAGCTAGGCAGCGATCACAATATACCTAATTCAAAACGCCATCTATCAGATCGGAAGACTAACGGTAACTAAAGCTCCAAAAGGTGAGGCAAGGTAAATCACACTACTGCTTGCACTTCAACTCTCGAGATTAGGGCGAGAGTATAAAGGATGCAAAAATAACGTCCCCAAGGCATTTAGGTGCGACGCGATAAAACCGCCTTGATAACACTCTAACCTGCTGAAGGATCGGGAGAGTATAAAGACGCTAGAGACTTAGCACCCCCAGAACTTCTGCCCCGCTAAAGGATCAGTGAGCAGACCAAGAATCGAGCTCGAACTCTAACTCACTAAAGGATCAGGAGAGTATAAAGGTGCTAAAGACTTAGCGCCATTCGAACTCTAACCCGTTGAAGGATCGGGAGAGTATAAAAGTACTAGAGACTTAGCGCCACTCGAACTCTAACCCGCTGAAGGATCAGGAGAGTATAAAGGTGCTAAAGACTTAGCGCCATAAGAAATCTTACCCCGTTGAAGAATCGGGAGGGTATAAAGGCATTGTGACATATGCCACTCAAGGGCTCCCATCCCACCACACGAGTGGGGACAAGAATGAAAAAGGGGGCCCGAACCCCTCATTTCCGGGAATGGGGGGCAGCACATATATGACTCTAATCAATCCTCAATAAGCCCTGGCCAGGCACTATACTAATGATTGATTGGGGGCATGTGTATACAACACTTTGCACTCGTGAACACTACACGTTTACTTAGTACACGAACTTTTCAATGATTATCACTCATGACTTCAGTATTTAGTCATGATTGTTTAGATTACAATTATTTTTAAATTTTGTGATTCAGGATAATAAACTCTGCAAACATGGTAAACTTGCAGGTACACAATGGTGTAAAATAAATAGATTTTCATTCACTAAAAGCAGGTTTACAAGAACAAGAAGCTAAACAAAAGTGAGGATCACTCTCACAACTACATTTTTTGGCCAGTGGAAAGCCTAAAAGCAAAAAATATGAGCCAATAAGTGCATTCTATTTACGCTTGGGAGAAGACTTTGGCTTCTTTTCCTTCTTCTGTTTCTCCAACTCCTCTTTTCCAGCATCAGAGCGGTCTCTCTTCTTCCTCTTTCTCTTATCAACAAGAGACTTCGGGGGAGAACTAGAAGGTTGGGAGCCAAGCTGAATAGTTATTGATTTGGAAGAGAATCTTATAACCAACCCAGTTTTGCGGTCGACTTCAGAGATGGGGGCACATATACAGGGTCATGTTCCCCCTTCTTAAGAGCCAACTGCTTTTCTTTCCTAGCCTGCATATCAGCCAAGGTTTCACTATCATCATCCTTGGCCTCATCTGTGATGAAAACTTCCTCTTTCTCACTCCGTGACCACCATCTGTGTCATGCAAAGCCGAAATAACCTCAGCGTCCACAGGAGCACCGGTGCCGGATTCTGCGTATGCTACAATGACCTTCTCACTTGTTGTACCCTCCGTTTGCTTTGGAATCTTAGAAACTTCAACATCAATGCCCGAGGGGACATCAACTTTCTCTGTCACTACCTTCTCCTCTGCATCCTTCTCGACCAGTTTGATACCTACACCATGAGAAGCAAATGTTAGTGAATCGGGAGAAGATGTGGCCATATCAGTTGTTTGTCCCATGAGACGACGGCAAGCTATGACTGCTTTGATGAACTATGGAGAGAATATGGAGATACCTTCAGCCGACTCATCACCCAGATTTGTAATGGTGGCTCCGAAAACTGGAGGGGTTGGAGCCAAGGGAATCAATGGATCATTAGGGTTATATTCCTCAACTTCAGAGATTTTGGGCTCCACCACTGAGCTAGAGCCTTCGTCAATCTTATCTTTGCCCTTGAGCTTAATCTTCTCCCACTCGATCCCTTCATGGATTAGGCGTCTGCCTTTCTCCAAAGCCTCAGGTTCTTCACCTCTGAGAAAGGTGTGCATCAGCTGATTTTCATCAATCTCGTCGACCATCAACCGCCGCTTCTCGCCTTCGAAAATTGCATCCCATACATTGGCCAGAGTAACATAATAGTCCGGAATCCAAGAGATGTCTCGAGTCTTGTTGACTTGACCAAAGAAGTCGAACAACAGTTCCTCAAAACCAGCTATCTCTTTCTCTTTTTCAGCGAGTTTATTAGCAACAGTTGTGGCCGATTCAAGAGCATTATTGGCGTTACTTTCAGCGAGAGCTGCACGCTCCTCGGGTTGGACAAGTTGATCATTTAAAACCCCTTTTTTTTGGCAAGAGCGAGGTCGTCTTTTAAGCTTTCCCTCTCTTTCTCCCAGGAAGCTTTCTCAGCAGCAAGGCGTTCCTGTGCTGTTTTAAGTTCAGTTTTAATTGCCCTAAGATCCTCCACTTCCTTCCTCGGAGCCACCCGTTCCTGGCTGTTTGAATCAAGCTGACTGCGAAAACGCTCCCTAGCACTTTCCAGCTCAGACCTATAATTCTATGCATCTCGCCGAGCTAAAGCCAGCTGGGCCTGTGCATCCTCTAGTTTTTTTTTCATTTTTCTCCTATCCCTAGCATCATTCTCAATTTTCATTCAGGACATGGCCACGTCCGTTTCTAGGCGACGGATGGCATCTGAAAGATGAACGGAAAGCCTCTTCATTACCCCATATTGTTTAGCCACATGACATACGTACCCTATCACCTCTGTGTCCCAATCCTCGGGGACCAGTTCAAGATCCGGGACGAACATCATCCTCTCAAAGAAAATATCAAGGAATTGCTTTCGTAAGCGCTCCATCCTGGCTTGAGTTTCAGATTTGGGAGCAATATTCTGTGCAGCGGTGGTATCTAAGTCGTGCCCATTAGAGGAAACATGAGATGCCTTTCTCTTCTCCACGGTCTTGCCCTCATCTTTGTTTTTTCCCTCTGGATCGTGGTGTTTTTTAGAAGACTGGATATGAGAAGGCGTACTTTTCAGAGGGGTCAAATCTCTAGGAGGTTGCTTACCCCCAGCCAGTAGCGATGGACGACTGTGAGGCTTTCCAGAACCTTGCTTTGATGGAGATAGAGATCGTATAGAATAAGATTGATGAGAATCCCAGGGCCGATGACCATCTCTTCCCCGACTATCACTACGAACGTGCTCGGGATTTGGAAGGAGGCTTGGTGTGCCCTCATAAAGGGAACGATAAGAATAAGGTCGTTTACAGGACATTTCCCCTACAAAAGAAACAGGTGCATGATAAAACTATGAATGTCAGTGGTATAAGAGTGTTATGATAAATGGTGCATCTGATTTGTGCATCATGTGAAATCCCCTTTTAACGGACCAAGGCCCAGAGTTAAGCTCGTTTGTGCGACTCCTTTTTCTCCAACTGGAGCATTCATCTCCTCAGAGATAGGAAAAATTGGTTCCCCTCCGAAGTCTTCCTGAGTATAGATATCGTCTAGTAAAGGAATCTTATTCAATTCCACGAGTATATGTTCCTCCGTTAACTCATCCTGAGCGACAGACTCAACCGGTGATGAAGTTTTTAAGGGAGACTGCCCCTAAGAGGTCGGGACCTCCTTTGGCTCGTCAGCTTGCCCCTCGTCTCCTTTGTATACGTTTAAATCTTCGTCATCCTGATTGATCATTGGTGAAGGACTCTTGCGAAGGTTGGTTGTCTCTATGGCTTGAGAAGTTCCTTCTCCCTCAATCGGAGGCATATACTTGTAAGGTTTGCCACTCGCTCCGAGTCTGAATCTTATATCTAAAAGACGGTGTTTGTGAAGGTTCTCGTCGGTAATACATTTCTTAATCCTTAAGAAATTTGAGTTACTTCTGAGAAGGCGGGACATTCGATCTTCATATATCGATCCTTCCGTTCTCTCAAAGTTGTGATATGTATGGAACAAAATGACTCATTAGAACTAAAATTATGCATTCGAAGTAAACGCGGGAAAGTTGAAAACATACTTCCTTGTAGCCACTTCCTCGCACATCCGGGTTGATGTTGTATATAGAACCAGTCATATTTGATATCCCCTATATTACTATAACCATTCGTCACAACTTTTCGGTTGGCAACTGATTCAAAGAAAGAAAAATTGGGAGTCCCTGCGGAACAATGCTTGAAATAGTAATAAAATTTCATATCTTTAAGGGTATGTTCGATCTGTAGAATCTCCGTATAAGCAATATACAGAGTATACAGAATCGCATAGGCATTCGGATGGAGTTGCATAGGGGAAATGCATAATTGTCTTAAGAGATCGACAACAAGTGGAGGGAAGGGAGAAATAGCTCCTACACAGCACATGAGTCGATTAGCAGTCATGTACCCCTATGGGCCAGAATGAGGTCTATCTCCGCTTTCTGGATTTTTCACATCGTCCTAGGGAATTTCGTGTCTTAAGCATATCTTATTAAGTTTTATATCGTCTAATTGGAAGGTAGAGAATCGGTGAGCTTCTCTGTTTCCTTAACACCTGGAATTTCGTCAGGAGCTTGATCTTCCTCATCTTCAAGGGATGTGCTCTCAAAAGTTGTTGACTCTATATCGGTATCCGTCTAATAATCAGGGTCGGATTTTTCCCCATCTGAATCTGAGGGAAGCACATCAGGGCCGTGATGTACTGATGTCTCTGATTCGGTACCTTCGTTTGGTGTCTCAATCACTTGTTTATCAGACATAGCTGTGTTGGCGAGTAAGAATTAGAACATAAGTTACCCGTTCCCCGTGTGTGTAAGTGCAAGTGTGTGCCTATGCGTACATATAAGAAAAGCATGAAGTTATTTAAATGAACAGGATATTGGTCATGATATGCAATCAAGTTAAGTCGCTCAGTCCAAAAAGTTCAACTCGAAGGCTCTAACCTAATTTTCCATTGGTGTATTAGAGGTACGTTGTATGCCAGTATGCGCATTGGATTGCTCATCAGATCGGATCGTGAGATGAGGTCCGGATCGTGATGCATCGCTGGTTTGCGAAGCAAGAGCAGACTCGTTGAAAAGCACCAGCTCATGGAAGAATAACGGATCATGGAGTGCTGCACCTCCTGACCCCCTGTGATTTACTTGAAAGGATCGTGACAGACCTCCACGATCCTTCCCCATCACCACGGTCCGATCTCAATCCAGCGACCCGATCCGTTGTCCAGAACCTCGCTTCTATTCTTCCTTTGCTCCCTGGTCCCCCTGCTTCCACGACTCGAACCCAAACCTCACCTACGATCCGACCTCGCCTGCTCTTCCTCCTCTCTTGTTTCTCCTCTCCATTCATGAACCCACGAAACTGAACCCATCTATCACTATCTCCAGACCCGATGCCTTCATTTTTCACTATTGCTACATTGGTGAAAAGGGAATAAGGAGGCGCAAAAAAGAAATAAAAAAGAAGAAGTTAAAATCCCATGGAAATCGAACTCGAATCGATACTCAAAAAGAAGAGAAGAGACACAAGCGAAATTATCATTATTATTACCTTTTTATTGAAAGAAAATCTCGATTTTTGTTGAAAGTCAAATTAGGGTTTTGAAGGTAAAAGGTAAGAAGAGTGGCGGCTGGTAAAAGAGGAAGTGAAAAGTGAAAGAAGGAGAGTAAACCCGTTTATATAGCCAGAGAGAAGACCCTTGATATTCCCTTCCTTGTCCTATGTGGTTCGCCAAGCCATCATGGGCCACGAGCAGGCGGAAAGCCCACTGGGGGTCGTGCATGGGCCCTCCAGACCACGGTCCGAAGCCAATTGGATGACTCTAATTGAAGTTGTGGGATAGTCCACCACGGTCCGAGACTTGAAGTAACGATCCAAGCACTAGCGTGGCTAATGGATCGGAAATTACAGAGTTCCATTTTTGCAGAAATACGAAAGCTATTAAATGCTACTTCTTATAGGGAATTTTGAGACTTACTTGGTGATTTGATATCAATATCTCCAGGAATTCAAAAGATGAAAATAACTCGATGAACAAAGAAATGACTGATGATACAACCCAATATTTATACCAGTCAAGGAACACAACTTCCTGAAGCAATACGACATTTCAGACAGACACGACCACTGATTCACATCGCTTCGTGACAAGATAGCTCAGAAATTTCGAGGCATGTTCCATCCCTGATAAAACGTACTTCGAGTGGGAAAAATGTTGGCTAGCTTTTGGACCAAGCCACCAAGGTTCATATATAAAGATAGTATGGATCTACACATGTCTAAACCAATAAAGATTTGATCGTAGTCTTCCGATCTCCCTTGGATTGTGACGCTACTACACCCTCCCCCCCCCCCCCCCCGATCGCAGCTCCCTACCGCGATCCGATCCGTCTACACCTGGGTCATTACCACGATCTGATCCCTGAAGCTGAGAGATGAAGGCCACGACCAAGTCATTCACGATACGAAGATGAAGGATCTTGCGACACCTGTCCATAACTGCCATTTTGACCATTCCTTCATCAAGCTACGAACCAATCCGAGATCCTCGGGCTTTGTGGCACATGTGACCACGATCCATCTGCAAATATCACCTATAAATAGCCCCAGAATTGGCACTTTTCAAGATCTTTTTGGCAATTCGGAGTTCTGATCATAACTACATTATTTCTACTCAGAGTTATCTTGAATTTACTAAGTGAATCAGTATTGGAAAAGTGAGGTTGAGAGATAAATCATTGGTTGTACTCGAATCTTAAGTATAATCATTGATATAAAGTGGATGTAGGCTCATTAACGCCGAACCACTATAAACCTTGTGTCTTTTTTTCTTTTTCTTGCATTTTTTCTGATATTAATCTCCCCCAAATTAGAACAATTTGGGTGTTAGACCCAATTTTGGATCTAACAGATTTCAATTCCATTTCAAATCAAATTTGAATATTCCTTAACAAATTCGTTTTAAATTCATTTTAAAACGATTTCAATTTCATTTCAAATTTCAAATCAAATTTGAATATTCCTTAACAAATTCGTTTTAAATTCATTTTAAAACGATTTTAATTTCATTTTAAAACGATTTTAATTTCATTTTGAATTTCAAATCAAATTTGAATATTCCTGAACAAATTCGTTTTAAATTCATTTTAAAACGATTTCAATTTCATTTCAAAATTTCAAATAAAATTTGAATATTCCTTAACAAATTCGTTTTAAATTCATTTTAAAATGATTTCAATTACATTTCAAATCAAATTTGAATATTCCATATCATTTTAATATTTAAGTGATAATATTTTCAAAATATCAAATTTTGAAATCACCTTTTGATATTCATTACAAAATGAATAAAATCGACAAAATTCCCGTTCGTGTTAAAATGGCATTTAACTACTTAACATGGCTTCACATTTCAATATTCACTGAATATTATTTTAAAATATTTAGTATTTATGAACTGGTGTCAGACACAGTCAATTACCATATAATTTTATTTATATGGATTTCATACACACAGGTGCACAACAATAATCAAACACAGTCAGCCATCATCCACAGTGCATTACCCAACTGCATTAGCGCTAAATATATATAAGTAACGCTTACAACAGCCTATCAACCAATCGATCGACATACAACTAAACAATTGGAATAGTGTATGTAAAATATCATCCCACCGTGTGGAGTTTTCAAACAACAAACATTGATTATTATTTGTGCATTAGGGCGATGTGTAAAATATATCGTCCCAATCAATACCAGTTAAAATGGGTGTACATAAACAAATCGTCTGATTTGTAAATAAATATTTATTTAATTCATATACATGTTAAAAATTATATTTTTAACGATGAATTATTTATTGAACACATGTATTTTTTATTCGGTATATTTAGACAATAAAAATGATATTTTTATTATTTATATAATTTATTCAACACATGAATACTTTATACAGTCCATTTCACATCACAAACAATTTTCACCGCACAATTAAACAAACAAGTTGTCCGTGGTCTGTGGACAACGGGGAGCAGTTCATATATACAGTTATAAAATAAATAACTGTACAAAAATAATTTTTGTGAGAAGTTCTCACTTTCGTTCTTTTATTTCTGAATTTCACCGCTGTTCGGATCTAAATTTGTCTAAAATTCTAGCATGCTCTGAATCGGACCTAGTCAGTCTTGTTGTGAAGCTCTCGTCCCCGCGATCGCAACGAATCCAGTTTCGCGCGATTTGGACCTCGTATGAAGAAGATATCGCGTGTTATACATTGAATTACATTATGAGATAATTAATATATAATTAAATAAATTAAATAAATAAATAACCCTGCTTCTTCGTTGTATTTAGAAAACTGTCCACCCTAAAAGCTCGATTGAAAATCCGCTAGCGCCAGTTATTAGCGATGACAGGACGACCATCGCTACCCACCCCTCAACTCGCTGAAGCCCCGCCTACCTCCCTTCTGAACCTCATAAAACTCGGATCCCCATCGGCGGTGGGATTTGCATTTCAATGCGAGCTCTTCGAGCAGAGAGAACTCACGAACAAATCCATGAGAAAAGATCATGTCTACATGGATCTGAACTACATTAAAATCTATACAAAATTTACCTACTGAACCACCTTCTAATTCGCTGGTTGGAGGGAGGATTTGAAGGATCAAATTTCGAGCGGTTTGGGCCATCGATCACAAGTGGCTGCTGAGAAAACGATATGGCCTAGGGTTTCTGATTTTCCATGCTATATATAATAATATTTAATTCTTTTAATTCGAAAACATACTTGTTTATTAACACGAACTCAAATCAAACGCAACGACTGTCGCCCCAAGCTAGTTATCTGCATTCTGAACACAATGGGATATGTTTCGTAAGCCAATTCAACTGTTTCGAACAGTTTTTCTTTAAATTAAAATTAATGTATATTGAATTTGAAAGCACATTTTAATTTACTGGGGCCACATAGTGACTCCAAAATTTCCTGAAAAATAAATCTGGCTATGTTTTGACGATATGGTCCTAGCAAAACTAATTTCTTCGAATTTGGAGACCGTTTGAAAAATGGTAATTTTCTGGTCGATCCAAATTGACTAAAACTGTCAAAACACGTTTTCTTTTGCCATGCTCACAGATTAATTCCAAAAATTATGAATTTTGGAATTTAGCAATAATTTGACATTCCGTATCTATAAAAAGTGGTTTCGTCGAAAACAGAGGTCGTGCAAAATGGCTATTTTTAAGTGCTATATTTACATAGCGAATATTCTAAATTTTCAGTTGGACATAACTTTTTATTCCCGCTTTGAAATTTTTATTATTCACATTCATTTGAAAGATATATTCAAATAGATACTAATATTTCTAGTTTCACTAAAATCTGATTTATTTTGAATCTTGTACATTCATTTGAACAATGAAACCGAAATTTCAAACTACTACGCCATTTCCAATTCCTTTTATAACTAAAATAAAATTTTATATTCTAACTTCGATTCAAATAAATATAAACGTTCTAATTCTATTTAAAATAAATTTCTAGTCATTATTATTTGAAATAAATCATTTTAAATATACAAAATTCATTAAAATTGCCCAATTTTTTTTTAAATTGGTTCTGATTTTCTGGGTTTTTACAATCTCCTCCACTTAAAATCTTTTCGTCCTCAAAAAGGAATGGAGCTGAATGTTGTTTTACTAATCAACTCAACTTTCATTTCGGCATTCATTCTTCAACTTTTCAGTTTCCAAGAATTTTCAAATTTTTCAAAAATTTGGCTTAACACCCAAAATTTTCGAAAAATTTCGCCATAACCTCCTTTATATGGGGAGCATCGGGAAAATCCCCAAACCGCCGCACAGGCCCTCTCATCTCAAAAAGAAAAAGAAAAGCCAATCGGCTCATAAAACCATCCAATCCCAATAAATTAGTGAACATGTACCTATTTGTCAGGCATACAATTTTATTCCTCTGCTTAACTTCCCTGCTATGACCTGTTCAATGTATATACATGTGTATGCATGCAATCTCAAACAATTTACAAGTCAGTTCAATACTTTGATTTTATTTGGCTAATGGTTCAAATTTTTGATGAATTAAAATAATAATCAAACGACGTAATTAACAATCAATTAGTGGATTATCGTTTCAAACACATAAATTGTTATATATACTAAAATTCCATTTTTGATGCCAAATTACAACAATAAATCCTATCTAGTTTTGATTCTCACACCAGTCGATTGGAAATATATAGAAATACCACTTTTAAAACTAGAACATAACACTGATGATAGGTACCCATCATCAGAATCATTTCCAGGCAATTAGAGTGTGACCCTATATCTATCCAGTATATTTTAGGCGTCAAATACACTGAATCAGGCGTATATTGAAATCTCTATATACTTGATTGTCCAAACTCAATATAAAATAAGTATTCAAATACGTATTATAAAGCTTAAATTTTCAAAAAAAATTGGTTTTCATTTTCATTTTAAAAAAATAACACCCTTCGGACTCATTCTAGGATACTACTGATCCTATATCAAACGAGTCATTCCTATTGGATATTATTAATCCGATCTATGATGAGTTCTTTCGTTCAGTTCTAATGTGTCTTGTTCTCGAGCTCTGTAAACCAAAGCTTTGATATCAAATGAGACGACCTGAACTTCCCCGTAAAGGAAAGCTCGGATTGAGTTGAAAACACGACAAATCAGAACACAAAGAGAAGAAACTTTCATAGCTTATTACAACAATTTACATCATAGTATAAGAATATACGGAATATGAACAAATAATACACATTTGGTAAATATCAGATATTTATAAATTTACAATGTAGCGAAAAATAATACAAAACACAACTGAAAGAGATACACGGATACAGAGCTTTTCAAATATCATTCCAGCTGTAAACTAGGATCTTGTGAATACAAATCTGCAAAATAAAAACTACTAGTTGCCCGTGTGGAAAATAGGGGCACCCAGACTTTAGGTTAAAAAAATAAACCCCAAGTCAGTCTTGTGACTTGTGTGAGAACTAAAACAGTTATTTAAAACATTACTTTAAAATGGAGTAAATCAGGGGACGACGCCGTATAATAAGGAACGGGTTTCCTCCCAAGAATACCAATGCATATAACAAAACAGCGCAATGCTTTTTGGAAAGATGAAGCTATTATAAGACCCAGGTCCTATCATATGATGCAACGAAAGACGGAGGATAGGGTTTTCCCTTATAATAGTCAAACATGCTTGGTACGTTTAAAACAAATCATTTGATACTATTATAAGTGCATAATGTTTAAAAACAACTTCAAAAATAAACGTGTCAATCATAGACGGCATGGGTACCATATATCATGCCGCCATACTAATTCTACAATTAAAACCGCAATTGTCACATATTGGAAGTTGGATTTCCATACGTGAACCAAGGCAAGGGATCGTCCTTACCGCTTTCAGACAGTCTAGCCCAAGCCTCAGGAACAGCTGCAACTACACCTAGAAGCCATAGGTCCGGTCCACACGAAGTGGATTAAAATGCCTGAACAATACGTTTCCCCGCCCTATGGAGTGTAAAATTGGTCAGTGTACGACCAACCATCCATCGGCTACCGTAGTGACCGATATAATCGAGGCGCCTCGCTATCCATCATCCGCATAAGTAAAATGTCAGGGCTTGCAAAACCCTAACACCACTCCTAGTTAGAAGGAAACGCATGTCTTCCATGGATCCTCCTCTCGTTTCTGGTTCATACCGTGGTATGAGGCTCCCGAATTAACGTTATACACCAAGCTCTGCTGTATTAAAGCCGTGCTTTGATCATCAACCATAAGACTCTGCTTTTCAACAGAAGCCTTGATCATTTGCATCTCAGCATGCCACACAGGAAATTCACGCTATGCAACCGATGTTTATCAATCACACAGAATGAAATCCGATGTCAGACACACATCCAATTACAAGTTCGTTCTAGGTCTGAACAAAACCGGAGGCACCTTATTCCTCATCTCGTATGTCCAATACAGGAGAGAGGTCCTCGCATATCCGGTCGATATCCAAGTACGTCAGGACGATCACTACTTATTACCTCATCTTGGGTGTGCAGCCCAATCAAGACATCAGTAATCATCCAAACGATGTGAAGACCTCTGATCTTCAACCACCATCTTCATTATCGATTCATCGTCGATTCAGTTTTTCAAAATGGGATAAACCCAGTCTTTCCGAATAACTCGCGTATATAATAAACAAGTGATATAAATACGTAACATACGCCTTATTCCAATTTTGAATATTCTTTTATTTAAATATTCATATCCTCTGGCAGAGGTTCCCATTAATTTTATCAAAGATAAACTCTTTAAATTTATTCTTTAATCTTCCTTTGGATATCAATCCAAACCAAATTATGGTTTATCCAAACTAGTCGGGATTAGCGCACCTTACCGAAGTAATCATTTGTTATATTTCCCAATCCCAACCTATTTATCCCATGAAGCAAAACTGGTAATACTTCATATCTAACACCACGGTGTTATCGGTAAAGTCAATTTCCATTTCACGTTCAAATCTAATTAAAGATTTAACTATCATTTGGAGCAAAACTGGTGATACTCCATTCTCGATCATTTCTTGGATTTGATCATTTTAGTTATCAGATTCACATTTCAATCTAATTAAAGATTCATTAAAACTCTACATCAGTTTTAATTTCCAAAAATCATTACTTAATGATTTTCTTCAAAGTTAAGAAATTAATCTTATCTTTAACTGGGTTAAAGAACTAATGTCTTTTAAAACACAGCTTACGATAAACCCAAAATCTCATGCCATTAACAATCGAATCTTCACGGAAAACAGATCAACATATGTAATCGATATAAACTTCCATATCCAACTGATAAAATAAATGGAATAACCGCAAAGCCTTTTAAATTCCATCTATATTAACAGTCTTCCTCTACAGAAGCTCACTTCGATTATTACCAAATCGAATTCAATTCCATTCCAATTTAATATGATAAATTGGAAAACTTTACTTTGGAAAATCTCCTTTAAATCTTAACAAAAGATTTATAAATTCCAAATCAAATTTCACCGTAAATCGGATTAAAGAACGAATGTCACTAAAAACACAGTTCACGATAAACCCAATTCACATTCCATTTTATTCCAATTATTAAATATAATTGGAAACTTTAACAATCTTAATTAAAAAAATTATTCTCTTCACAGTTCACGATAAACACAGTTCACGGAGGTCGTTTGCAAAATGGCTATTTTTAAGGGCTATATTTCCATAGCGACTATTCTGAATTTTCAATTGGACATAATTTTTTATTCCCACTATAAAAAATTTATTTTTCACATTCGTTGGAAAGATATTTTCAAATAGATTCTAATATTTCTAGTTTCACTAAAATCCGGTTTATTTTGAATCCTGTACATTCATTTGAAATTTGAAATCGAAATTTCAAACTACCGCGCCATTTCCAATTCCATTTATAATTAAAATAAAATTTTATATTCTAACTTCGATTCAAATAAATATATACGTTCGAATTCTATTCAAAATAAATTTCTAGTCATTATTTTTTAAAATAAATCATTTTAAATATCCAAAATTTATTAAAATTGCCAAAATAAAAAATTTAAATTGGTTTTGATTTTCCGAGTTGTTACACCGTTTGTATGGGTTAATCTTGCTTCGACTATTTATCATGTTATGTTACTTTATAATGTTTTGGATGTTTATTCATTTGTTATGGAAATTAAGCGGGGATATATTCATGTACAATCATCTACCGTATGACTTAATAGTTGATTAATCGACTATAGAACTTCAACTTAAGACTAGGATTAGTTTTGAGGAGACCGGGATTAGTAAATGTTCTACATATCGAAACCACTTCCAAACTAGTATACGGGTATTGTGTTTTGGGAGCAGTTGTGAAGTGAAATCTGTTATTTGAGATCTATTGAGATGTTAGAACATATATAGTTATTCTATAAGCTGTTAAGGAATCAATGTGTGACTCCGAGATTTATAAACAAGGCTTGAAATGGCGCGAGAGTTTCAAAATTTAAATTCAAACTTTTACTGACTGTATCGGGTGCAAAATAAAATGGATTTTAGTGAAACCAAAAATATTTAAATCTGCTAGTGAATATCTTTCTAAAGAATCTGAAAAATCGAAGTTTCATGGCGGGAGTCAAAAGTTATGGCCAAATGAATTTTCAGTAAGGTCGTTATAGAATTTATATAGCCCGTGAAAATAGACATTTTGCAAACGACCTCAGAATTCGACAAAACCACTTTTGTTGGATCCGAGTTGTTAAATTATTGCTAGGTTTCAAGTTTCATAATTTTTGAAGCTAATATGTGAGCATGGCGAAAGAAAATGTGTTTGGTCAATTAAATTTAAATGGGATCGACCAGAAAATGGCCATTTTTCTAACGGTCTCAGAATTTGACGAAACTAGTTTTGTTGGGACTGTATCGTCAAAACATAGCCAGATTTATTTTTCTGGAATTTTTGGAATCAGTATGTGGCCCCGGCGAATTAAAATGTACGTTCAAATCAGAAATTAAATGTTTCATACTTTAATTTGAAGAATAACCGACTGTAACATTCGAAATGGCTTCCGAAACATATCCCATTGGTTTCGAAATGGGGTTATTTAGCTAGGGACGAAAGTCGTTGAGTTTGAATTGGTGTTCGTATGGAGAAAGGGGTATTTTTGAATTTAAAGAATTAAAATAAATATAAAAATAAGGGGGGCCAATCAAATTCCGAGCCATTTTCTCTCTCCCCAATTAAATCCTTCAGGCACACGACGGAAACCCTCTTCTTCCCTTCTCTCTTCAGAATCTCAAAAACCACTCAACGAAATCCCATACTTGTTTTGTGAATTTGGTAGTACACATCACGAGCTTCAAATCCATGTCAGTTTCGGATTTTATCATTGTGTAAATCGTTGGAATCACCTGCTCGAACTTCAGGCATTCACTGCCGATTTTTTCCACAGCCACCGCCACGTGTTGGGCCCCACCACCATGGTTGCGCGCGCCTTTCCCTTCTCTACACCACTGCAAAGCCTGATCGATGAACTGCTACACGGATTGAATGAAATTTGAAAACCCTAGTACGAACCAAATTAGAAAAGGTACGGGTTTGTTTAAGGAAGCTGATTTCAACAGTTTAAAAGTGTCGCAAAACATGATTAACTTCTAAAAATGATATCTTTTTTCTATGTTGACGAAATCCAGTGAAACAAGAGATAGTGGACTCGTGTGGACGTCTTCAACATTCTAGAAGAGACCGCATATTTTTCTGAGCCTTCTGCAATTTTTGGTGGAGTGGAACCCAATGTGAGATTTCTGTGTTACAAATGATATGGAAAACAACGATGTATAAATTATATAGTCGATGTATGAGTTATATAAGCATTGTACACCGCATGTATAAGCGTTGTATAAGTTGTATGTTCGATGTATAAGTTATATATGCGTTGTAAAAATTATATATGCGATGAAATGAATTGAAGTGAATTAAAATATATTTATATACGAATATATATATATATATATACTCCCCTCGTCCACAGACCATGGATGATATATGTTGGTTGCGATATTGTGTGGATTATTTGGTTGATGTGAAATTTGGTGAATAATGCGAATGGTTAATAGAATTGTTTGTGGTTGAGAATGATTGACTGTGGTTGAAAAATACCTATTTGTGGTTGAAAACAAAATTAGAATAGGTTGTGGAAATGGAAGAAAACATGCTTGCCTACATGCGAATTAGATGCATGAAATCCCCATTGTCAAAAACTGCAAGGTTTTAAGGTAGAGCGAGGAGTCGTACATCGGTACGGTCCAGGTTTTAACTACCCTGCCGTTATGCTGCCGAAATTTTCAATAATATTCATGTGTTAGAATTATTTTCATGTGTTGAAACTATATTCATGTATTGAATAGAAATTCATGTGTTGAATAGAAATTCATGTGTTGAACGACATTCATGTTTTGAAAAAAATTGTTTTATAATAAAAATCATATTTTTAACATCTATATGAACTATATAAAATAGCCGTGTTTTGAAATAATTTATTTTTACAATAAAAATCACATTTTTATTATATACATGAATTGTTAAAAAGACTGAAGTGTTAAAATAAGCGTCTGTTGGACAAAAATATCATTTTTATCAAATGTATGAAATGAATATGGTTTTGAAATCAAAGAATAGATTATATATATATAAATATAATTAAAATGAATCGAATAACGATGCTGCAGTTCGTGTTTTGAAACCGTGATTTCAGACGATTAGTGCGGGAGATCCGACCATCGGATTTTCCCGAAACTGAAACCGTTGGGTTCGCCTAGGAAATATCTTTCCAACGGCAGCAACTTTGCAAAGATCCAACGGTTGGATTGTCTAGAATGTTTAATTCAAATATGAAGAAAAACAGTGCCAAAATCGATTATATTTTTTTTATATATAAATATAATTAAATTAAATCGAATAACAACGGTGCAGTTCGTATTTTCAAATCGTAACTTCAAACGATTAGTGTAGGAGATCCGACTATCGGATTTTCTCGAAACTGAAATCATTGGATTCGTTTTGAAAAGATCTTTCTAATGATATAAAATTTGTGAAGATCCAACGGTTAGGTTTTAGATATGTGTAAATCAAATCTGAAGAAAAACAGCGCCACGGCCGCGTTATGGCCTGAAGCATCGTTTGAATGAATTGGCTATTTTTAAATAAATAAAAATAGCGATAAATTGCGATAAAATATTATAAACGATATGGAATGGAAACAAACTGAATTTGCTCGGTTTATGTGATATTTGATGGTTGAATGTGTTTGGCGTGAAAATTACATTAAAGAATAGAACTAGTGATATCGAATAATTTAACCATTGAAATGAATTGATTTGAAATTCTAAATATACGTGAATTATTTGAAAAAGCCGAGTTGATTCTCATTTCAAATAATTGTTCAACGATTGAAAGTCGAAGATATGAAGACGGTGCAAGACCGATGATATTCACGTCGAATGGAGGGGTGCTACTGATGCTCATGATGGGAGTAGCTACCTTGACGGGGCTGAAGTAGTAGTCGTCCGGACATACATGTTGATTGTACGGATATTCGAGGAATAAGATCCTCTGGTTTCGTTCAGACCCAGAACGGACTTGTAAATGGACCAGTCCCATGACTGACTTGTAGTTTGTTTCACTTGCAAACTCGAGTGCCCCTTTTTCTACACGGGCAGCCTTGTATTCAGGTTTTAGTAGGCTCTTTCTGGATAGCTGGAGCTGAAGATGGATTCTATCATTTATCTCTTTTTATGTTTTTCAGCTCCTGTTGTACATATTATGTTTTGTTTTCCGCTGTAGACATTTATGTATAGCTGAACAGTATTTTGTACTAAGTATGATCATGTATACTGTGTAACTCTGATGATTATGTTTATCTAGTTTATTCTATTGTACATTATCTGGTGTATTTAATTATTTCTGTTCTGTTGTTATCTGTTTATGTGTTATATTCCAAAGATTACCCTTGCACCGTCTCATCGAGGTTTGGGGTCGTCACATCTGTTGAGTAACCTATGTGTGATTCTAAGATCTATTTAGCTGTGGGAATCCAATTTGGGACCAAGTTATATTCGAGTGATGAAGACTCGTGTGAAAGATGTCGGACGTGACCTCTACATAAAGAATGATAGAAAATAGAATAGGACCACAATCAAGAGTTTAACTAACCCACGACAAGGTATATTGACTCCATATCTGGTGTATGCTTATAACCTGTACGTGCAATAGCACCTCTGTAATGAACTGCATTTTTTTGAATGGTTGGAAAATTTTTATTTACACATAGAGTGAATTCACAAGTTTACATCTCAACAATGCACAAAAATATGAGCAAGAAAATATACAAGACAACCAAATAAAAATATATCCTTTATAGGCAACCACCTCAGCAAAATCAACAAGAAACTACACTTAATATTGCACTAATATCTCCATTTGTACTCTGTTACCCTCCAAAACAGCGGCCTCAACAATAAGAAATTTCACTACTTCAATAAGACTGAATGTCCTTCAATATCGTACAATGAATAGCTGAGTATAGTACATTTGAATTCATCGCACCAATACCAATACCGTACTATTCCTCTCTGTCCAAATAGCATAAATAAAACGTTTCATTATCTTCAACAAAAACTTTGTCTTAGCAATCATCATGACTGTAATCATCAACTACTATTATTTCTAGAATGCTAGAACTCGTTATCAAATTGTAGTCAACAATATCACAAAAAATCAAACCTCTTTTAGCCCATGAGAATGCTGAAATGACAGTTGCCACAACTATGCAATTACACCAAATAAATGGAAGAAAAGAACCTCTTAGCTTTAAGATATTCCTCCAACTCCAGCTAGAGTTAGATAGAATTTGCATATTCCAAAAATCCTCCTTTCAATTAAATTGTGCTTTACCCATTGAGACCATAGTCAGTTATCTGTTAAGAAGAGCTTATTGTAATAAGCTGAGATTGTTGCCTTATTTCAGAAAAGAAGATTAGTAATGCCTAGACCTTCCAACTTCTTATGATCATACAGTTTATGGAAGTAAATAAGAATGAATTTCTTGGAAAATGGATAACCATGCCATAAAAACTCATTAAATGCACTAGTCAACATGTTAATCAATTTTAAGGGTAAGATATAGTGCCTTTTAAGTACACTATCATGGAAGTAGCAATTTCCTGAACTATTATTAATATGTTTGCTTATGGACGCTTACAACATGGCAACTATTGTAATTTAGCATTAATCTTTTCAAACGGAGGCATACATTTATGTTTAGTAATTCTAGAACAGATTAGAGGAAGTCCAAGGTAGAAACTATTAGAAGGTAATTCCAGTAAACCATAACTTCTAATATCTTCAATTTACTTATCATTTAGCTGACCTGCTATCATGATATGGGATTTGCTAACATTTATTTATAGACCAGTTATATCATGAAAGATGTGAAGGGTTCACAGAATACACTGACTATTGTGAAGAGATGGTTTTGTGAAGATAATATAATAATTATCAAACAATAAATAAGTGATCAATGGAGACTTACATCAAGGATGCAAATCCAATTTTTTCCTTTCAACTTTCTCAATAAGCAAAGAATTCAGAAGCTCCATGACTATTATAAAAAGATAGGCCGAGATAGAATCACCCTGCCTTACTCCTTGTGTCCTTGAGATAAACCAATATTGTGATGAGATACATGTATAAATCCATGCTAGGAAAGGGTTTGGAAAATTCATTCTAGACATAATAGCCAAAATAGGGTTCCATGAAACAAAGTTAGCTGCCATTCTAATATCCAATTTTAACATGCACCTTGGAGAAATAGTTTTCCTATTATAACCATGCAATAATTCTTGTGTGCTCAAAATATTATCACCAATTGATCTACCTCAAATAAAAGCTGACTGATTATTAGAGATGTTTATAGGAAGTACCATTTGTAATATGTTAGCAAGAATCTTTGATATCACCTTAAAGATTATACTGCAATATGAAATTGGTCTAAATTCATAAACCAATGTAGGATTATTAGCCTTTGGAACTAGTGCTATTGCTATTGAAGATAAACCAGCAGGCAATGAACTTTCTAAGAGAAAGTACTGAACAATAACCAAAACATCTTCCTCTATTGTAGACCAATATTGTTGCATGAAGTATGCATTATATCTATCTAGTCCCCCACAATTAGAGGCATTCATACTAAATGCAGCGGACTTCGTCTCTAGCGATTACATTAATGAGATCATTTGATTGCTGAACTGAGAGAGAAGAAAATTTTATATGAAAAATAGGTTGCACATCAAAATCAGGAGTGTTTGGTGATGCTATTATAGAAGAGAAGTATGTGAAAAATGCATCATTAATATCTTCTTTTGAAGAGTGAATTTCACCATTAATATCCTTGATCAAGAATGTGGAGTCCTTAATATCCTTGATCATGAATATAGAGTCCTTAGCCTTCCTAACTTTCAGAGTGTTATGAAAGTATTAGGAATATCAATTTAAACTTAACTTACGACACTTTAATGGTAGACATCCAATCACCTCTGAAACCCACTTTTCCCGCCTCGAGTCAAGCCCCAGCTATCTCATCCATCGCTTCACCCAAAATTCGGCCACCATCTCCTCCTCTTATTCCCCATCCTACACAACTAGATCCTACCTCCATTACCCCTCTTGATCCCTCCACTTATGATTTTCCTCCGCTCGGCAATGATTACATGCAAACGCCAGTTCAACAGCGTTGGACTTCCTGTTTCCAACATCTGCCTCGCAATACTGGGATGTACAATCCCATTGAATTGTAGCCCACTTTCTCTAACGATGCCATGGATTACACTTCTGAAGCTATTGACACCGGCTCCAAAGTGTGGAGTGAAGCTTTGGTGGGTTTCTTTATAGATGCTCCACTATCGTTCAAGGTAGTCCTCTAAAAGGTCAACTATAATTGGTAACTCAATGGTACCTTTAGGGTAAAATCCGATGGTGTATTATTTGTTTTCCAGTTCACCAGTCAAGAGGATAGGATTAAAATTCTAATGGGTGATTTGCAAAGTATGAGGAATAAACTCTTTATTATCAATCCATATGACCCTCAAGTTAGTAATGTTTGTGGTCGAATTAAAGCGGTTCCAATTTGGGTGCAGTTTTCTAATATTCCCCTCTTTGCATGGTCATAATATGAAATTAACTAGCTGGCAAGCAGATTGGGGAAGATGGTTTGTCTTGATGAAACGACTGAAAAACTTAAATAGTTGGAATATTCTAGATGCCTCATCAAAGTCAAACCAAATAAAGAACTAGTAGATGAATTCTTAGTTAACCTTCCAGGTGGAGGTACTTAACGAATTAGGGTTAAATTCCTCTGGAAGCCTCTTATATGCACTAGTTGTAAGGCTTTTCTTCACTGCAATGACAAGTGTGAAGAAAGAAAAGTTAATGATCTGAAAGATGAAGGAGGCATGAGCAAGAAAGATGACAAGGTTCCATTGAATGAAAAAAAACAAAGAATAATGATTGACAAAAATAGTAATGTTGAGGCAAACAATTATACTGTGAAGAAAGCGGACAACGTATATAGCAGAAGCCAATACCACACAAGTTTCAAGCTTGGCACAAAGTTGATAGAAACAAGCAAAATGATGCCTACAAAAGATAAGGCAAAAGCACTTTTTGAGACTTCTAGCCAGTAAACAACGAAGTTTCAATTCCTAATAATGGTGTAGCCCCAGCTGTGCAAGAGGAGACCATACTAAAAGAAGGAGAAATTCAGAAAGAAAATAAGGGTGGAAGTAAAAGTGCAGGAAAACAATCTCAGTACACAACTAAAGATAATAACAACAGTGTTAAGGTTAGTGACAAAGAAAAAAAATGTGCTTGTACCAACTACCAACTGTTTCATTAACTTGCAAGATGATGAGGAGGCGGATAAGGATAAAGAGATCATCAAAGTTGATGAAACTCACAAACTCGACAAAGTAAGCGCTATAAGTAAGTGCGTTGAAGAAACACCAAATGAAAGCATGGCAACTGATAACCTGAGTGCAACATCTTCAGGTAAAAGAGAAAGCAGCCAAGAAGGACCATCAGAAATTAGTAAGATCTTTCCAAATACGTGACAGTGAATGTGCTAACTGGACGAGGTAATTGTTTTGAATTTATGGACTGTTAGGTCAAAAAGAATTAATATTCTACCATAACTAGAGTCATTTAAATTGTGTAAAAGGTCCCATTTTGTGCAGATGTACCTGACAGCACGAAGAGTTAAAGCTTCATTGAGTTTAGTTTCAAGAATTGCCAAAGCACTCAGATTGTATATCGTTATCATGTACTTACATCGATCCAGCTTTATATCCACATGAGCTCTGCCAATATTCCAGGCACTAATGTTTTGTAACATTGGTAAACTCATCTTGTTGGTTTTGAACGCTTGTCGTAGATCTCGTCTGGATCTGACTTGGGTCTACCACTGATGGTTTGTTTCTACTACTTCTTTTCTTCTCACTGCTATCTCTTTTAGGGTAATAGTGGTGAGATCCAGCTGCTTTCTTAAAGCCAGATGGTGGTGCAATGTCATTATATAGGTACTTGCAACTTTCTTTTGAATGACTCTCACTACCAGCTTCAGGTTCCACTTGTCTAGTTTTATTCTTTAATATAGGTGTTTTAATTTGTTCTTGTGTTGATTACTGTCGTGCTTGCTCACCATGTACTTCAATATCCTCATTATCAGTAACAACATCGAGCAAAAAGCTTGCTGCTGGTAAGGCATTAACAAGAGCAGGCTCAAAGCCACTGGTAGAAAACTTAAATTCATTTTCTGCACTTGCCACAGCATCATTTTCATTTCTACTTTGAACATTTGTTTGCTCACAACTACCATGTACCTTATTTTAGTCATATTACTTTACATTGATCTATGCATCTAACTCATCTAATGCTAGGGACACACTTTTTAATTTGATGCCTGACTTCAGAAAATACACACATCCTTGGATTGTGTGTGATGATTTCAATACACCTCTTAAACTCACCAATAGGGTGTGTGGAAACCCTATAGCTCTCTCTGAAATGAGATCGATTAACACTGCTATGAATGAATGCGATCTCTTGGAAATTAACTCTTATGGTCTTTCATTCACATGGAACAACAATAAGAGGGATGAACCACGAACTTATTCAAGAATTGACCATGCTTTATGTAATGTTGTTGATCTTAATAATTGTCCAAACATTTCCAATGAATTGCCACCTCCCTTACTCTCTAACCATTCCCCTTAAATTCTTAGGCTTAGTGTGAAAGAAACTATAAGAATTCCTAGCTTTAAATTCTTTAATGCTTGGATTTTTTACCCTAATTTTAGTCAAATAGTTAAATATCAATGGAATAGCTCTACTATGGTAATCCAATGTACATCCTTTACCAAAAAATGAGGACTCTTAAGTTTGCTCTAAAATGTTGGTCTAAAGCTAAATACGGCAGTGGTTCTGCGCAATATAAACTTTAGAACAAAAGTAAATTTATGTGCAACTATTGATGCAAAATGATACTAATAACACTTCTCTTTCCATAGAGGAAAGCATAATCTCTAATAACTATCGAAATGCACTTCAACATGAATCGTTGATGAGTAGACATAAATCAGGAATTTGGTGGCATAAGGAGGGTGACATGAATATAGCTTTCTTTCATGCTATATTAAGAGCCAAGCAATTCAGAGAAACAATCCACACAGTCGCTGACATGAATGGGCAGGTACACAATTCCTGGGTTTTGGTGCAAACTGCATTTGTTAAGTATTTCTCTGATCTTTTTGGTAATATTGTTAACTTCATGCCTAATATTGAACAAATTGACCCAATGCTACTACTTGGGCTTAACCCTGATCAATTTATCTTACACAATGCTTCCATCACTGATATTGAAATTAAAACTATTATGCTATCTCTTAATAAAAACTCTTGTGGTGGGCATGATGGCTTTAATGCCCTATTTTTAAAGCATTGCTAGAACATAGTTCAAATTGATGTATATAAAGTTGTTCATCAGTTTTTTAAAAGGGGCATAATGATGAACTCATATAATAACACAATCATTGCATTAATACCTAAGTCTAAGAATGCTTGTACTGTCAGTGCTTTTAGACCTTTATCCTGCTACAACACCAAATACAAGAGCATATCCAAAATTATGGCTAGCAGGCTCAAATTAGTCCTCCTTGAAATAATATCCATGTATCAATATGCTTTTCTACCCAGTAGGAGCATACTTGACAATGTCTTAGATGCCCATGAACTGCTTAAAAGTTACAACACAAAGGATTGCTCACCTAGAATCATGCTTAAACTTGACATAAGGAAAGTATTTGATTCAATAAAATGGACTTCTATAACTAGGATCTTGAAATCTATGAACTTTTCCCCGTGTTTTGTTACCTGGATATACTCTTGCATTAGCACAGCACACTTTTCAGTTAATGTTAATGATACCCCTATTGGTTTTTTTGAGAGTAAGCAAGGAATAAGACAGGGGACCCAATATCCGCATTTATATATTCATCATAATTATGGAACTACTCACATGAATGCTTAATGAACTTGTAAACAAGAATTAGTTTAAACTTCACCTTAAGTGCAGTAACCCTAGAATTACTTCTATTATGTGTGCGGACAATCTCATTATCTTTTGTAAACCTAACACTGACACTATGATGAACATTATGAACACACTTGAGAAATTATACACCCTTACTGGTCTAAAAGTAAACACAAATAAGTCTGAATTTATGGTTACTGGTATCTTATCAACACATATGCCAAATTCAATCACTTATTGGCCTTAAATGCAATATTAGTACTATATCATACTTGGGTTTGCCACTTACCACCTCAAGAATCACTACACACCAATGCCTGCCTCTGTGTGATAAAATCACTACTAGGCTTGAATGTTTGTCATCGAGGATGGACTTTTAAGCTGGCAGATTGACTTTGATCAACGCAGTTGTTATATCTATGCAAGTATACTGGATAGGAACCTTCATTCTTCCCTAGAAATTGATATAAGAACTGCATTTATGCACTTTCTTTGGAAAGGCAACATACGTATGAAATACCTAACTACAATTTCTTTCTCAATACTAGAAAAACCTACTTGCAAAGGTGGATTGGGTATTGTGAATATGTGTAAGTGTAATTTGGCTGCCTTTGGCAAACAAATCGGTGGCATTTTAAGTATGAAAGACTATCTATGTGTCAAGTGGTCTCCTAGCCATATGTTGAATGATAACAGTCTTTGGACAGTGGTCGAGAAACAAAATCATAGTTGGACTTAGAAATGTATAGTGAAACACAAAACTCTTTTCTTGGCTTACTTTAAATTTGTGGCAAAAAGCATTTCAATTAATTAGGTTTTGGCATGATCCATGGGTTGTTTATGGAACCATACTTGGCAGAACCTCACTTACCTCGTATGATCCAATATGGTGTTAGCTACAACAACCATGTTATCAGTGTCATCATTGGTAATCAGTTTATGCTGCCTGCCTCATCTAACTAGAATACCATCTCTATATGGTCCAAGATTGGTGCATGCAACCTGCTCAACTTACCTCGTAAGCAAAGCTACTAGAAATGGCAAGGTGAGATATTTTCTATTAAAAGTATGTATTTTGAATTGCTTGGTATTTCAGAAACGTTGAAATGCAGAAGGAAAGGCATAATATGGATAAAGGATAATTCAGCTAAAGAAAGTATAACCTTATGGAAAGTATATCACCAAGCCATCATGACCAAAGACAAGCTCATACAATAGGGGATACAAGTTGATCAGAGATGCTACTTTTGCAATGACCAACTTCACTTCAATGTTGTTCTTCCAATTCTGAAATCAACCATGGAAAAGGATGGTTGCAACATGCATGGAACCCCTTATAACTAGGAAGAAATGCAATGGTAGAAGTGCTAATGCAAGAATCTGCAGCTTTGTTTTGAAGAAATATGTTTACAGAGTTTGGAGAGAGAAGAACAACCAAGTTTTCATCCTGACAAAGCACGGATCCTCAATCAAGTAAAGCACCAGATATGGCAAGACATTAGAGAAGGCTTAAAGTATTTAAAAGTTTTCTTTGATCCAGGGATATTGAGCTTCTAATTAACTCAAACCTAATTGTATATATGTGTTTTTGTTCAGCTTCTTTAGTTCTTGATATGCCATTTTTGGTATGTAATCTTTTTTTCCTTCTTGATTTCTATGTACTCGTCTTCGATGTATCAATAAAGTGGTAGCTGATCAGTCAACCCCATTGGCTTTGCCAAAAAAAAAAGTATTTGGTAATTTTATCATCCTCTACTTCTTTTCTAAAATATGAATTATGCCTTATTTCTTGTAATTCCATTTCCATCATATTTTTTAGTTTGGACTTCAATTCAGTTTCAACCTTCTGAAGAATTTTGTCATATGGGTTCTTATGAATTGCCTCCTGCAGTTTTAAAATCTCAGCCCTAACTATTGATGATTACTTTGGATCTTTACCAAAATTAAATGCAGACCAAGCCTTTAGGTGAAATTTAAGCAATTTCAACTTATATAATAGTGTAACCATAGGATTTCTTCTTGATTGATTTGACCACACCTGCAACAAAAGGTTAGAAATTGCATGTTTAATCCAAAAATTAAGAATTTTAAATGAGTATTTTCCCTTGCTATCATCATCATCATTTCCCAAGTGAAAGAGCAATGGACAGTGATTAGACATAGAGGAAGGAAGGATTGGTAAAAGGATTCATTCCAAAGATTTATGAAGTTTGAATTAACAAAACTGTGGTCAAGCTTAAAGTGGGTATGATTACCATTTTTACTACAATTGGACCAAGTGAAAGAAGTCCAAAGCTATTTATTGGAATAAGATTTTCCTTAATAACAGCTTGATTCAATGTTGCTATGTAATTTACTGATAATGGGCAACCACCGTGTTTTTGATGACAAGAGAACATGATATTGAAATCTCCACCAATTAACTAAGGTTCATTTGCAGGATTAAGTTGATAAAAAAATTTCAAGGAAAGAAAATCTCAATGATATGGAATTGTGAGCATAAACAGAAGTAGGAAGAAATTTAGAATTTGAAGGAATATAAGTACATGAGTAGTGTATATACTAACCAGCGGCAGAAATTTTTAACAGCAGAAAATAACAAGGGTTCCAAAGAGAAAATCATCCACCAAAGCTTGCTTGAACGATTATGATCATATATCCAATTTGCTGATATAAAATAAGCTACTCCCCCAGTAGAATGGATATCAAGTTCAGCCTTAGATATGCACATTAACTGAATATAATTTTCTCTAATGAATGCTTTGATTTCACCTTGCTTAGAGGGTAGATTTGCACCTCTAATATTCGAGAAAGCTATGTTGTTCATCATATTAATTGGAAAGGGATAAAAAGAGTGGAAGGATTCTTCCTTGCATGTCTTATTGAAGATTTGCTATTAATATTAAATGGTAACACCTGATCAAGATTAAACTTCATACCATCATTCAAATCATCAAAATCACTAGATTTCTTCTTTTTGGATTTCTTCCTTCAACTTTTTTATGATTTGGGAATTGATTTAACGAGAGATACAACCAGAGCAGGTGGAAAAATTACATGTGAAAAGGAGATAAGTGAGAGTAAGGTGAAGATGAAGAGGAAACAGATGAACTTTCCACAGTATTATTAGATGAAGAATGAGGAATTTGAAAACTGAAGGAAGAAGAATTGGATATTGTGTTAATAGGAGAGTTAAGTGTTAGATGCAATGGCCGAAGTGGAAAAAGAGGAATTAAAATGTGAATCATCTAAGTTTGATAGATCAGACAATACTGAAAATGGGTTATGAACATTAAATTCAGTCTCAATAGCTTCATTTCCAAATGAAACATGCTCATATTTATCATTATGCAAAGTTTCAGCTTCAAAATTACTACCAAGAGGCTTGTCACCAATGTTTACCACTTTGTCTTGATTATTATTCTGACCATCCTCAACAACTTTTTGATCATGTTGCTTATAACCAGCTTTATCACAAACATCAGAATAATTCTCATTACCAGTTTCATCCAAAGTATCAATATTGTTTTGATTACTAGAATTATCACTAACATCATTCACCCCATCCTTTCTATTCCTATCACCTTTCTTCCTTCATACCTTTTTGTTATTTGAAACTACATCATTCCACCCCTTTGATTCACTTCCATATGTACTTTACTTTTATTTTGCCTTACATTCACATTCTTATTAACATGCCACCCTTGTAAAAATTTCCATTCTAGCCCTCTCACTTCAACTCAACTTTAGCTTTAAATTCACGTTTATCAGTTTCATGTCCAAAACTCTTATAGTGAGTACAAATTTATGGCCTCCAAACATAAGAAATCATCACTGATGGATAATTCTCAACTAAATTTACTACTTCATTAACTCAGGAAGTTCGAACTCAGGAGAAATCTCAACTAATGCTTTAGCATATTTGAATCATTACAACTTCTCTGTGCTTTCATCAAAACATATTAACTTTCCTATATGACATGCTAACCAATTAATTCCAACAAAAGTCCAAAAAATTGGAGGGATTCAATCAAAATGAATCCATATTGGTACCCTTCTAATTTGCGCCTAAGAACAACCAATTGATGGATCCCAATGTGTTATAATGATCATTCTTCCCCATATAAGAATCAGATCAGATTGCAGTATTCTATCTCTATCCGAATCATTGAAATAACTAAGGTAAAATTTAACACCATCTATGCTCACTTCACCATTTAACCTCTAGTATCTATTTAAGAAATTTAAAATAGTTAGGTGTGACAACCTACCATCCAGGAAGAAGCCAACTAAATGATTACTCCAATATTTCTTTCCCTCGTTTTTAACTAGATCTAGTAATTCCTTAGATACACTATCTTGTGCTATATCAAAATGAAGAGGCTTAAAAACACCAACATTTCGAGGAAGGAATTTATAAAGTGACACGAAATCGTATTTAGCAATAGGAGGATTGATATAGAGTTGTTCGACGAATAGATATTAGAAGGATTAGAGGTGTTCGATGAATTAATATAAGCAGTATTCAAGTTATGAGGATTCACATTGACATTAGCAGAATTCAAATTAGGAGGATTCACATTGGAAGCTTTGAAATTATTGACATTATCAAGATTTTAGTTCAAAGAATTCGCATCGATATTAGTAGCAACAGAAGGATTAGAAAAAGGTAGGATGACAGAAGAAGGGTTGACAAAATGAGGAGGATCCGGTGGAACATGTTAAGGATTGTGGAATGTGGATCTTAAGGCAAAACTAACACTAGAGGGGGATGAATAGTGTTTGTAAGAAATTTATGGAAATGTCAAACTTATTTCATTTATTATATGAATCACAAATAGATTATCACACCAGAAAAAATCACTGATATGGAAACAATCACAAATACAGAAATAGATTAATATAAAATGCAGGAAAGAAAAGAACACACCGGATTTTATACTGGTTCGGATTACTCCTACGTCCAGTTCCACGTAACGCTGGAGTGCGTAGAGTTTTATTATTATCAATATCCAAGTACAATCCCCTTGATTTCGCGGCTACAAGGTTAACACCGCTCCAAACACACTTGATTTCACGGTTACAAGGTCAACACCACTCCATTTACTTGATTTTAGGGCTACAAGGAACACACACTTTCCCAAATGATTACAACATCTATATAACTCTTCAATATCACTTCAACTCAGAGAGTATTTGATAGAGATTGAGAAGAGAAGAAGTTTGATATAATTTGAGTAGAAATCGGCAGAGTATAAGTGTAGAAATCAAAAAAATAATGTATATTATTGGTGCTAAGTAAAAGGATGAAAATAGAGAAGAAGAAGATATAGAAAATTAAAAATGAGGCCTATTTATAGCCTCTCAAAGATTGTAACATTTCTGAAACGTTTCAAATAGTGAAAAGACACACCTTTTAAGTATTTGAAATATGACAGTTATATGTCGACATATGCATTTCTGTATGTCGACATATATTATTTAAATTTGAATTTTAAAACATTTTCAAGTGTTTAAATATATATATATATATATATATATTCCTAAAATATATAAATCAAAACTTAGTATTCAAAATAAATATTCTAAAGTGTAAAATCATATAGAAACCTAGTAATATAACATATAAATATATTTATATGGTTTAAATTTATAAAACTATATATATTATAAACATATATATATATATATATTATAAAACATATATATATATATATATATTATAAAACTATGAATATAATTCAAAATCATAAGTAAGGAAATTTGAAATTATTTAAAGAAAGAACTTGAAATAATTTGAAAATATTTTGAAATCAGAATTTTGAAAACGAAATTTGAAGTTGAAAACAGAATTTGAACATGCAGTGCTATTTGGCGTCTTATATAAAATCTAGACTCAACTACTATATTTTTCTTGAGCTCTTTAATTCTTGATATCTTGTTAACTCAATAACTCATGAGTCTTGAATCTCCTTTGAATTCTGAATCTCTTGGAACTCTAAAACTGTACAGTCTTTAGTATTTAAGTCCTGCATACAAACCCTGTATATATATATTCTTGATAGAGATGTTAGTATGTATTTTATAATCAATGATAATTGAAATAAGGTTGTCGTCATCAAAACTCCATTCTCCAATAATCTCCGCCTTTTTAATGATGACAAGCTTGGTTTATTAATTATTCATACCTATTGATACCTTTTGAACTTGTTCTTTGAATACTCTCCCTTTCACTATGAATTCTACATACTTCCCCTTATACTAAGCCTAACTAATCCTTATTTTATAATTTCTCCCCCTTTGTCATCAACATATTTTTTTTTAAAACATACCCCTTCCAAATCTATGATATCCTATTTCTGTCTATTCTAAGATCATAATACTTAATTCTAGACTAATGTATTTTAATATACTTAACTCCCCCTAAATCTGTAATCCTAATGGCTCACTACGTATACACTTCTATTCAACTAAACTAACTTATACTCTCCAGATAACTACGCTATAATCCTAATCCCAAATATTTTATTCTGTAACCCTAAATCTATACTATAAAATAGGAAAGTATTGAACAAATAAATCATATAATTTAACCAATGTTTTACAAACCAATCATTGTACACAATATACAAATTAAAACGTCTACGAATACACGAATTGTACATATTACATCGTTTTACAAATAAATCATAAACTTAAACGATAAATGATTCTTAACGATTGGGGATTTATGAATTGGGCAATGTGGATAATGGAGATAGAATTCACCGCTTTGCTCAACGACGTTCCCTTCTCTATCAAAGCATACTTCGCATACGCATATGACTTGGTCATCTTCCACCATACCTTCAGTTTGGGCTTTTTCTTCCTCCGCTTCAATCATTTCTTCCTCTTCTTCCTATTCTTCCTCTTTCATTACTTGATTATCATCTTTGATGATAATCGGATTAGCAAGATTATCCATAACAAATTTTTGTAGACTTAACATGATTCATCCTTGTTTCACATGCTTTTGATTCATCTTGACTTCTAGAACTTGTATTTCAGTAAGCATTTGTAGGACATACTTCATGGATTCCTATAACTTCATCACACGAGCGAGAGTAGTGCGTTGGAAAGGACATTCAGATGGTCCAACGGACGAATCAGGGTTTATTTGGTTATTATTACTTGTGGAGGCCATTGTTTTGTAAGTTTCAGAATTTTTATAGAGAGGAAATGAATAGATGAAGAAGAAAATTCAAGGTAAGAAGTTTAAATAGATGTTGTAACTAACTTTTGGTGGGAATTAATTTTTGAAATCTGGCATTATATGTTGACATGTCTAAAAATGTATATCGACGAATGTTACATTTTTATTTTTCTGAGTTTTTGTTATCTGTTATATCTATATATATAATCCTAATTCACTTAATGAACAAATACCTAACTCTCTTCTAGATTTAGTGAATGTTTCTTCATTTAATGGTTTTGTTAATATATCGGCTATTTGTTTTTCTGTTTCTATGAATTCAAGTGAAATTTTCTCTTTATTTACGTTATCTCTTAAGAAATGATGCCTTATATCTATATATTTAGTTCTTGAATGATGAGTTGGATTTTTAGATATATTAATAGCACTTGTTTTATCACAGTATATTGGTGATTTATTTATATCTATTCCAAAATCTTTTAAATTTTGTTGCATGTATATTACTTGTGAACAAGCCAAAGCAGTAGATATATATTCTGCTTTAGTTGTTGACAAAGATACGGGATTTGGCTTTTTTTTAAACCATGAAACTAGTGAATGTTCTAAGAAGTAACATGTTCCACTTGTTCTTTTATGATAGGATTTACATCCTGCATAGGCAGCGACACAATAGGAAATTAATTCAGACGAATCATTCTTGGGATAAAATAATCCAAATTCCATTGTATGTTTTACATATCTTAAATTATTTTTATGGATTTTAAATGGTTTTCCTCATGTTGTAATTGATATCTTGTGCAGAAACATACACTATACATTATATATAGTAACGACCCTATTAAAGGGAAAGTACGATCAAATCGACATCCCAAATTTGTATATTAACAGTTAAAACCAAAGATCTGTAGCAAGAACATTATATTAAAACTTAATAATTAGGATTTCATACCTTTGATCTCAAGATCCACGAATCTGATGAAGATGACAGCTATCCTTGAATCGATTAGGCCAACAAGTGCTAGCCCTCAATCGGTGTCCACCAGAACGATTTACTTCTTCAATCGTATTGAAGAAGATGGTAAAAGAGGCATTACTAGCTGCCATGAAATATCTAGGGTTTTGGAAAAATATTTGGGGGTGGATCGAAATTTTGATCTAAATTAATTCATTTCCTAAGTGTTGCCGTGTTTTATTTAAAGGAAATAAAATATCTCCTTAATATAAGTGTCAACCGTAGAATAAGAATTGACCCGACTACTCATTTCAACATTGACACGACCCAAACTTCCCCATAAAGGAAAGCCTGGATTGAGTTGAGAACATGACAAATCAGAACATAGATGACTGAACATTTCATTGCTTATTACAACAATTTACATCAGAGTACAAGAATATACAGAGTATGAACAAATTATTTACATTTGATAAATATCAGAGATTTACAAATTATAACGTAGTGGAAAATAATACAAAATACAACTTAAAGAAATACACGGATACAGAGCATTCTGAATATATCTCTAGCTGTAAACCAGTTACCTTTGAATATAATATCTGCAAAACCAAAACTACTAACTGCCCGTGTGGAAAATAGGGGCACCCAGACTTTAGGTTAAAACAATAAACTCCAGGTCAGTCATGTGAGGACTAAAACAGTTATTTAAAACTTTACTTTAAAATCAGATATATCAAGGGAACACGCCGTATAACACGGAATGGGTTTCGTCCCAAGAATACCAGTGCATAAAACAAATAGCACAATGCTAATTAAAGAAAATGAAGCTATTATAAGATTCAGGTCCTGCTACATAATGTTACGCAAGCTGGAGGATAGGGTTTTCCCTTATAATAGCCAAACATGCTTGGTACGTTTAAACCAAATCATTGATACTATAATAAGTGTGTAGTGTCAAAAACAACTTAAAATATAAATGTATCAATCATAGACGGCATGGTACCATCTATCATGTCGTCATACTAGTTCTACAATTAAAACGGCAAAGTCACGTATTGAAGTTGGATTTCCATCTATGAACCAAGGCAAGGGATCGTCCTTTCCGCTTCGAGACTGTCTAGCATGTGCCTCAGGGTCAGATGCATCGACCCTTGGATCGTCAGGGCTGGTCCACACGAAGTGGATTAAAATGCCTGAACAATGTGTTTCCCTGCCCCCATAGGGCGTAAAACTGGTCAGTATGTCAACCAAACCATCCATCGGCCCTATGTTGACCGATATAACCGAGGCGCCTCGCTTTCCATCATCCACATAAGTAAAATGTCTGGGCTCCATACCATAACACCACTCCTAGCTAGAAAGAAACACATGTCCTCCCTGAAGTCCTCTCCCGTTTTTGGTTTACACCAGGGTATGAGGCTCGCAGATTAACGTTATACACAAAGCTATGCTATATTAAAGCCGTGCTTTGATCATCAACCACAAAACTCTGCTTTTCAATAGAAGCCTTGATCATTTGCATCTCAGCATGCCACACTGACAATTCACACCATGTAACTGATATTTATCGATATATAACCTCTGAGCTCTTACGTCTCAGAGATAGGTGTTGAGCAAGAGAATAAATTCTCCACCACTAAACAGATATATGTTTAATAGAGATCAATCAACATAGAATAAAATCCAATGTCAGACGCACATCCATTTACAATTTCTGTAACAACCCGCATTCTACGAATAGAAGGATCGTAGAATATTTATTTCTTTCCCATATGAAGTCGTATGGTCATGTAACCTTGGGAAACAACCATTAGGCTCATTTCCCATGTTCATGATTTTTGTCGATTTTTAAATGACTGTTTTGCCCCTAGTTGATCTTGTTAGGCCATAACTTTTGATTGGAAAGGAATTTTGACCTGAAACAACTTTCATTGGATTCTTTTGATGGTTTACCTTTCCGTAGAGTGGTTATACGTGAAAAACAGACTTACCATTTGGGAGATATGGTTGAAATAAGGTTTGGAAGGTGAACAACTGCTTAACCAGGCCAAATAGGGTGATTAGTGAATGGGCCCATAACCCATTTCGGGATTAGGGTTATGGGGGGGATGAAAAGGGTTAGAGATTCATTCCATTTCAGTTTTCTAGCCTCCACTTACCTCTTAGAAACTCTAAAAATGGCCTCCAACCTCTAAATCACCTCCAAATCACCTTCTAATCAAGGATTAAGCTTAGCAACATCAAATCAAGGGAGATCTTCACCAAATCAAGATTAGAGCTTTTGTTTAGCATTGGGATTCGCACCAAGTCAGAGATTTATTTCAGATCTAAGTTTTATTGGTGGCTAAGGTGAGTGATTTGCATAGCTCCTCACTAATTATGGCTAATTAAGGGTAATTAGTGTTAATTAGCGGATTTAAACATGATAAAATTCTGGAAAAATATTTATAAAATCCGAAATGATGTTTTAGACCTCTGATATGAATTTGGGTTAATTTGGTTAAGTTTTGCTAATCACATCATTAGTTTCACCTAAACATGCTTAGGGGGAAATATGGGGTTTTGGGTATGTTTGATCCATTTTAACCTATCATATTGATGCTTTGGTGTTTGATGTCACTTCTACTTGTTGCTATGACTGTATGGTATGTTTTGTGATTGATTAGAATAGGTAGAATGGTCGAAAACGTCGTCGAGTGGCGTAAAACTGCTTGCTGGAAAAGTGCAGAAAATTAGCCGATCCGAATCGGAACGGAGAAGAGGACCCGATCCGAACCACCTCCCATGCGAGTTCAGAAGCTCTGCTCCATCATCATATGAAGAAGCTCTGCTCCGCTCCGTAGTACTGTATGGCGACATGACTTGGAGACTCCGACCCGAACCGGGGTGCTACGAAGGAGACCGATCCAATCCAGCATCTTGTGAGGACTTCCGATCCGATCCGATCCGAAGAAGCTTGCCAGGAAGTGTAGACCCCGATCCGATCCGGAGCAGAGGAGAAGGCTTGTGCTGGAGACCCGAACCGATCCTGTAAAGAAGGAGCATTCCAATCCGAACTGAACTGATGATTAGGGGAAGATCCGAACCGATCCGATGATGACCAATAACCCGAGATGCAAAGGTAGTCCTAATGGAAGTTAGAGCTCAGGATCCAGTTGGGAACCAATGAGTTCACTTCATGGTTGGACTTTGCTGTGGGACGTGTGCTAAGGAGTTGTCGACGTTCATAACTTCGATTCACCATTGAAAATGGATGATGGGCTACTTATCAGTGCAGTAGAGTCACTACGACTCAAGGGGCAAGGTGATGGTAGCAAGACTACGTTATCAGTGCAGTGAAGCCATTTATGACTTCATGGGGCAAAGTGATGCGTAGTAAGACTATGAGCCAGTGCAGTGGGGTCATTGTGACTCCATGGGGCAGAGTGGACATAGTAAAGGATTAGTGAGGCTATGAGCCAGTGTAGTGGGGTCATTGTGACTCCATGGGGGCAAAGTGGACATAGCAAAGGATTAGTGGCTATGTATCAGTGCAGTGAAGCCATTTATGACTTCATGGGGCAAAGTGATCATATCAAAGTATGTTGGGTGATCGAAGTGGTGAATATCGTATGCTTTACGCACTGAGTGAGAGATGTGAGGATGGTTGCTATGTTTGATTGTTTGCCATCACTATGACATGCACACCCTCACCCACGTTATCTTTACACCATTTGAAATGGCACCTTAGAGTGTTGTACAGTATGTAGTGCTAACTCTTTGGTTGCAGGTTCGGGTATGGTTTAGTCTGCCTGTTATTGTTCTATTTAGATGCTTATCGGTCATACCAGGCTTTATGTCTGACCCATAGTTTTATGTCTCTTCTTATTACTCTGGGTGCTCACACGAGCAGACTAGAGACAGGTTAGCTGGTGATGCGCGAGTAGCTGATTCGGAGGAGAGCAGGAGGCTTCCACGTATGATATATAGATATTCTCCCTGTGTCGTTAGGAGTCGCTACTTGGGCATTAGTAGTGTACCTCCTTTATCTTGCTTTTGCTCTTTGAGACAGTTTGAAAAGTTGTAATAATGTTAACTTTGGATCATAAGCTGTAATTGGATTTTCCGC
Source organism: Allium sativum (assembly GCA_030737875.1). Taxonomy (NCBI): domain Eukaryota; kingdom Viridiplantae; phylum Streptophyta; class Magnoliopsida; order Asparagales; family Amaryllidaceae; genus Allium; species Allium sativum. The sequence continues at coordinate 81,676,280 of CM060909.1, forward strand.
TGCTATGTTAGTTGTTACCAGCTTATGCACTGTCTCACCTGTTTTATGTCAAGTATGTTGTTATTACATTTTGTTCCATGCGCTGTGAGACATTCTACAGGTTCCTTGTTAGTTCATTTCCTTCTTCCCTTTTCTTCTGACGATCCATTCCGTGCTAACTGGACATGTGTACAGCGCACTTTTTGAGTAAATGTCGGTTGGTGCGGGGCGGGCCGTCACACTTGGATCAGAGCTCTAGGTTGCGTAGTTAACCTAGGGAAAGACACTAGGGAGAGATAGTACGTATATGAGAGAGCGTATTTGTGATTACTTTGGTTTTTAAAAGCTGTATATGTATGTACTATTAGTAGTATAAGAATGAAGTCGTATTGCACTAGCACCACTGTGGGGTCGTTAATCGTTCCCCTTTTTTAGATTGAACAATGAGCCGATTTGCAAGAGGTGCTGGCAGGGGAGCCAATAATGGGAATGCTGCTGACATGAGGGCGATGTTTACTGACCTCATGAGAGACATGCTTAGGGAGGTGCAAGGGGCAGTTCCCAATCCCGGAATTGGTGGTGGCCCAGTAGTGCAGGCACCTAGGGTCGATTTCGCCAAGTTGTGCAAGGATTACACTAACCTTAGTGGGAAGTCGTTCCACGGAATGGAGTCGGCTACAGATGTTCAGGATTGGTTGGATAGCTGTGATCATATCTTTGACGACTTAGGTATCGAGGATGCGATGAAGAGAAGGCTAGCGTCTCGTCAGCTGCAAGGGAGAGCGATGAATTGGTGGAATGCCATTAGAACAGCTACTCCAGAAGATCAGGTTATTTGGGATCAGTTCAAGGCTCGCTTTAGCGGGAAGTTCATTCCAGCTTCCCAGAAGTCAGTGTTGTTTAAGAGATTCTTGGAGCTCAAACAGAATGGTAGGGCAGTCTCTGACTATATTGCCGAGTTTGACACTTTGTCGAAGTATGGACTATCTCTTATCGATACTCCTGAGAAGAAGAATGAGAAGTTCTTTACTGGTTTGGATGGATACTTGGGGGAAAGGCTTATCAACCACATCGATGAGACTTTTCAATCGATTGTGGGGAAAGCTTTGAGATCAGAGAGTCTTTACCCTAAGCCAAAGATTGAGGCTGCATCTGCAGAAGGGCTGAAGCCGCAAGAAGGCGGTGGAGGCAAGAATAACTCTCAGAATAAGAGGAAACAGAACCAATCTAAGGATGGCCAGAAAAAGAATAAGAAAGATGTTGAGTGCTTCAGCTGTGGTAAGAAGGGCCATTATGCTAAAGAATGTCGGGCCAAGCCAGTGGATAGGAAGTGCTATAATTGTGGCCGAGTGGGACATCATAAGGATCAGTGTCCACAACCTCTTAAAGAGAAGCAAATTGTGAAAGCATATGCTATTGATGTTGTTCCTTCTTCGTCGAATGCCCCAACTGCGGCGGAGAAAGGAAAGAATGTTGTTATTCAAGGTATGTTTTCTATTTATGATGTATCGGTTCGAGTTTTGTTTGATACTGGGGCTTCCCGTTCCTTCATATGTAGTGACCTGGTAGGTAGGTTGGGACTGGAACCCGAGATAGTCGATAGACCATTGGTTGTGACGAACCCGATTGGTGGTTCGACTAGCCTTAGTATGATTTGCCGAAATTTGGTCTTATCGAGTCATGGATGTATGTTTGTTTGTGATTGCTTTGTTTTGGGCTTTACTGGGTATGGCATTATATTGGGAGTCGATTGGATCCAAAGATACGGGGTGGTGGTAGACTGTGAGGGCTTTTTGGTGACAGTTAGGGCAGACGATGGGCGGAGGGTAGTGTTTGGTAGTCTACCTAGTGATGGGGTAATGGCTAGTTTTATAAATTCCCTCGACATCCCGCATGATGAGTTGTCAGATGTGCCCATGGTTGGCCAGTATCCGGACGTCTTCGAGGAGGTGACCGGGCTTCCACCACACTGAGAGATTTAGTTCCGTATTGATTTAGTGAAAGATGCCAAACCTATAGTGATGCCACTTCGTCGTATGGCACCAAGGGAGCAGCGAGAGCTCGGGGTGCAAGTCAGCAAACTTTTGAAGAAGGGATTTATTAGAAGAAGTGTCTCTGAGTGGGGAGCACCAGTTGCGTTTTCCACTAAGGCAGATGGTTCCCTTCGTTTGTGTGTGGACTATCGCGAGTTGAATAAGGTGACGAGGAAGAATAAGTATCCTCTACCATGCATAGATGATTTGTTTGATCAACTGGAAGGAGCAAGAGTGTTCTCCCAGTTGGACTTCACGACAGGATTTCATCAGCTCCGAGTAGCGAATGAGAGTGTTCCGAAAACGGCATTTAGGACGCCGTCTGGATTCTATGAGTGGTTGGTCATGCCATTTGGGTTGACCAATGCACCAGCCTACTTTGTGGATCTTATGAATCGAGTATTCAGAGATCAGTTGAATAAGTTTTTTCTTGTGTTCGTAGACGATATCCTTGTTTACTCGAGGACATAGGAGGAACACAAGGGACACTTGAGGATAGTGATGGAGGTGTTGAGGAAACACCAATTGAAAGCGAAATTCTCTAAGTGTCACTTCTGGAGGAGGGAAATGAGATTCTTGGGCCATGTTGTTTCAGAGAATGGTATTACCGTGGACCCTGCGAAGGTGGCTACGGTACAGGATTGGCCTACGCCCAAGAATGCAATAGATGTAAGAAGTTTCTTGGGGTTAGTTGAATATTATCGTAAGTTTATCCAGGACTTCTCCAAGATAGCAACACCGTTGGCTCAGTTGACTAAGAAGAATCAGGCCTTTGTCTGGGATGAAGTGTGTGAGAATCCATTCAAGAGTCTAAAGGAAAGGTTGACGCGTGCGCCAGTGCTAGTCATTCCTAAAGGGAATGAAGAAATGATGGTATACACTGATGCTTGTGGTACCGGTCTAGGTGCTGTGTTGATGCAAGGAGGTAGGGTTGTAGCTTATGCTAGTCGGCAGCTAAAGCCGCATGAAAAAAAGTATCCTACCCATGATTTGGAACTGGCAGCTATTGTGTTTGCATTAAAGATGTGGAGACACTATCTCTTGGGATAAAGATTTGAGTTGTTTACCGATCATAAATCGTTAAAGTATCTCTTCTCTCAGAAAGATCTGAATCCCTGTCAGCAGAGATGGTTAGAGTTCTTGGCTTCGTATGATTTTGATATCGCATACACATCTGGGAAAAGTAATGCGGTAGCGGATGCCTTGAGTAGGAGACATGCCAGTTTGGGAGCTATGTTTCTTGAATGGAAGCAACTGGAATATATCGCAGGGTTTGATTTCAGACCAAATTGCGAATTAGATCCAGAAATGCTTGCTAGTTTAGTGATCAGACCCACTTTGATAGAGCGGATTGGTTCCAGCCAGAGGAACGATCCTAATCTTTTGGAAATCATCTCCAAGTTAGAGATGGACATCGACGGTGAGGAGATGAATTTATATGGGCTTGATCGAGATGGATGGCTTAGAAAGAATGGAAGACTAGTTGTACCCAACGTGAATGGTTTGAGAAATGAAGTGCATAGAGAATGTCATCACTCAAAACTGACTATACATCCCGGTGGTAATAAGATGTATCCAGACATGAAGCAGACTTACTACTGGGAAGGGATGAAAAGAGACGTTGGGAAGTTTATATCCAAATGCATGAATTGCCAACTAGTTAAAGCCGAGCAAAAGAAGCCTAGTGGGTTGTTGCAACCATTAGAAATTCCAGAATGGAAATGGGAGCAAGTCTCGATGGATTTCATCGATGGTTTACCAAGGACTAGATCGGGACATGATAGCATTTGGGTAATTGTGGATCGATTGACTAAGAGTGCAAGCTTTATACCAGTCAAATCGACCAGAACGGCAGCTAAGTTGGCAGAATTGTATATGAAGTGGGTAGTGAGATTTCATGGAGTACCTAAAGGCATTGTGAGTGACCGAGACCCGTTGTTCACTAGTTGGTTTTGGAAGAGCTTACAAGAGGCTCTAGGGTCAGAATTACATCTCAGTACCGCATATCATCCTCAGACCGACGGTTAGACGAAGAGGGTGAATCGTATATTGGAAGATCTCTTGAGAGCTTGTATATTGGATTTTGGTGGATCATGGGATGACCATTTGCATCTAATAGAGTTTGCATATAATAATAGCTACCAACGCAATATCGGTATGGCTCCATATGAAGCTTTGTACGGAAGACCGTGCAACTCACCATCATGTTGGATAGAGACTGGCGAGAAGTTTATGCTTAGACCAGATGTGGTGAGGGAAACTTCAGATAAGATTAAGATCATTCGACAACGAATGAAAGCTGCCCAAGATAGGCAGAAGAGTTATGCTGATAAGAGGAGAAGAGATTTAAAATTCACTGTTGGTGACTTGGTGTTTGTCAAGGTTTCTCCGCTGAAGAGCGTGATACGATTTGGCAGGAGAGGCAAGTTGGCACCAAGATTTGTTGGCCCGTTCCCAGTTCTCGAACAAGTTGGGAATTTGGCATATAGATTTGACTTACCAGAGAAGATGGCGGGAGTTCACAACGTATTTCATGTTTCCCAAATAAGGAAGTTCGTTCACGACCCAGATAAGACTATTTCACCTGATCAGTGGGGCGAGAACGAGAATGACTGTACTTGGGAGACAGAGGAGAGCATTAGAAAGACGTATCCATAACTCTTTGCCTGGTAAGATTTACCTTGTAATTTAGTTATTCCGCATGCTAGGATAGACTTGTTTTGCTTGTTTTGCATGTATGATTGTTGTTTCATGATTGATAGGCATGCGGGGCCCTTTGTGTGTTTTGGTTAGGGAATTTTTGGAGGCGAAATTTCTTATGGGGGGGGGGGGGGGGAGAATGTAACAACCCGCATTCTACGCATCGAAGGATCGTAGAATATTTATTTCTTTCCCATATGAAGTCATATGGTCATGTAACCTTGGGAAACAACCATTAGGCTAATTTCCCATGTTCATGATTTTTGTCGATTTTTAAATAACCGTTTTGCCCCTAGCTGATCTTGTTTTGGCCATAACTTTTGATTGGAAAGGAATTTTGACCTGAAACCACTTTCATTAGATTCGGTTGATGGTTTACCTTTCCGTAGAGTGGTTATATGTGAAAAACGGACTTACCGTTTGGGAGATATGGCTGAAATAAGGGTTGGAAGGTGAAAAACTGCTTAACCGGGCCAAATATGTTGATTAGTGAATGAGCCCGTAACCCATTTCGGGATTAGCGTTATGGGGAGGCTGAAAAGGGTTAGAGATTCACTCCATTTCAGTTTTCTAGCCTCCACTTACCTCTTAGAAACCCTAAAAATGGCCTCCAACCTCTAAATCACCTCCAAATCACCTTCTAATCGAGGATTAAGCTTAGCAACATCAAATCAAGGGAGATCTTCACCAAATCAAGATTAGAGCTGCTGTTTAGCATTGGGATTCACACCAAATCAGATATTTATTTCAGATCTAAGTTTTATTGTTGGCTAAGGTGAGTGATTTGCATAGTTCCTCACTAATTATGGCTAATTAAGGGTAATTAGTGTTAATTAGCGAATTTAAACATGATAAAATTCTGGAAAAATATTTATAAAATCCGAAATGATGTTTTAGACCTCTGAAATGAATTTGGGTTAATTTGGTTAAGTTTTGCTAATCACATCATTAGTTTCACCTAAACATGCTTAGGGGGAAATATGGGGTTTTGGGTATGTTTGATCCATTTTAACCTATCATATTGATGTTTTGGTGTTTAAGGTCACTTCTACATGTTGCTATGACTGTATGGTATGTTTTGTGATTGATTAGAATATGTAGAATGGTCGAAAACGCCGTCGAGTGGCGTAAAACTACTTGCTGGAAAAGTGCAGAAAATTGGCCGATACGGATCGGAACGGAGAAGAGGACCCGATCCGAACCACCTCCCACGCGAGTTCAGAAGCTCCGCTCCATCATCGTATGAAGAAGCTCCGCTCTGCTCCGTAATACTGTATGGCGACGTGACTTGGAGGCTCCGACCCGAACCGGGGTGCCACGAAGGGGACCGATCCGATCCAGCATCTTGTGAGGACTTCCGATCCGATCCGATCCGAAGAAGCTTGCCAGGAAGTGTAGACCCCGATCCGATCCGGAGCAGAGGAGAAGGCTTGTGCTGGAGACCTGAACCGATCCTGTGAAGAAGGAGCATTCCAATACGAACCGAACTGATGATTAGGGGGAGATCCAAACCGATCCGATGATGACCAATAACTCGAGATGCAAAGGTAGTCCAAATGGAAGTTAGAGCTCAGGATCCAGTTGGGAACCAATGAGTTCACTTCATGGTTGGACTTTGCTGCGAGATGTGTGCTAAGGAGTTGTCGACGTTCATAACTTCGATTCACCACTAAAAATGGATGATGGGCTACTTATCAGTGCAGTAGAGTCACTACGACTCGAGGGGCAAGGTGATGGTAGCAAGACTACGTTATCAGTGCAGTGAATCCATTTATGACTTCATGGGGCAAAGTGATGCGTAGTAAGACTATGAGTCAGTGCAGTGGGGTCATTGTGACTCCATGGGGCAGAGTGGACATAGTAAAGGATTAGTGAGGCTATGAGCCAGTGCAGTGGGGTCATTGTGACTCCATGGGGGCAAAGTGGACATAGCAAAGGATTAGTGGCTATGTATCAGTGCAGTGAAGCCATTTATGACTTCATGGGGCAAAGTGATCATATCAAAGTATGTTGGGTGATCGAAGTGGTGAATATCGTATGCTTTACGCACTGAGTGAGAGATGTGAGGATGGTTGCTATGTTTGATTGTTTGCCATCACTATGACATACACACCCTCACCCCCGTTACCTTTACACCATTTGAAATGGCACCTTAGAGTGTTGTACAGTATGTAGTGTTAACTCTTTGGTTGCAGGTCCAAGTTCAGGTTTGGTTTAGTCTACCTGTTATTGTTCTGTTTAGATGCTTATCGCTCATACCAGGTTTTATGTCTGACCCAGGGTTTTATGTATCTTCTTGTTACTCTGGGTGCTAACACGAGCAGACTATAGACAGGTTAGCTGGTGATTCGCGAGTAGCTGATTCGGAGGCGAGCAGGAGGCTTCCACGTATGATATATAGATATCCTTCCTGTGTCGTTGGTGGTCGCTACTTGGGCATTAGTAGTGTACCTCCTTTATCTTTCTTTTGCTCTTTGAGACAGTTTGAAAAGTTGTAATAATGTTAACTTTGGATCATAAGCTGTACTTGGATTTTCCGCTGCTATGTTAGTTGTTACCAGCTTATGCATTGTCTCACCAGTTTTATGTCAAGTATGTTTTTATTATATTTTGTTCCATGCGCTGTGAGACATTCTACAGGTTCTTTGTTAGTTCATTTCCTTCTTCCCTTTTCTTCTGACGATCCGTTCTGTGCTAACTGGACATGTGTACAACGCACTTTTGGAGTAAATAATGGTTGGTGTGGGACGGGCCGTCACAATTTCGTTCTGGGTCCGAACGAAACCGGAGGCACCTTATTCCTCGTCCCATATGTCCAATAGGAGAGAGGTCCAGGCATATCCAGTTGATCTCCAAGTACGTCTAGACGATCACCACTTATTACCTCGTCTTAGGTGTACAACCAATCAAGATATCAGTAATCATCCAAACAATGTGATGACCTCCAGTCTTCAACCACCGTCTTCATCGTCGACTTATCGTCGAATCAGTTATTCAGAATGGCTATAAACCCGGCCTTTCTGAATAACTCGCGTATATAATAATCAAGTGCTATAAAAACACAACATATGCCTCATTCCAATCCAGAATATTCTTTTATTCAAATATTCATATCTTCAAGGAAAGGTTCCCAATAATTTTATCAAAAATAAATTCTTTTAAATTTATTCTTTAATCTTCCTTTGCATATCAATTCAAACCAAATTAAGGTTTATTCACAATAGTCGAGATAAGCGAACCTTACCGAAGTAATCATTTATTATATCTCCTAATCACAACCTATTCATCCCGTGAAGCAAAACTAGTAATACTCCATATCTAACACCACGATGTTATCGGTAAAATTATTTAGCATTTCACATTCAAATCTAATTAAAGATTTAACCAACGCTTAGAGCAAAACTAGTGATACTCCATTCTCGATCATTTCATGAATTCGATAAATTTAATTATCTCATTAACATTCCAATCTAATTAAAGATTCATTAAAGCTCCAATTCAGCTTTAATCTCAAAAATCATTACTTGATGATCATTCAAAATAAAGAAATTAATCTTATCTTTAACTGGGTTAAAGAACTAGTGTCATTTAAAACACAGTTCACGATAAACCCAAAATCACATTCCATTAATTATGGAATCTTCGCGGAAAACGGATCGACATATATAATCAATATAAACTTCTATATCCAACCAATAATATAAATTGAATAACGACAAAGCTTTTTGAATTCTATATATAGTAATGGTCTTCCTCCACAGAAGTTCACATCGATTATTACCAAATCGAATTGCATTCCATTCTAATTTATTTTATTAAATTGGAAAACTCTTCTTTGGAAAATTCCCCTAAATTAATCGTATTTCACCGTAAATCGGGTTAAAGAACGAATGTCGTTAAAACACAGTTCACAATAAACCCAATTCACGTTCCATTTCATCCCAATCATTAAACATAACTGGAACTCTAATAATCTTAATTAAAAGATTCATTCTTTTCACATGGGGTTTAAGAAAAGAGTTATTGAAGACACCCTTCACGACAACCCAAATTCCAATTCTTTTATTCAATTCCAATTAAATATTAATTAGTTGGAAAACTTCTCTAAATCTTAATTAAAAGATTTATTCTTTTCACATGGGGTTTAAGAACAGTGTTATTGAAGACGCCATTCATGACAACCCAAATTCCAATTCTTTTATTCAATTTCAATTGAATATTAATTAATTGGAAAACTTCTCTAAATCTTAATTAAAAGATTTATTCTTTTCACACGGGGTTTAAGAACAGTGTTATTTAAGATGCTATTCACGAAAAACCCAAAACTCAATTCAATATTAAATACAAGGTTCTGAATAGAAATTATATCGACTTATATTCAATATTCTCGGAATCCAATATCGAAGTATTCCGAAGATAATTTCTACTAAAATCCATTCCAATTCATATATTGGAAATTCTGGTTATTTTTTAAACCATTACAAATCCAATTTATTTATTTAAAAATATTGGATATAATTCTAGTTCATAACTAGTTCATTTCGATAAAAATATATTTTTACCTTTTCAAATTTGTAATTTTTCATCCAAATTATTTTCAAATCATTTATTATGATTTTACACAATTTACTAATATTTTTAATAATTTTATCAAGGCCCGTGCAGTCGATTTCCACAAATGGTCATTGAATTGCACTTACAGCGACCTTTTCCAAATTTGATTTGGACATAATTCCAAATCCACCATTAGATTTCAAATCTCTTATATTAATTGGAAATCTCTTTTCAATACGAACCCAATGGTTCTGGTTTTAGGAGAATCCGATTGTCGGATCTCCCGTAATGTCAATTCGAAGTCAATGGTCGAAATTCGCGAACTGCCGCGGAGCAGCACATTCTATTCAGGCCTTTAAACATATATAATATATATTTCATCGATTTTCATTTAAAACATATTTTGCGAACCATTTTAAATTCGTTTTAAAAACGATTTCAACTGCATATTAAATTTCAAATCAAAATTGAATATTCTATATCATTAATATATAAATGATAATATGTTCAAAACGTTAGATTTTGAAATCACTTCCTTTTCGATATTCATTATAAAAATGAATAAAACTGATATAAATATCGTTCGCGTCAAATGACGCATATCAAATCAACATGGCTTTATATATTCAAATATTTTCGTGTTGATCCTAAATCGGACATCAAAATCATGTTTTGATCTATTACTGAATATTATTTTAAAATATTATTTATTTTAAAATATTCATTACTCGTTATTTTAAAATATTCGTTAATTTAAAATATTCGTTCTTTATGAATTGGATTTAGACATAGTCAATTACCATATAATTTTGTTTATATGGAGTTCATACACACATGGACACCACAACAATCATACATAGTCAACCAACATCCAGAGTGCATTACACAACTGCATAAGCGTTAAATATAAATAATCAATACTCACAACAGTCTGTCAACCCATCGATGGACATACAACTAAACAATTGGGATAAGTGTATGTCAAATATCATCCAACACCCGTATGGGGTTTCAATCAACACACACCAATTTTATTTGTGCAGTCGGGCAATGTGTAAAATATATCGTCCCAATCCTTATCAGTTAAATTTGTGTACATAAACAAATCGTCTGATTTGTAAATGAATATTTATTTTATTTATATACACGTTAAAAATTATATTTTTAGCTATAAAATATTTATTTCAACTGATGAATATTTTATACAGTTCATTTACACAATAAAAATGATATTTTTATTGTTCTAACATTTTTAGAAAATTTTGGCTGCATAACGGCGTGATACCAGAACCGGAATAAGGTCTAGCCTTATCCCTCGCCTAATAATGGCTCGCACTGTATACAAACCAAATTCTAATCAATTCCATTCACAACCCAAACCAAATTCAAACAAATAATACAATCAACCAAACAAACATGGTTTCAAGCAAAGGTGTCGGGTGCTACTAAGCACCGTCTGCATCCTAGTATATATATTTAACTAGCAAATAAAGTTAGAGTGAGAAGTTCTCACCATTGGAATCCACTCCTCCATTCTATATTTCTGAATGGTTAAAATTCGAATTTGTTTTCCACCAGTTCCATTGCAATCTGTTTCACATGATTTTTATATTAAAAATCATATATTTATTCTATTACTATATAAATAAAAATCACCTTTTTATTCTAACGTTATATATATATATATATCATATTTTTATATTCTCGACATATATAAAAATCATGTTTTTATACCGCTCTTTTCATAATAAAACTTATATTTTTACTTTGCTAAATGCTAATAAAAATCACATTTTTAAAAAGAAGTTATTTAAATAAAAAATCGTATTTTTATCTAAAACAATTTGCATAAAAATCATAATTTTATATTGTTAAAAATCATATTTTTTTAATGCTTTTCATATTATAAAAATCAAATTTTTACAATGTTTTTTATAAAAATCAAATTTTTACATGTTAAAAAAATCGCATCTTTATATTTTAAAAATAAAATCTTTATATATTTTTAAAAATCAAATCTTTATATATTTTTAAAAATCAAATCTTTATATATTTTTAAAAATAAAATATTTTTAAAATAAAAATCAAATCTTTTTAAAAATAAAAATCAAATCTTTTTGTTCTATTCATATGAAAAAAATCGTATGTTTAATCGCTATTCAAACAAATGAAAATCGTGTTTTAATCGATTTCATTCATATAAAAATCATGTTTTTAAATCAATTTTATTCATATAAAAATCATGTTTTTAAATCGATTTCATTTTTAATTACATAAATAAAGAAAAATGGAAATAAAAAAACTTATCGGCGGGTCTCTAGAGGTTCGGTAGGTGGTCTCGCGTCCCGAGGTGGAGGAGGCGCAGCGTAGGGAACTAGAGGTGGTGGCGGTTCCCCTCTGGCTGATGGCATCGGTTTTCTAATGGGTTGGGGTTTAGGGCGCTAATGAATTGAAGGGGAGAGAGATGAGGCGCGTGAGTTGGTCAGGGGGTGCGGCGTCCGACGCGGTGATGGGAGGGGGCGGCGCGACGTGGAGACTGGTGTCTTGGGTTGAGCGACAGGTCGGTTTGGGTGGAAAACGGGTTTGACTGTTATGAAAGAGGAAGGGGCTTTAACTCCACTATATAATTATATATATTTTTCTTTTTTTTCCAAAAAAATTAGTTTTGAATTCGAACTCTAAACCGAACCCACCGACTGTCGCCCCTAGCTAATTACCCCCATTCCGGACACAACGGGATATCTCCCGTAAACCAATTCGACAGTTACGATCAATTTTCGTCGAAATTAAAATATAAATCAATATAAATTTAATTTGAATGCACAATTTAATTTACTGGGGCCACATACTGATCCCAAAAATTCCAGAAAAATAAATCTAGCTATGTTTTTGATGATACGGACCTAAAAAACTAATTTCATCAAGTATGGAGACCGTTTGAAAAACGGTCATTCTCTAGTCGATTAAATTCAAACCGAATTGACCAAATATGTTTAAATTCACCATGCTCACATATTGACTCCCAAAATTACGAAACTTGGAATCTAGCAATAATTTGACATTCCGGATCTTAAAAAAGTGGTCTCGTCGAAAATGGAGGCCGTTTGCAATATCGCTATTTTTAAGGGCTATATATTATGTAAAATTCCATAATGACTATTCTGAATTTTCAACTGGACATAACTTTTTATTCCCGTTAAGAAATCTGGATTTTTCGCATTCATTGGAAAGATATTTTCAAACAGATTCAAATTTTCTTGTTTTACTAAAATCTAGTTTATTTTGAATCTTGTGCATTCATTTGAAATTTGAAATTGAATTTTCAAACTACCGCACCATTTTCAATTCCTTTTATAATTAAAATAAATATTCATATTCTAACTTCAATTTAAATAAATTTATACATTCTAATTTGGTTCAAAATAAATTTCTAGTCGTTATTATTTAAAATGAATCGTTTTAAATATTCAAAATTCATTAAAATTGCCAAAGTAAAATTTTTTAAATTGGTTCTGATTTTCCGGGTTGTTACAATCTCCCCCACTTAAAATCTTTTCGTCCTCGAAAAGGAACGGAGTTGAAAGTTGTTTAACTAATCAACTCAACTTTCATTTTTCAAATTTTCAGTTTCTAAGAATTTTCTAATTTTCCAAAAATTTGGCTAATCGGCTCATAAAATAATCCAAACCCAATAAATTAGTTAATATGTACTACTTTCTCGGGCATACAATTTTATTCCTCTTCTCTAGCCTCCTTGCTATGACATGTCCAATGTATATACATTTATATGCATGCATTTTCAGCCAGTTTTCAATTCCGTTCAATATTTGATTCAAATTGCTTAATTTACCGTTCAATTACATGTTGGTTTTATTAGTTAACAAATAATCAAACATCACAACCAGCAATCAATTAGTTGATTAAACTTTCAAACATAAAATTTTCTATATATACATAAAAATCATATTTTATGTGTCAAAACACAACAATAAAACCTATTTAGTTTTGGTTCTCACACCAGTAAATTGGAAACATATAGAAATCCAACTTTCGAAACTAGAACACAAATACTGATGATGTCCGGACATCACCAGAATTATCCTCGAGCGACTAGAGTGTGACTCTATATCTATCCAGTATTTTGAAACTTCGAATATACGTTTGCAAGGCGTATATGCAAAATCTTTATAAACTCGATTGTCCAACTAATTTAAAATAAATATTCAAATACGTATAAAATGGTTTAAATCTTCAAATCAAAATTTGTTTTTATAATTAATAGTCTTCTAACTCATTCTAGGATACTACTTATCCTATCTCTAACGAGTCATTCTTATTAATATTGCTAATCCAATCTCTGATGAATTCTTTCGTTCGGTTCTAATGTGTCTTCTTCTCGAGCTCTGTAAACCAAAGCTCTGATACCAAGCTGACACGATCCAAACTTCCCTATAAAGGAAAGCCCGGATTGATTTGAGAACACGACAAATCAGAAAACAAATGACAAGACATTTCATTGTTTATTACAACAATTTACACCAGAGTACAAGAATATACAGGGTATGAACATATTATATACATTTGATAAATAACAGAGATTTATAAATTATAATGCAGCGGAAAATAAAACAAAACACAACTGAAAGAAATGCACGGATACAGAGCATTCTGAATATAGCTCCAGCTATAAACTAGGATCCTATGAATATAATGTCTGCAAAACCAAAACTACTAGCTGCCTGTGTGGAAAATAGGGGCATCCAGAGTTTAGGTTAAAAAATAAACTCCAGGTGAGTCATATGACTGGTGTGAGAACTAAAACAGTTATTTAAAACTTTACTTCAAAATCAGATATATCAGGGAACCACGCCATATAACACGGAACATGTTTTCTACCAAGAATACTGGTGCATATAACAAAACAGTGCAATGTTTTTTGGAAAAGTGAAGCTGTTATAAGACCCAGGTCCCATTACACAATGCAACGCAAGTCGGAGGATAGGGTTTTCCCTTATAATAGCCAAACATGCTTAGTATGTTTAAAACAAATCATTGATACTATAATAAGTTTATAGTGTCAAAAACAACTTCAAATATAAATGTATCAATCATACACAGCATGGGTACCATCTATCATGTCGCCATACTAGTTCTACAACTAAAAATGCAAAGTCACGTATCGGAAGTTGGATTTCCATCTGTGAACTAAGGCAAGGGATCATCCTTACTGCTTCGAGACTATCTATCCCGAGCTTCAGGATCAGAATGCATCGACCCTCGAATCGTCAGGGTCGGTCCACACGAAGCAGATTAAAATGCCTGAAAAATGCATTTCCCTGCCCTATGGGGCATAAAACTGGTCAGTATGTCAACCAAACCATCCATCGGCCCCGTAGTGACCGATATAACTGAGGCGACTCTCTTTTCATCATCCACATAATTAAAATGACTGGGCTCTATATCATGACACCACTCCTAGAAATGCATGTCCTCTCAGAAGTCCTCCCCTGTTTCTGGTTCACAGCGGGGTGTGAGGCTCGTGAATCAACGCTATACACAAAGCTGTGCTATATTAAAGTCGTGCTTTGATTATCAACCACAAGAATCTACTTTTCAACAGAAGCCTTGATCATTTGCATCTCAGCATGCCATACTGACAATTCACGCCATGCGATTGATATCTGTTGATATATAACCTTTGAGCTCGTAGAGAAGGGTGTTAAGCAAGAGAATAAATTCTCTGCCACCAAATAGATACATATTTAATAGAGATCAATCAACACATAATAAAATCCAATGTCAGATATATATCCATTTACAAGTTCGTTTTGGGTCTAAACGAAACCAGAGACACCTTATTCCTCGTCCTATATGTCCAATTCAGGATAGAGGTCCTCGCATATTAGGTCGATCTCCAAGTACTTCTGGACGATCACCACTTATTACATCGTCTTAGGTGTACAGCCCAATCAAGGCATCAGTAATCATCCAAACGATGTGAAGACCTCCGGTCTTCAACCAATGTCTTCATCGTCGACATATCGTCGAATCAGTTATTCAGAATGGGTATAAACCCGGCCTTTCCGAATAACTCGCTTATATAATAAACAAGTGCTATAAAAACACAACATATGCCTCATTCCAATCCAGAATATTCTTTTATTCAAATATTAATATCTTCAGGGAAAGGTTCCCATTAATTTTATCAAAGATAAATTTCTTTTAAAAATTTTATTCTTTAATCTTCCTTTGGATATCAATTCAAACCAAATTAAGGTTTATCCAAACTAGTCGGGATTAGCGGACCTTATTGAAGTAATCATTTATTATATTTCCTGTTAGACCAAAAAGTGGTTCTAACACCCAAATTGATTAAAAGCAAATGAAATGAGATAAAAATAAAAATGAACACATAGGATTTATAGTGGTTCGGCGAAGAAATGCCTACGTCCACTTGTCTTTCACTATTTTTACTGATTTAGTTGCAAGTACAATGAAATATTCACTTGATTTCTCTCACAACTCACTTACAATCACTCAATTGTCTGAAAACAAATAATGAAAGAAGATTAGGATTTTCCAGGATTGTTGGAATTCGGGTTATGAAGGTGGTTGAACTCTTCAAGTGCCAGAAAAAAGATCCTTTTCTTTGTCTCCAGACGGGGTATTTATAGGTGTGAATTTGCTCAGAACCCGATCCGGATCGGAGCCACGTGTCATCCATCCCATCAGCCTCGGGTTCAGATGGATTTCTATGTGGACAACGCATCAGAGTAATGGACGTTGTGGGCAGGAACTGGTCATAGCCGATCCGGATATCCAGGCGCTCATGCAGGGGACTGATGTGGAAAATTGGTTCGGGTCGGAGGGACATGTACAAGGGGTTCGGATCGGTATATCCGATCCGACCCGGATTGACTTGGAAATAATTCTCTCTTCTCTTTATTCTGCTCCGCTCCGATCTATCTTCGTAGCAATCAAGTGGCTTTCCGATCCAATTGAGATTATATTGCCCTCCGATCCGAACAGCTTGTGCCTTTCTAATTTCCTCAGCAATAGTTCACCAGTCCGAACAGAAAACTTTATCCGAACCGCTATTCTGCTCCGATCCGACCCGCTTCAGAGTTTTTCAAGTTCTTCAATATTTCATGTCTTGACTTTGTGTTGCCCAGTTCACAAAGTGGGTTAACATTTTGCCCCCTCAAAGGATGCTTCTGTTGGAGACGCAGCATGCTTTGACCATCAATGCATAGCGCTCTTCGAGGTAATTTCCCTTTTGATTTTCCTTGCGTTTTTATCTTTTTCTTCAAATTTCAATTCAGTTTGTTGCCGAGCTAAAGAATTCGGTTCGGTTCGGAATCCGATCCGAACAGACCCCCTCTTCTCTCTATCTTTCACTGGAGTATTGGGCCAAGCTTCGCTTCTGGGCTGTCCATCCGATCCGAAAAGAGGTTCTCCTATTAGGCTGCCGATCCGAATGGGGAGATGAATAGACACCCTACTCCTCTATATAAACCGATTCTTCATCCCTCTCTCATTCTTACTATTTTACTCCCGAGTTTTGCAAAGCGAGAAAGAAAGAAAAACATCTAACTCCTGAAGCACCCAAATTTCTTTTAACTCTCAACGTAACTTTATTGGTAGGTTTTGAAACTTTGAACAATCCTTTTTCTAATTATTCCCGATTCGAATTTGTAGATGATTAGGATGAGTTGAGCGTGAAATTCTGATGAACTTTGCCGCCGTGACCCTCCCTCGTCATCATCACCAATAAACTTGTCGTCGTCTCGAGATTGGAATGCAGGAGATTATAATCCGTTGTTAAGTGCACCATCGTAGGATTGCTTGGCTTCGAGTTGGGTGAATGGCACGAAATTGGCCTCGGAATTGGATAGGGAAGAAAGAGGGTGATGGAGAAGAGGAAGATGATGGAGAATCGGTTCGGTTCGGAAGGATATGGAAGGTGAAAAACAAAGGAAGAAGGAAGGAAATTCAGGAGGTCGGATCGGGTCGGGGCGAGCAAAGAAAGAAAAAAGAAACGAAATCTAGGAGATCGGATCGGGTCGGAGCAAGCACTTAAGACAGGAGGGAAGGAGCCTCCCTAACCGGATCGGATCGTAAAATGATGGAAGAGAAATATAACTACATGATCCGATCCGAACCGTTAGGGAACTTTGCCTCCGATCCGATCCGACTTCAATTTCTGAGCTTCAATAAGATTTCCAAGCCTAAGGTCACGCCCCCGATCCGATCCCAATGAATGACTCCGAACCGAACCGAAGCACAGTCTATCATAACGCATAAAAACTTGTCTAACTGGCCTAATCGACCTTCGTCATAATCTTCAATTTTATGGACAGTTAGGATAGTGCCTTGCGAACGTAACTGGACATCAAGAATTACTTCAACTCTTTATATCTTGCCAAACTTTTTCGTCGCACTCTTAAACATTTACTTTGCACTTTCCGTATACACTGTTCATACTTTAGTTTGCACACACGCACGGGGGGATACGGGCTAATTTGCTCTAATTTGTGCTATTGCTTCTTCAATAGTTCTATGACCATGAGACCCAGACGCTCTTCCAGACTAGCTGAGAGGAAAGAAGCCCCGGAAACCTCTAACAAAATCACTCTCGAGGACATATCTTCTCCGTCGGATCCAGAATGGGACAATGAGGGTCCAGACTATGGGGTTGGAAATCGGGAAAGCAACGAGGTGTCTTCAGAGAATGAAGTTTCTCTGGGTTTTGAGGAGGAAGGAGGGATTGGTGACGATCGAGCCCCCGATGAATTTGAATCGGCCGTTATATTGGAATCACCTCCAGATTCCGTTGAATCAACAATCGACAACTATCGACTTATCCGAATTTGCTTAAAGTACGGGATAATGAAAAGGGACACTCTAGTGCCTTCAAGCTCTGATAGTCCCCACAACCCTCCAGAAGGATATGTGGCAGTCACTCGGTTGATGTGTATGGACGGCGCTATCCCTCCATTCTCTCCCTTCATCGTTGACTTTTTAAGACAAATGCGGATTGCCCCTATGCAGCTGCATCCCAATTCGTATGCCTACTTGCACACTTTGTACATAGCATATCGTGAAATCTTAGGCATAGAGCTCACGTTCGATGACGTTCACTTCTTCTATAACTTCAAGCATCGGACTCGAGAGACTCCATCTTTCTGCTATTTTGAGTCAGTTCCAAAAAGGAAGATAATCTCGGCACCATTCAGCAGTAAAGCTGGAGATTCCAGACTGGAATGGGTCTATGTGAAGCGACAGCCCGGATGTGCCAGGAGGTGGACAAAATCAAGTAAAGCACCGATTTCCTAAATCCGGGCTCTATACACTTGGATCATCACCTTAACTTGTTTTCTTTTTTGTTTGCAGTCGACAATCCCAAACAAATATCAGATCAAGTGTTCTTTGACTGGATGCACCAACTTCTTAATGGCGATCAGAAATTCTTGACCATCGATGAAGTCCTTAAAGACGAATATCTTCACTTTCATGGGTTGTTATCTATTTTTCGTAGCATTGGTCATGGGACGGCTCCATATGCATATATTCCTCCAGTGGAGGTAGTCCCAGAGACAGGAGAAGGCTCGGGAGTTCCTACAGTGCCTCTTCAAACTTCACCTTCTCCATCTTCTACACAAGATGACGAATTGGCTAACCTGGACGAAAAGCATCGTGAAGGATATATTGCCCCCGAGGAGGCTACTTCTCTGGAAAAGTCAACATCCTCCCAAGAGTCGCCACTTAATGCTTCCGAGGGGGATGTCCCTAGTACTGATGACCAAATATTTCAGGGTTTGGGGGATCTCCCCTTACCTGAAACTATATATACTTCAGAGGATTTTAGGAAGGATCCTTTAGTCTTCACCTCTTCTGAAGAGACCACTCCTGCTAAGGCCAAAGAGCCTGCCCGTACTAGTCTAGCTTCAGACTCGGGTTGGTTGGGAGAAACACACCACTTAGGACACACTTTATACAACAGCATTAGCATTCATTGCACCTCTTTCTCTGTGAATCCATTAATTCTAAATTTAGTTTGTCTTATTGTGCAGGTACGATGTCTCGATCCTACTACGATATCAGGAAGCTTCGCCGCAGCATGTCTAATCCACCTCAGGATATCGAGTATGATCGCCGTGATGATCGTGGTAGGGAGGAGAGAAGGCCTTATGATCCCTATCGTTCTCGACCCTCACGTTCTCGCTCTCCTGTTCGGTCGGATCAAGAGAAGTACAAAGGTTATCAAAGCCGTAGGGAAGAGGATAGACCACAATCTAAAGATTCCACTTCTTCCCATGAAAAGCGCGGTAGAGAGAGAAGTCCTTCAAAAGAAACCGGGTCTCGAAGTAAGCACAAGGTCCCTGCTACTAAACGACCTAGGATAGACAAAGAAACTACCGAATCCTCCTCACACAGGGACACCGAATTGAAAATCCCCGCTCCTCCCCCACTAGACGCGGACACTGCAATAAAGCGGGCATATTTGGAGGAGCAATTTCCCGAACACTACTTTGAGACTTTGACTTTTTTACCTGCCCTTGAACCTATTTCTACTAAGTGGGCAGATGAGGCCAAAGCAAAGATAGATGCGGTGGAAAAAGAGTATTCTGAGATGTTTAAATATTCACGCAACCTTTCCAGAATCATCCGCACTCTAATCACAAATACCGACTCAATGCAAAAGACCGCGGAGGAGGATGCCAAGGCTTTAAAAGCTCTAGGAAAAGATTTGGAAGACACTCAAGCTCAGCTAGCTGTCGCTCAAAGGGACGCTTCTAACTTCAAACAACAAATTGAGGACATGCAAAAACGTTATCATGACTTGCTTGAATCTCACACTCAAGAGCGTTCTGAGTTAAAAAAACAAGCTGATGAGGCTAAGTCAGAAGCTGCTAAGACACGCCTTGCTTGTGCTGACCTCGAACGGAAAAATGCCGAGTTAGCAAAGAGGAGTGCTGAACTAGAAAAGAAGAATGCTGACTTGGCTTCAAAGCTATTGGAGGCAGAGAACAGAGCTGCCTTGGCTGAGGGCAATGTGGAGTGTGCTATCAAATCTGCGGAGGAAGCCCGCAAACAACTGTCAGAGGCGGAGGTTGATATTCAGGGTTTCGGCGAATTAATGATTGAATTCTTCGCACATATCATCCGTCGCCGAAACATTTCTTGGATCAAGGATTATCCATCCACTCTAGTTCAAGTATGGAATCAGATCGTCGAGTGGGAAAAAGAGGAACTTAAGGTCGATTCCATCGATGAAGATAAGCTAATGGAGAAATACTTGAGGGATGATGAACCGGAGCGCCTAGCTGAAGGGAGCCGCCTCATTGCTGAGGCCATGGAAGAAGAGAGACGGAAGTCTAAACAGAAGAATGTTCTCGAAGCTGGTTCCTCTTCTTCTGCCCCTGCGACTTCTGAAGTAGAGGGGTATGATCCTGAAAATCCGGGAATTCCCCGAACAACTCTGCTATCCCCTATTCCTGAAACAGCATCAGAGGTAGTAGTCACTCCTGCCGAGAAGTCTTCGGAAGGTATCCCAACCTTTTCTCCTCAGTTTGTCAAGGCTATTTCTACCTTTCTCCACGTGATTGAGCAATCGATGAAAAACCCATTGTTTTCGCCTGAGTTGATAACTGTTGCTTCTCATTCTGTAGGTATTGATCCATCCGGAAAGACAGATGTGACTCAGGGAGCCACCGCTGAGGTAGAGCCTGCGGAAAAGGCAAAAGGAGGGGAGGACAAGGCTGCTCCTATAGACTTGGGAGAAAGAAGTGAGCCGACTAAGGCCGACACTCCCCATGATGAAGAAATGATAGCAGCTTTAAAGGATGATGGCGGTGACGGAGGTCATGAAGAGGAACCAGAAGTTGCAATAGTCGGGGAGTCAAAAAATGCTGATGATGTTACTTTGGCTACAATGAAAGCCGATCAAGACAAACGCTTGCAATTAAAAGCCGAAGAACTAGACCCTGAGGCCCTCAAGCCCCTCGCAGTTGTGGATGAGGGATCAAGGTTAGTTGTTAAGCTCTCAACTAGATCTATTACAGAGGAACTCGCTAAAAAATCTTCTCTTGATTCCAGCGCTCCGCCCTCCGGGAAGAAGTCAACCGGTTCCAGTACCGCATCTTCAGGAAAGAAGAAATCTAAACGAATCTTGACAGAGGCTGAGAAAGAAGAAAAGGATGCGGAGAAAGCCACCAAGAAGTCCAAGGCTCATTCGAAATCTAAATAGTGGATTGCCTTGTGTTGCTTTAGCATTTAATGAACCAACAATTGCTGCTACAAGAACGGCTCCTGCGCTTTCTTTTTTAGCTATTTTCCTGTACAAATTCATTCATTTGTAATTAAAAAATAACTCATTTTCTGCAATGTCTGTTTGTCAGTAGTTCTGCACTTTATGTAAAAATGCATGTCTTACTATAGTTATGAAATGAAGTTATGGAGGGAGGAAATATGCGTATATATATATGCCCCCAGTCAATTCCCACAAATTATTTAATGCTTAGTCAAGCAATCTGAATGCTCCCGATTTTCTGACGGGATAGCACTTCCTGTGTCGTCAGTACCTGTCGTTTTTTCTGACATTTCTTTTATACTCTCTCTCTTTCTCTTGAGAGATAGAGTTCGAGCTCAGCAATCTATTCATTTCCTGGTCTTTCAGCGGGGAAAGATTTCTTTCTCAGCGCTTAGTCGGAGACGCTTTTATACTCTCTCTCTCTCTCTCTCTCTGGAGAGTTAGAGTTAGGGGAAGAATTTCTTTTTCAGCGCTCAGTCGGAGACGCTTTTATACTCTCTCTCTCTCTCTCTCTCTCTGGAGAGTTAGAGTCAAGAATGTCGTTTTCTCATTCTTTTATGTCTTGTCGCACAAATAGTCGCTGTGCTTTTTCTTATGTTTAAACTGTCTTTAACCTTTTCAGGTTTTGAGTCATTCTTTATTCCATAATCACAACAGAATAATTGATGAATGTATATATGTAATGCATAAAAGTAAATAACACACAATATTTTTTATAGTGGTTCGGCTAAGTCGTAGCCTACATCCACTTTATAGTCCTTTATTCATATCGTCAGATTTTCCCAAGGCAAGTCGTGCCTTATTACAGAGTTCATAAGAAAAATAACAAAAAGTACAGCATTTCTAATCCAAATATCGCATTAAGTGTTGGGCATTCCATGCTCTAGGGACTTCTTCGTCATCTACGGTCGTTAACTTGAAGGTTCCTTTTTCAAGTTTCCGTTGGATGACAAAGGGTCCTTCCCACTTTGGACCGAGGTGAGGAAGGGATGGAAAGACTCTCTTTAGCACCAAATCTCCTGGTTCAAAAGTCCTGAGGCGAACTTTTTTGTCGTAATAGCGTGCCATCTAACGTCGATGTCTTGCCGCACGCAAATCTGCTTCGTCCCTTTTTTCTTCGACTTCATCAAGAGACTCAAGTAAAAGTGCCCGATTCGTCATCGGGTCATAATATGTCACCCTGTGGGAAGGAACTTCCAGTTCAACTGGAATTACTGCTTCTGAGCCAAAGGAGAGAGAGAAAGGGGTGTGACCGGTGGCCGTCTTAAATGTTGTTCGATATGCCCACAAAGCTAGGGGCAATTCGTCAACCCATTTTGCCTTTGCACGCTCTAACCGTTTCTTGAGGATGGATTTTATTACTTTGTTTATTGCCTATACTTGCCCGTTCGACTGCGGATAGGCAACTGCAGTATATCGCTTGTCAATCTTATACTTCTGGTAGAAATTTCTGAATTCAGTACTATCAAATTGGGTTCCGTTGTCAGTTATAATCGTCCTTGGGATCCCGAATCGGCATATAATATTTCTGACCACGAAACTTATCACCTTTCTTGCCGTGATCTTGGTCAAGGGCTCAGCTTCCACCCACTTCATAAAATAGTCCACGGCCACTATTCCATATTTAGCTCCTCCTTTAGCAATCGGTAGAACTCCAATGATATCAATTCCCCATGTGGCAAATGGCCAAGGACTCACCATTGATTTAAGTTGGGTCGACGGTGCTCTGGGGATTTTGGCGAATCTCTGGCACTTATCGCAGCGTCGTGAATAATCAGCTGCATCTTTATTAATTGTAGGCCAGAAGTATCCGTATCGCAATATCTTCTTTGCTAAAGTCTGACCTCCTGTATGATCTCCACACTCACCTTCGTGTACTTCTCTTAGTACACGCTTGATGTCGTCGTGTGCTATACATCGTAACAGGGGCATAGAAAATCCTTGCCTATAAAGAGTATCATCCTGTATGACATATCTGGTAGCCTTGCGAACTATAGCCCTTCTTTCGCTCTTCTTTGACGGGAGTGTTCCATCCTTAAGGAAGTTCTTAATTAGGGTCATCCACAACTCCTTCTCCGGTTCCACTTCAAAAGCGAACTCAATTTCCATTGACTCAAAGCTTGGCGATTCCAACGTTTCAATTGGAATTATTTCAGTCTCTTCTGGATTGTCGGAACTAGCCAGCTTTGCCAGCCTATCCGCTTTCTGGTTTTCAGCTCTTGGGATATGTGTTATGTTGTACCGCTCCAAGCTATTCAATAGCTCTCTCACTTTCCTGAGGTAGGCGATAAGTCGAGGTCCCCGAGCCACAAATTCCTCTCGCACTTGGCAAACAACGATTTTAGAGTCACAGAATATGTCCAATGTTTTTATTCCGAGGTCTTTAGCAAACTTCAGCCCGGCAATCAGGGCTTCATATTCAGAGTCATTGTTAGTCGCCGAAAATTCTAATCGTAGAGTGTAATATAACGACCGTCCTTCGGGGGTGACTAAGACGATTCCAGCTCCGGACCTTCGGTCGTTCTTGGCTCCATCTGTGTATAGTTTCCACGGATCTATCTTTAACTCATCCTCGGACCTAACCACTTTGTCATCGATTACTTCCTCCTCTGGGATGGTGAACTCCGCTATAAAGTCCGCCAGAGCTTGCCCCCTGACCGACTTTCGTGGTTGAAAATTTAAATCAAATTGGCTTAATTCTATATTCCATTTGATCAACCTTCCCGATGCTTCGGGTCTCTGCAATACCTGCCTCAAGGGCTGGTCGGTGTATATGGTTATTGGATGAGCTTGGAAATAGTGACGAAGTTTTCGGGATGCGATTAGGAGGCTGTAAGCGAGCTTCTCAATTTTTGGGTAGTTGCGCTCTGCCGCTGCTAATTTCTTACTTACATAATACACTGGCCTTTGTACTTTGTCTTCTTCTCGAACCAGGGTTGTGCTAACGGCGTGAGCCGAGACTGCCAAGTAAACAAACAATTCTTCGTGATCCACTGGCTTTGATAAAATCGGCGGTTTCTCTAGCAGTTCCAATAAATTTCGAAAGGCCTCATCACAGTCCGGAGTCCACTCGAAGTTCTTCTTTCCTCTTTTAATCAAATCAAAAAACAGAACGCATTTGTCCATGGCTTTGGAGATGAATCTACTCAGCGCCGCTACTTTCCCTGCAAGACTTTGGACGTCTTTAATTCTCCTCGGCTCTTCGATGTTTCTAATCGCTGCTATCTGGCTAGGATTGATTTCAATTCCTCGGGAGCTTACAATGAAGCCAAGGAACTTTCCCGATGCCACTCTAAATGAGCATTTCAGAGGATTCAATTTCATCCGATACTTTCGCAGGATACCAAACATTTCCGCCAAGTCTTGCGTATGGCTGGAGGACTGTTTCGATTTGACAAGCATATCATCCACATAAACTTCCATAGTCTTTCCTATTTGATTATAAAACATTCTGTTCACCAAGCGCTGATAAGTGGCTCCGGCGTTTTTCAATCCGAATGGCATTACGACATAACAATATAATCCCAAATTCGTAATGAAGCTCGTATGTTCTTGGTCTGGCACGTGCATAGGAATTTGGTTGTACCCAGAATATGCGTCCATGAAAGAGAGAAGTTCATGACCTGCTGTCGAATCTACAAGCTGGTCAATCCTGGGAAGTGGGAAACTATCTTTTGGGCAAGCTTTGTTCAAATCTGAAAAACAATGCAAGTCCGCCACTTTCCATTCGGCATCTTTACCAAGACGGGATTCGATATCCAGTCGGGATATGTCGAATCTCGAATAAATCCGTTCTTCTTCAGCTTCTCCACTTCCTCTTTGAGAGCAGCCGACCTCTCTGGGCCCAGCATACGTCTCTTTTGCTTCACAGGCGGATGCTTCGGGTTTACATTTAATTTGTGACTTATAATGGATGGCGATATCCCACACATGTCAGCGTGGGTCCAGGCAAACACGTCCAAGTTCGCCTTCAAAAAGTCCATTAGTTCTTTGGCCCGATGTGGATCCAATTGAGACCCAATCTTCAAGACTCTTGTCGGATCAGCGTCATCAATGGGAACTTCCACTGTCGCTTCATTAGGAGTTGCATTTTTAGTCTCTGGTTCCTCGTCTTTTCTAGGATCCAAGTCTTCAGGCGTTCCTTTAAGCAACTCCTTCGGGGCCGATTTCTCTAATTGCTACGTCGAGCCCCCTTTCAGGGGAGGCGAGGCATCTTTACTCTCGATGTTAAGTCCTTTCATCAACATCTTTAGTTCGGCCACATAGCAGGCCCGTCCGGAAACTTGATCCCCTCTCATTACTCCAGTTCCGGCTTTAGTTGGGAACTTAAGCAATAAACACCAGGGGGCGATACAAACTCTGAATTCAGCAAGGGCAGGCCTCCCCAAAAATGCATTATAAGGCGAATCTACGTCCAATACTACGAACTGAAGCATCCGCACTCTTCTGCGTTCTCCTTGCCCCAAGGTCACGGGCAATTCTATGTATCCCATGGGAGCTGTTGACGCCCCGTTGAAGCCTCTGATCCATCCTTCACATGCCTTCAAATCTTCAGATTCCAGCTTCATCTGATCAAATGACTTTTTAAACAAAATATTGACGGAACTTCCGTTGTCTACTAATACCTTATGAACCAAGGCCGGCCCAATGGTGGTAGTAATAACCAACGGATCATCAGTGGGTGATTGGATCCCAGTATTATCTCTGCTGCGGAATACCACGTCGTCAAACATGGTCTTCTGTTGTTTTATGGGGGTGATATCTTCCAAATCATCACCTTCATTCACATATATGTGCTTGGCAGCATTTACATATTGATCCATTGATCTGAAACTTCGGATTGCCGGGTGAGGTCCGCCCACTATGGAGTTGATAACAATTCCTTTACCTTTCTGCTGCGCTGTAGGCTTGGGAGCAGGTAGAATCTGTTTTGGAGCCTGCTCTCCTTGCCCCTTGTCCCTCGGGGCAACCTTGTATTCATCCAACTTCCCTTCACGCAGCAGCTTCTCAATCACATCTCTCAAATGCCGACATTCATTGGTTAAATGCCCATGAGTTCCATGAAACAAACAAAACTTCCCTGTCGCCATCTCTTTCTCGGTCGAATCACGAGGTGGCGGTCTTTTATACTGCAAAACGTTGTACGTATCCAGGTAAATATTTTCCAGGGTGTCTTTCAATGGTGTATAATTCTCGTAGGTCTGGAATCGGGGTCTTTTGCTAGGATCACTTCCCCTATTTCTATTTCTTCTGTTTCCGTTCACATTACGGTTATTGTTGTTGCCCCCGTTTCCAGCATTGTTGTTTCCACCCTTGTTTCCCACATTTACTTCAACCTTGCCGGAACTTTCCCCAGACTGCTTCACGGCGACGTTACTCTGCACATTTTCTTTCGAAGCCGCCTCAGACTTTCTCTTTCGGTTTGCCCTGGCCTCCTCTCGCCTTAAATAAATATCAGCTTTTTCATAGAATATCTCTCTTGTGGAAGGTGTCTTCCCAGAAAGGTAATCCCCGAACTCAGATTCAGGATCGACTCCTTCCTTTAATGCCATCAGAATGGTGGGCTCATGCGGGTCACTAACTTCAGTCACAGCTAAGTTAAAACGGTCAAGATATGCCCTCAAAGACTCTCCTGATGCCTGCTTGATTCTTGATAATTCAATAACACTTTTGGACTTTCGGGCATGGAGTCGGAACTGATTCATAAAAC
The DNA here is from genome assembly GCA_030737875.1 of Allium sativum. Classification (NCBI taxonomy): domain Eukaryota; kingdom Viridiplantae; phylum Streptophyta; class Magnoliopsida; order Asparagales; family Amaryllidaceae; genus Allium; species Allium sativum. Next base: position 81,703,569 of record CM060909.1, read on the forward strand.
GTTCGCTCAGCTCCTTGTAATTCGAAATCGAACGAGGGGGAAGTCGGGTAAACCAGAACAGCGCCACATCTTCTAAATAGATTGGGAATGCTTTACACTTCACTTCATCAGGGGCAGCAGCAGCATTCATGAGCCATGAGTATCGCATCAAATGCTGTCCCGGATCAGTTCTCCCGTTGTACTTGTCCATCTGTGGCAGGTGAAAGCGCCGGGGAAACTGGAAGTCGAGGATATCATCGGTGAAAGGAGTATGGCTTCGCTCAATGCCATAATCTTCATTTGTATAGTTCCGGCTCTCGGACATGATCTGGCGAACCATTGCCTATACATCAGCATTAGTTAGGGGCCGCTCAGGTTCCCTGGCCCTAGTATCCGAGTTCCTTCTGGGCTCTTGTTCAGGAGATGCCCTTCTTCTTCGAGCTGCTTCTGCTCTATTCCGTTCCCTGCGCTCCCGGTCGATCTCGGGAGGAGGGGACTGGAGCCTTTGCCCCCGAGTGGGATAATTGTTTCCTAGTGCTCGTGCAATATCCTCGCGAGACCCCAAAGATCCGAATGTCAGCTGTTCCACATTCTGAGGTCGTTCGAGCGGCCTTTGTTCACGGGGCCGCTCTTCCTCGGAAGATGAAGACTGATCCACTGGTGTGTGACGAACCAGTGATGGGGTTCTCTGTCGACGGAGCTCGCTGATCTCCCTACTCATGAGCCTCATGTTTTCTTGCATCATGAGGTGGGTGCGCTCGTGGACTTTCATAGCCTCTCTAGTACTCTCAAGCATATCAAGTAGGCGCGAGAAATCTCCTTGAGTAATGGGAGCAGATGGATTGACCTGATCACTGACCCTGGCGGTTGGAATCGGAGCATTTGTAGGGACTCGAGTAGAAGTTCCAACATCACCAAGAGTCGGATCGGATCGAAGATGGGAGGTCGGGTCGGTTCAGAGCTGGGGAGCCTGGTCAGGTCGGTACATGGCAAGCTGCTCGGGTCGGTTTAGATTGGGGGAATGCACTGCTTCAGAATCTCCTACCCGGATCGGATCGGAGCTTTCCCCCTGAAGACGGCTCGGATTTCCTGCATTGGTTCGTCCTGCTGCTGAACTCTGCCCACGAGACCTTGTTACAACCGCAGTTTGCTGATCTTCGCCAGCTCCATTTCCTCGACCAGATTGAACTTCTTTGCCTTTTCCTTTGGCCATGATTCTTCAACAATCTCTTCAACAAATATCCAAGGATGTTGAAACTTGAGGATTAACTTCTTTGAACTCAGCGGCCCAAAAAGTAGAATGATAATCCCAAAAAACAAAGAATTCAGATGAGGTTCTCAGTGAAAGCACCAAAATGTTAGACCAAAAAGTGGTTCTAACACCCAAATTGATTAAAAGAAAATGAAAAGAGATAAAAATAAAAATGAACACACAGGATTTATAGTGGTTCGGCGAAGAAATGCCTACGTCCACTTGTCTTTCACTATTTTTACTGATTTAGTTGCAAGTACAATGAAATATTCACTTGATTTCTCTCACAACTCACTTACAATCACTCAATTGTCTGAAAACAAATAATGAAAGAAGATTTGGATTTTCCGGGATTGTCGGAATTCAGGTTATGAAGGTGGTTGAACTCTTCAAGTGCCAGAAAAAAGATCCTTTTCTTTGTCTCCAGACGGGGTATTTATAGGTGTGAATTTGCTCAGAACCCGATCCGGATCGGAGCCACGTGTCATCCATCCCATCAGCCTCGGGTTCGGATGGATTTCTATGTGGACAACGCATCAGAGTAATGGACGTTGTGGGCAGGATCTGGTCATAGCCGATCCGGATATCCAGGCGCTCATGCAGGGGAGTGATGTGGAAAATTGGTTCGGGTCGGAGGGACATGTACAAGGGGTTCGGATCGGTATATCCGATCCGACCCGGATTGACTTGGAAACAATTCTCTCTTCTCTTTACTCTGCTCCGCTCCGCTCCGATCTATCTCCGTAGCAATCAAGTGGCTTTCCGATCCAATTGAGATTATATTGCCCTCCGATCCGAACAGCTGTGCCTTTCTAATTTCCTCAGCAATAGTTCACCGGTCCGAACAGAAAACTTTATCCGATCCAAACCGCTATCCTGCTCCGATCCGACCCGCTTCAGAGTTTTCCAAGTTCTTCAATATTTCATGTCTTGACTTTGTGTTGCCCAGTTCACAAAGTGGGCTAACATTTCCTAATCCTAACATATTCATCACATGAAGCATAGCTGGTAATACTACATATCTAACACAACAGTGTTATCGGAAAAATTATTTACCATTTCACGTTCAAATCTAATTAAATATTTAACCATCGCTTGGAGCAAAACTGGTGATACTCCATTTCGATCATTTCATGAATTCGATAAATTTAATTATCCCGTTCACATTCCAGTCTAATTAAAGATTCATTAAAACTCTAATTTAATTTTAATCTCAAAAATCATTACTTGATGATTATTCAAAGTTAAGAAATTAATCTTTTCTTTAACTGCGTTAAAGAACCAATGTCATTTAAAACACAGTTCACGATAAACCCAAAATCACATTCCATTAATTATGGAATCTTCATGGAAAACAGATCGATATATATAATCGATATAAACTTTCATATCTAACCAATAATATAAATGGAATAACAACAAAGCCTTTTCAATTCCATATATAGTAACGGTCTTCCTCCACAGAAGTTCACATCGATTATTACCAAATCAAATTCCATTCCATTCCAATTTATTTTATTAAATTGGAAAACTCTTCTTTGGAAAACTCCCATAAATCTTAATTAAAAGATTTATAAATTCCAAATCATATTTCACTATAAATCAGGTTAAAGAAGTAATGTCGTTAAAACATAGTTCAATATAAACCCAATTCACATTCCATTTTATTCCAATCATTAAACAAAAGTGGAACTCTAGTAATCTTAATTAAAAGATTCATTCTTTTCACAGGGGGTTAAGAACAGTGTTATTGAAGACACCATTCACGACAACCCAAATTCCAATTCTTTTATTCAATTCCAATTTAATATTAATTAATTGGAAAACTTCTCTGAATCTTAATTAAAAGATTTATTATTTTCACATGGGGTTTAAAAATAGTGTTATTGAAGACACCATTCACGACAATCCAAATTCCAATTCTTTTATTCAATTCCAATTAAATATTAACTAACTGGAGAACATCTCTAAGTCTTAATTAAATGATTTATTCTTTTCACACGGGGTTTAAGAACAGTGTTATTTAAGACGCCATTCACGGCAAACCCAAAATCCAATTCAATGTTAAATATAAGGCTCTGAATAGAAATTATATTGGCTTATATTCAATATCAAATTCTGAAATAAACAAATATTGTATTGGGAACAACGATATATATATATATCTTCAGAATTCCTCCACAATATCCGTAAAATAACAGAATCCAATATTGAAATATTCCAAAGATAAATTCGACTAAAATCCGTTCCAATTCATATATTGGAAATTCTGATTATTTTTAAAATCATTTCAAATCCGATTTATTTATTTAAAAATATTGGATTATAATTCTAGTTCATAACTAGTTCATTTCGATAAAAATATATTTTTATCTTTTCAAATTTGGAATTTTTCATCCAAATTCTTTCAAATATCATTTACCATGATTTTACACAAATTATTAATATTTTTAATAATTTTATCAAGGCCCGTACAGTTGATTTCCATAAAAGGTCATCAACTGCACTTACAACGACCTTTTCCAAATTTGATTTGGACATAATTCCAAATCCAACCGTTAGATTTCAAATCTCTTATAATCGTTGGAAAGCTCTTTTCGATACGAATCCAATGGTTTTGGTTTTAGGAGAATCTGATGGTCGTGTCTCCCGAAATATCAATTCGAAGTCAATGGTCGAAATTCGCGAACTACCGCGGCGCGACGCATTCTATTCAGGCAATTAAATATATATATATATAAATATATATATATTATATTATATATATTTCATCGATTTTCGTTAAAAACTTATTTTATAAATCATTTTAAATTCGTTTTAAAAACGATTTCAACTTCATATTCAATTTCAAATCAAAACTGAATATTCCATATCATTAATATATAAATGATAATATTTTCAAAACATTAGATTTTGAAATCACTTCCTTTTCGATAGTCGTTATAAAAATGAATAAAATCGATATAAATATCATTTGCGTCAAAATGGCGCATATCAAATCAGCATGACCTTATATATTTTAATATTTTCATGTCCATCCCAAATCGTACATCAAAATCATGTTTTGACCCATTATTGAATATTATTTTAAAATATTAGTTATTTAAGAATATTCATTATTCGTTATTTTAAAATATTCGTTAATTTAGAATATGTTTTCTCTCCGAATTGGAATCAGACACAGTCAATTACCATATAATTTTATTTATATGGATTTCATACACACATTGACACGACAATAATCAAACACAGTCAACCATCATCCAGAGTGCATTACACAACTGCATAAGCGTTAAATATAAATAATCAACTCTCACAATAGTCTGTAAACCCATCGATTTACATACAAATAAGCAATTGGTATTAATGCATGTCAAATATCATCCCAATACCTGTGTGGGGTTTCAATCAACACACACCGATTTTATTTGTGCAGTTAGGCGATGTGTAAAATACATCGTCCAAATCCATATCATTTAAATGTGTGTACATAAACAAATCATCCGATTTGTAAATGAATATTTATTTTATTCATATACACATTAAAAATTATATTTTTAACTATAAAATATTTATTTCAACTCATGAATATTTTATATAGTTCATTTACACAATAAAAATGATATTTTTATTGTTCTAGCATTTTTAGAAAATTACGGCAGCATAACGGCGCGATACTAGAACTGGAATAAGGTCTAGCCTTATCCCTCGCCTAATAATGGCTCGTGCCATGTACAAACCAAATTCTAATCAATTCCATTCACAACCCAAACCAAATTCAAACAAATAATCCAATCAACCAAACAAACATGGTTTCAAACAGAGGTGTCAGGCGCTACTAAGCACCGTCTACATCCTAGTATATATATTTAACTAGCAAACAAAGTTAGAGTGAGAAGTTCTCACCTTTGGGATCCACTCCTCCATTCTATATTCCTGAATGGTTCAAATTTGGGTTTGTTTTCCACCAGTTCCATTGCAATCTGTTTCACATGATTTTTATATTAAAAATCACATTTTTATTCTATTACTATATAAATAAAAATCACATTTTTATTCTAAAGTTGTATATATAAAAATCATATTTTTATATTCTCTACATATATAAAAATCATATTTTTATACCGCTCTCTTTATAATAAAAATTATATTTTTACTTCACTACATGATCATAAAAATCACAATTTTAAAATGAGGTTATTTAAATAAAAAATCATATTTTTATATAAAATCATTTGCATAAAGATCATAATTTTATATTGTTAAAAATTGTATTTTTTTAAAGCTTTTCATATTATAAAAATCAAAATTTTACAACGCTTTTCATATTATAAAAATTAAATTTTTACATGCTGAAAGAAATCGCATCTTTATATTTTTAAAATCAAATCTTTATATATTTATATAAATCAAATCTTTATATAATTTTAAAAATCAAATCTTTATGTATTTTTAAAAATCAAATTTTTTTAAAAATAAAAGTTGACACGACCCAAACTTCCCCGTAAAGAAAAGCCCGGATTGAGTTGAGAACACGACAATTCAGAGCGCAAACAGAAGAACATTTCATTTCTTTTTACAACAATTCACATCAGAGTACAAGAATATATAGAGTATGAATAAATAATAAACATTTGATAAATATCAGAGATTTACAAATTGCAATGCAGCGAAAAATAATACAAAAACACAACTGGAAGAGATACACAGATACAGAGCTTTCCGAATATCATTCCAGTTGTAAACCAGGATCCTGTGAATATAATATCTGCAAAACCAAAACTACTAGTTGTCCATGTGGAAAATAGGGGCACCTAAAATTTAGGTTAAAACAATAAACTCCCGGTCAGTCACGTGACTGGTGTGAGAATTAAAACAGTTATTAACTTGTTTTTTAAGTAGGGTAAATCAAGGGACCACGCCGTATAACACGGAACGGGTTTACCCTCAAGAATACCAGTGCATAAAACAAATAGCGCAATGCTAATAAAAGAAAAAGAAGCTATTATAAGATTCAGATCCTTCCACTCAATGCAACGCAAGCCGGAGGATTGATTTTTACCTTATAGTAACCAAATAAGCTTGGTACGATTAAACAAATCATTTTGATTCTATTACAGTGTAAAGTGTATGAAAACAACTTCAAATATAAATGTATCAATCATAGACGGCATAGCGCCCCATCCCACTATGTCGCTATACTAGGCTCTACAAATAAAACTGAAATGTCACGTATTGGAAGTTGGATTTCCGTCTATGAACCAAGGCCAGGGATCGTCCTTACCGCTTCGAGACGCTCTAGCCCATGTCTCGGGATAAGAGCTTGAGTGACCCTTGGATCGTCAGGGCCGGTCCACACGAAGTGGATTAAAATGCCTGAACAATATGTTTCCCCATCTTATGGGGCGTAAACTGGTCATATATCGACTAAATCATCCATCGGCACCGTAGTGGCTGATATAACCGAGGCGCCTCGCTATCCATCATCCACATAAGTTAAACATCTGGGCTTGCAAAACCCATACACCACTCCTAGCTAGAAGGAAACGCATGCCCACCCTGAAGTCCTCTCCCGTTTCTGGTTCACACCGGGGTGTGAGGCTCGCGAATTAACGCTATACAAAAAGCTATGCTATATTAAAGTCGTGCTTTGATCATCAACCACAAGACTCTGCTTTTCAACAGAAGACTTGATCATTTGCATCTCAACATGCAACACAGGCAATTCACGCCATGCAACTAATGTCTATCAATCAAACAGAATGAAATCCAATGTTAGACACACATCCATTTACAAGTTTGTTCTGGGTCTAAACGAAACCGAGTGTGATGATCCTTAACTTCCATAGCACGAAAGCAAGGATAATCATAGGAGCATAACATAATTGCAACAATAACAGATCTCAGATAATAGCAAAACATATAAATCATTGCAGCGGAAATAGAAAATGTCATCACCACATAACATCATAGACATTAGGGTACGCAGTACAGGATACACTTAGCAAATTGAAGTCTCAACAAGAAATAAGCAATTCTCAATTTCCACAAATACATCAAAGATCAATAAGGTCTAAATATCTCAAAAAGCACTAAAAGATAAAACGGAAAATATTCTTCATTCTCTTCATAAGCAAGCTCCAGTCCAGAATGCATCAATACCTAAACCTGTCATTTGGCTGCCTGTGTGGAAAAAGAGGGCGCCCGAGTTTGCAAAGGGAAACAAACTACGAGTCAGTCATGGGACTGGTATGAGAAGTCTTTCTTAACTAATAATATGGCTAATCACAGGACCACACCGCTCATGCGGAACGGGTTTGCTCCATTGGAATGCCTGTGCATAAGTTTGATAGATTTTATTTCAAAAACAACACAATGCTTTTAAGAAAATGAAATCATTATAAGACTCAAGTCCCATCACACAATGCAACGCAAACCGGAGGATAGAGTTTTATCTTATAATGATAAAAAATGCTTGATACATAGAAAATAATATTTTCAATATTATTATTAGTGTCTAATCAGTTTTAAATTACTTCAAAGTAAATGTATCAATCCTAGACGGCATAACTACCATATACTATGTCGCCATATATAGGTTTACAATCAAAGTTGTAATGTCGTATTGGGAATTGAGTTTCCATCATGAGTTGAGGCTAGGGATCGTCCCCTCCGATTCGAGACACTCTAGCAAATGCCTCAGAATCCCTCGCAGTGAACTCTTGGATGTTGTAGGTCCGGTCCATAAATATACCTTAGTGGATTGGCAATTCCAGAACACACATTTATTGAACCTATAATTTGGCCATTGGCGACCAATAAATCGAGGTACCTCATAATCAATCATCTACATAAGTAAAAATGCCAGGGCTTGTTAACGTTGGCACCACTTCTAGCTAGAAAGAAACGTGTGCACTCCCTATGGTCCTGATCCCGTTTTTGACTCATACCGGGGTGTGAGGTTCACGAAGTCACGTTATACACAAAGCAACGCCTAAATAGGCCATGCTTCGATCATCAACCACAAGGTCCTGCTTTTCAACAAAAGCCTTGATCATTTGCATCTTGGCGGGCCATATTGACAATTCAAGCCATGCAATCAATAACTACCAATATATACCCTCTGAGGGTGTTAAGCAAGAGAATAAATTCTCCGCCACCAAACGGATATATATTAAATAGAAATCAATTAAATTTACATGAAATGAAATCACAATATCAGACACGCATACATTTAAAAGTCCGTTCTGGGTCTGACCGGAACCGGAGACACCTTATTCCTCGTCCCGTATGTCCAATACGGAAGTGGGGTGCTCGCTTATCGAGACAGTCAACAAATACGTCCAGACAGCTACCACT